>CM044434.1:61355245-61380806 GCA_024363595.1 Xenopus borealis | reverse complement strand
TTTTTCAAAAATGATTTCCATTTTAAAGGGTCTGTTATCCAGAAAACTCTGAATATCAGGAAGGTCATTATCCACAGACATACAGTTAATATAACTGTAATTATTAAACACTAGTTGGTACCTGCGTCCATACATCATTAATCCTTACTAACGGCAAAAACGTCTTAATGGGTTTATTTAATATTTAACTTTTAGCATGTTCTAGAATAGCCCACTCTTTTCAACTGGTCTTCATTTTTTACTTCTTATACCATTTGCATTGCCCTTTCCAACTTTCAAACAGGTGTCAATTACCCCAGCAGCCAAAAGCAACTATTTTTCTGTGAGGCTACAACTTTACTGTTATTGCTACTTTTTATTAAAGGGGTGGTTCACCTTCAAGTTAACTTTTAGTATATGCTAGAAGGGCCAATTCTAAGAAACTTTTCAATTGGTCTTCATTATTTATTTTTCATAGTTTTTTTTAATGATTTGCAATTTTCTTCTGTTTCTTTGCAGCTTTCAAATGGGGGTCACTGACACCATCTAAAAACAAATGCTCTGTAATGCTACAAATGTATAGTTATTGCCACTTTTTATTACTTATCATTCTATTCAGTCCCCATCCTATTCATATTCCAGTCTCTTATTCAAATCAATGCAGGGTTGCTAGGGTAATTTGAACCCTAGAAACCAAATTGCTGACACTGCAAACTAGAGAGCCGCTGAAAAAAAGCTAAATAACTCAAAAACCACAAATAAAAAATGAAAACCAATTGCAAATGGTCTCAGAATAGCACTCTTTACATTATACTAAATGTTAACTCAAAGGTGAACAACCCCTTTAATTATCTTTCTATTAAGGTCATCTACTATATTCCAGTCTCTCATTGAAATAGCTGCATGTTTGTTTGGGTAATTTTGACCCTAGCAACCAGATAGCTGGTGAAATTTCAAAGAGCTGCTAAGCAAACGGCTAAATAATTAAAAAATTACAGAATATAAAAAATGCAAATTTTCTCATAACATCTCTAAATTATACTGAAAGTTAATTTAAAGGTCAACAACACCTTTATAGCAGGGTCACACAACTCTACTGGGGGATATTAGTCACCCAGTGACAAATCACTTAGTCTTCAAGTGACTTATCTCCCTGAACTGCCTCCACACTGGCTAGAATGTAAATCGTTGGTGGGATGGCACTCGGAACGCTTTGTTTTCCCGAAGTCGTCCGAAGTTTCCTCACAAGGAAATTTCAGGCGACTTTGGAAACCGAAGTGTTCTGAGTGCCATTCCGACTGCAATTTACACTCTAGCTGGTGGGGAGATTTGTCGCTGGGCGAATAATCTCCCTCAGTAACTTTGTGTGCTCCTGCCCTTAAAGTATAAGGGCCCTTACACACAGGTATTTTCGACCTGCACTCCCCTGCATTCCGTTTGGCTGTGTTCAGCCGCAGGGGAGCTTAGGTCTAGACGCACTCCATTAGTTTCAATGGCGTTGTACCCACGAGACGCGTGCAAGCACCGAAACCTGCGTTCGGCGCTTACACCCATCTCCTGGGTACAACACCATTGAAACTAATGGAGTGCGTCTAGACCAAAGCTCCCCTGCGGCTGAACGCAGCCAAACGGAACACAGGGGAGAGCAGGTCGAAAATGCCTGTGTGTAAGGGCCCTAATGCTGCAAATTACGGAACAATCTCTTATCCAGAAAAGCCAAGTTCTGGTGTATTTTGTATAGCAGATGTACATTCACAAAAAACAAACAATTAAGATCAGCAAGCACTCACCTTGAGCACACAAGTCCAGTGTTGCAAGCTCATTTTTTATCATTTCTTCACTTGACTTCACTTTTCCCTGAGAGGTGGCCATTAAAAAGTCAAACTTGCTTATTTTTGTTTTTTCTCTTTGGAATTCTCCAAAATCATTACTGTTTTTATCCTCTGGAGCAATGCAAACAGAAGGCTTTTCATAGCTCTTGGTATCTTGTTCCACAATAAGAGCAGGGGCATCTTCTATTTTCTGCCTGAAAAAGTCCTCATCTAATTCATCCAGGGGCTTTTTAGCACTTTTCCCTTCATTAAATAGGTTTTCACTTGGAAATGTATTCATCTTTGATATGGCTGCTATAGGGTCTCCAAAGGAAGATGATTTTTCTTGCAAAACAGAGAGATCACTGGTGCCACAGTTGCCAGGGCCCAGGATGAATTGTGACTGCTTTTTAGGATGATTTATTATGAAATCCTTTTCAAACCAGTCATTGCTTTCTAGTTGGTTACTTCCTCCTTTAAAGTCATCCATATCTAAAAACAAGAAAATCTTTAATAAGACAACATGCAGTATGATAAACGTGAAATCATTCTTCAAACTCCATGGGAAATATTCCAGCTGTTTATTATTCTTTTTTTTTAGCACTGAAAAAGTGTGTATGTAGACTGTTCATAGTTTACATAGGTGCCTACAATGCATACATCACATGGTCCGTTTTATCAGGAGCCAATTAATCTGCCTGCATTTATTTGGAGTTTTGGAGGAAACTGGAGTACCTGGACATGATATTCTAGTAGACTTAAGATATGAAGATCCAAATTATGTAAAGACCGGTTATCGAGCATTCTGGATAACAGGTCCCATACCTCTATAGTAGAGTTTCTGAAGCAAACACAACAGTTGTAACAGTGTAGCATAACACTACATTAGATCTTCATACTTAAAAACACTAAGTTTTTGGTGTTACTGTTCCTTTTATCCAGCATTTATAGAAAAGATACATCAGCATGTTCATTTCTGTACAAAGTACCCTGAAATGACTGCTGTGTGAGATAGAAATCAACCCTGTGGGCTGTCTTTGATCTAGGAGTACTATTTCTATAAAGTAAAGTATATGGGGTATTTATCCAAGAGTGAAGTTAGAGATTGCCACAGTCCACTAGAGTGAAATTCCGCCACTCTCCAATCATTTATATGGGATTTTTGAAAGGCATATTTATCAAAGGATGAACTTTCACTTTCCCCCAAATGCTGTTTTAAAAACCCCATTGAAATGAATGGAGTGGTGGAATTTCACTCTAGAGGACTGTGGTGATCTCTAACTTCACTCTTTGCTAAATATTCTCCTATGACTGCAGGTAAGGTATGAACCTGGCAGCAATGAAACATTGCTAGCAAAAACCACCAGGGGAGAACGCTGCAGATCACTCTTGAAGTGGACCAAATAAGCTATTTAAATAAAGCATAACAATAATGATCTAATCAATGTTACCCATGGAAGTAAAGCACAAGGAAAACCTCAGTCATATCAGAAAAGTTCTGTACTGTACATAGGCCAAATCAGAATAAGCACAGGGGATGACTTGGAAGCTGGGAAAAGATGATGGAAGCCTTTCCTGCAGGAAGGGGTAAGATTAAGACCCCAAGTAAGAAGAAACTCAAGACATTTTAAAGAAAAAGTCTGGTTCGAACAGAGGGTTCTGAGAATTCAACTTAACTGGAAAGCTTTCATAAACACACACTGTAATTGAACCAATGCCTCACCTGTTAGAGACAGACTTTGAGCACCACTTGTTTGCAAATCCAGGTAGCCATCGGACATAACATGCTTCAGATTCCCCTCAGTTTCTGGCAATTTTATGTCAAACTGAAGTGAGAGTGCATCTTCTGAATCTTCTTTACCAATGCTGCTGCCACTGATAGAAGGAAGATCAAGAGATTTAATAGAAGCAGAGTCTTCTTTGTTCTGTTTAAAAGCTGCAATCTTGTCCACAAATGATCTTTCATTTGTGTTCTCGTTTACGGAGACCTTTTCAGAAGGCGAATCGGCAAAGGTATTGTCTGTAGCAGGGAAAACGACGTCCTTGATATCATCATGCATTAAACGAGAGTTGTCCAAATAAAATGGTTTTGGGGTGTCATAATTATTTGTAACAGATTTTGATGTATGGTGCTTGGCCTGAGCAATGGTTCCTGTATAAGATTGCATACCAGATGTACTTTGTTCTGTATTAAATGATTTATATTTGTCTTCAAAATCTTGTTCTGAAATACTGTTGTCATTGTTAAAGGCCATGAAATCAGCAAAGTCATTCTGAGAACCAGAAGAAGCCTCACAAAGTGCAAAATCCCCAAATTCACATGAAACAGTAGAAGTCATTGCAGAAACAGGATCAGTTGATGGAACCAAAGGTACATTGGACGTTGCAGGCCTTGATAAGGGAATTGGGGATGACAAGGGAGGATTGAATGTTGTAGAGGTTACTGCAGGTGAGAAAGGAACTGAAACATTTACTAAAGGTTTAAGTTGGCCTGTTGATTTCTGCGGAAGAGGTATAATAGGAGATAGTGTTGAAAAATTTGCCATGCCAGCAGAAAGATCAAAGGTTGTTATGTTGTCTGAGGCTTTAGCGTCACTTGAAGCCAAAGAAGATTTGAAGTTTGCAAAGCTATCTCCTGTAAAAAACAAAACTGAATCTTTAAAAACATTCATCAGATTATAGTAAACAAAGAACACAGATTAAATGGTAGATAATAACATCCGATCAACCCTCAGATAACACTATGTTTATTTCATACATTTCTGAAAACAGAACTAGAGCACATAGAAAACCTTTAATATAGTTTAGGCATCTAGGCTAGTTTACAAGTCTTCAGGTAGGGAAGCTGTATGACAAAGCTGTTATACTACCCCTCCAATGGGACTCATTCTGATATAAGTAGTGCAAGAGGAACAATAACTGAGCCTTACTGGAGTAAGAGGAACAGGGAGACAACAGGGATGTATGTGGACTATAAAGCAGAATGTTACTTGGTGAGAGAGAGGCAACACATACACTTTGAGACATAGACATAGGTTACTGATAAAGATACTGTAAAAGTAGATATAGGAACAGAGACAATTGTTACTGGGAAAACAGTAGTGAGTGTGTGCCATGGTGTCTCAGTGAATAAAGAATCCGTTCTACAGTATGTAACTAAATTGGTAATAATTTCTAAAGCTCAAAATATTTGCCACAGACAAAACTTTGTCCTAATCACAATACCAGTATGGGACCCGTTATCAGAAAGCTCATAGTTTATCCAAACTATCCAAATTTTTAAAAATAATTTAATGTTTCTCTGTAATAATAAAACAGTACCTTGTACTTGATCAAACTAAGATATAATAATTCCTTATTGGAAGCAAAACAAGCATTTATTGTTTACATGATTTCCTAGTAGACTTAAGATGAAGATCCAAATGATGGAAAGATCCCTTATCCAGAAAACCCCAGGTCCTGAACATTCTGGATAACAGGTCCCCAGGTCCCACCAGGAGCATTCTGATGAAAAGGTCCGTCTACCAAATCAGGCCTAAATATCTACTGTAACGTTTCCTATTGCTAAATCAGATGTTTTCCTGAAGAAATGCACCGCTGTGTGCTAGAACGTTGATAAAATACTGGATAATAATCATAGCTGCAGTGTAATTAAAGAGGAGTTTGACTGACTTGGAACAGTTTTATTGGTTTTAGCAGTAATATAATAGTATAAAGCAGTAGAATGAGTTTACTTTGTGTATTGCTTTTATCACACGTTCTCTAATTAATAATCCTACCTTCAAATGTAGCTGTGTTATCAGATGGCTTGTCCATTGTGATTTCTTTAAAGACCGCATATTTATCGACAGAGACTGATGTAACTGCTCTACCAGAAATTGGCATAAGCAATTTGTTACTGCTAGAAAACAAACAAAGGGGAAAAAAAACATAGTGCAAACCAAGCATTATATTATGGTAGCATTAGAAGCTATCCTGCTACTTTTATTTGACAAGTAGAATCATTCTGTATTGGATAGTCAAAATAGCATCAACTTAATGTTTTATTTTAAGCTTGCATACCCTTTGTTATAAGATTATATGTACCTAACTTTGTCACTGAACAAATAGAAGATGTAATGGAAAAAAAACAAAATAAATAACACTTTCCACTATACATTCAACTTGGTCAGTGACAAAGCAGGCAAGAACATGTAGTGCTACTCAGTGCCCATGTGAGATATTAGTCCTGTAAGTAAATCTTGAAAGAGGAAAGCTTTTGTGTACGGGTCACATAGTTTACATGTTGTACATATTGAAGGTGGACATTATTGAGATATTTTATTGGCATAATATTTCCATTAGTGTAAGATAGATACCATGCAAATAGTGCAATGTAAAGATTTGCAGAATATCTAATATAATTTGTCAGCAAAAATATTTTAGTTGCTGAATACAAAATCAACTGAGGAGGTGACATTTTGGTGACATGAAGGCCAGTCAGTTTGGGATTACACCACTGGTTAATAGTCAGTGCAAAATATACTTCCACAGCAAGATGGTGGGGATCTAAACCAAACTGTAAATAAAAGCATTTGCATAATGTCAACTCTAAATTTGTAAAATGTCGTACAAACGGCAAATTCACAAAGGCAGATGTTACCATCTCTGAATGTCTCGTAAGTCCAACAATTTTCTAAAATGTCGTATATCTTTTCATTGTACAGACGACATTTTACACAACAATTTGACCGACATTTTCATTTTGGAGAGCCTAATGTGTCGGAAAAATTGTCGTCAAAAAAAAAATTAGTTTACGAGTAATTCATAAAAATGTCGGGGAAAGTGGCGCCGAAAAAAACACGCCCACTTTTCACTACACTATTTCAAAAGTGTCATATATGTCGGAAAATTGGCAGGGAAATTAATTTGTTGTCTGTTGCTACGACATTTTAAAGACATTTTTTCCTTCCCGACAATTTTGTGAATTCCCCCCTATGTAGACAGAGCTTTGTATTACTGTAAAAACTGCAAACACAAATGTTTTTAAGACAACCTGGAATACATTACCTGTTATGTATCTGAAAAGGCTTTTTATTGATTGCACTTATGGATATACCACTTTGGTATGAGGGGACATTCAGGGGTCCAGTTTTAGAGGCATCTTGAAAATCCTGAAAATCATCATCTTCTGATTTAACAGGCTACACAAGGAAAGGTAACATATCAATATAATCCATTTAGTTTTTTAATAATAATGAATTAATGAAGACTGCTGTAGAACTTCAGCAAATCATACCAAAGATGAAGTGTTAAAGCATAACATTATAAATAACAGTAATGTCAGTTGAAAAAGACATGTCCATCAACCTTTTTAATCTATTTTAACCTAATGCTAGCTGATCCAGAGGAAGGCAAAAAAAAACACCACTTGAAGCGTCTCCAATTAACCTCAGAGGAGGAAAATTTTCTTTCTTGGCTCCAAAATTGCAATTAGTCTAGTTCCTGGGTCAACTTGAACTATGAGCTATCTTCCATAACCCTGTATAACCTAATTTAAAAAGCCATCCAACCCATTCTTAAAGCTATCTAATGTATCAGCCAGTATGACTGATTTAGGGAGAGAATTCCATATCTCTCTCACTGTTAAAAAAAATAAACAAATAAATAAAACTCTTCTAATCGGAATTGGTGACCTAGTGTCAGCTGGAAAGACCTCCTGCTAAATAAAGGAGACTATACCTTTTATTATATAATGTAGGGTTGTTTCCGACTTGATATGTCAGAGGCGGCACTGTATTCACTAAAATAGAGTTTCCAGTAAAAACAAACAGCTTCTTTCCACCCCTGTAAAGTACCAACTGAGGCTAGGTTTTGTTTATAGAACCACTGACCCCATAACAATCCAACCAAACTTAATTTGTCTAGAGGACAAGGAAATGTTGAGTCACTGTTTAGCATCTCCCAGTTATTCTAGTCTTCCAAGCAGGGTATGTGTTTTCTAAAAAAAAAAAAAATGCACCAGCCTGGGACAGCCTCTCAGCACTATGCAGTTATATTGTTTCGGTTTCCCAGCATCCTCTGCACGATCATGAATGAGCACAGTACAGAAATTCTTCACTGTACATGTGCAGTGCATAAGATGCCTGGGAAACATGGTATGCAGGGGACACTAGACAAAGGTCAGACCCAGTTCAGAATTAATCGACTCAAATAACTGGGGTGTGCCTGCCCTACCCCCAGTGATTCTAATGTTCCTTCTACTTTAATTATCATAGTAATACCTAGATGGTCTAGATCAAACAAACAAAACATAGATCAGAATACAATCAGTTATCTCACATATCTTATTGGCATATTTCACTGAAACACAAGTTGTATAAATGCATCATACATGGGGGCTTATCATTGTGTTTTTGTCTAGTGATAAAGGGGAACAATTGCAAAAAAAATCTGATCTAAATATCATCAGTTAAAAAATCTGTACAGTTCCTGCAAATTACTCTTCACTATTTGCCTCTCAGCATCGGCCTCCTTTCATTCTCTCCTTCATGCACATGAGTTGACAGTTCGATATAAAATATATTTTTTTTGAGGGGGGGTCCCTTTACTAGCAGATGTATTAGATTTCACACAAATACCTGATTCTAGCATAAACAAAATCTAACAAAATATCTGACTTTGCTCAAAAAAAGCTCACATTTGTCTGAAATGGATTAAGTGAATTCAGGATTCAGTGCAACCCTATACCCATTAAAAGAATACGAAATATGAAAACATCAAATCAAAACAAATAAAACATGTAAAACTAATTAACTTTGATATAAGTATTTATACATGGATTTAGTCTCTGTTCTTACCTGATGAGCAGGGAAGGAAGGTATGAAAGAGTTTATTACTTTTGATGCCGTTTCCCCTGCTACTGAGACTTTATTCATTACAGTGGGTTGCTGGACAGGAGGAATCGATAAAGCAGGTCCTGTAGACATCATGTGCAGCTGATTTGATGGGGTTGGCAAAGCCACTGGAAAACCACTTAAAACTGGTATAGGAGCAGATGGAATCTGGCTCAGAACATCCAGATTGAGAGCAGGTCCACCTCTCTGATTATATAAAAGAAAATTAAAAGTAAGAATATGTGCACAACAGACTTGAATCAGTATAAAATAACTTGCGGTCATCTTTTAACATACTGTCTTCAGGACGCATACGTTTATCAAACTGTATCAGAAAAAAAGCCTACAAAATGAATTAGAGAAGAGGGAGTGGCATAAAGCCCACTAATTTATGGAAGCTCTTATTTATTGACCACATCAGCTATAAAGGAAAATGCAGTTATCTGCATAAATAATAATTAAAGCCCAGAAAACCAGGCATTGCAAGAGTAAGTTTAGACAAGAAGAGAAAAAAAGATATTCCCAGCTATGTTTTGTAAAACATTTTTTAGTTAAATAAAATTATGAATCCAAAGAGGTATTTAAAGAGGTTATTAAAAGTAAAATTTTATTTGATGAAGACAATGATATTCTCAAACAATATGCATTTGATCTTCATTGTATTTAGATGTAGTGGCTGTTGAATTATTTAGCTTTGTGAACAGCAGTTATAGGGTGCGTCTGGAGAGATATTTACCCAATCAAGCAGGCAGCCCTTAACAGTATATACATAGTAATACCCTGACATTAAACAGAGCTCCCCAGTCCCCATAGTTTGTCAGAGGATGATTTCACCGCAAGATTTTAGTGGTATGTTTACCAAAGGGTGAAAACAGAGTGAACTATAATATTCACAGGTTGATAAAAATAACCCCGAAGTCCGTGGTTGCAGATGCAGTACAAGCAAAGCATACCATTAAATTGAATGAATGGTAGATTAAAATATACATTTTAAATAAAAAACTATAATAAAAAAGGGTGAAAATGAACAATAGCACAAGATATACATACTGTATTCAAATAAAATGGTCTATCTCAGTTTATATGTTAAAACCCATCTCACACGTGCAATGTGAATGCTAAAGCCTTTCTCATGTTACAAAATACCAGACTATTCTGAAATGCAATTTTGAATGGCAACTGCCATTAATCACATTGTGTTTATGTTCTATTGGAAAATAAAATGAAAGCATACCTGAGCAATGGCTATCATTGCTAAAACAGTGTACAGTTCTTCTTTTGCAAGTTTTCCTGGCATTGTTCGATTAGCTAAGGCCCAGATCTGTCCCAAAGCCTCTCTGGGAAGACCCGATGACATCAATATCGGATACAGTTTGGCTGTGTCTATTCCAGTAGCCGTCATTGTGGTTTCTAAAATGTTCTTGTAGAACTCTGAATAAAATTAAAATGGTGAGGTTTTTGGCAGTTACTCAGTGACAACATCACTAGTTCATCCTAGTAAATTAAATTTTATATCTAAGAAGACTATTTACCAATCTACACTTATTACACGATTGCGAATGTCCCAGAACAGAGACGTTGCTGAACTCTGCCTCATCTCTGCAATAAAATTGGAGACACAACTAAGCTATATCTGGTTTCTGATACATTTATTAAAGGGGTGGTTCACCTTCAAGTTAACTTTTAGTATATTGTAGAAGGGCCAATTCTAAGAAACTTTTCAATTGGTCTTCATTATTTATTTTTTAATAGTTTTTTTAATGATTTGCAATTTTCGTATGTTTCTTTGCAGCTTGCAAATGGGGGTCACTGACACCATATAAAAACAAATGCTCTGTAAGGCTACAAATGTATTGTTATTGCCACTTTTTATTAATTATCATTCTATTCAGTCCATCTCCTATTCATAATCCAGTCTCTTATTCATACCAATGCAGAGTTGCTAGGGTAATTTGTACCATAGAAACCAAATTGCTGACACTACAAACTGGAGAGCTGCTGAATAAAAAGCTACATAACTATAAAACCACAAACAATAAAAAATGAAAACCAATTACAGATTGTTACAGAATATCACTCTCTACATTATACTATAAAAGTTAACTCAAAGGTGAACAACCCCTTTAAAAGCTTAATTTATTTTACATCATCTTTTTTTACATCACAAAGGGGCAGACTTAAAGTTTATTCATCAGTATTTTTAACATAATTGCATATTTATAAAGCTTCTTTGTTGTATTTCCATGTGAAATCACCAGGCAATACAATCACACAAATTAAAAAAAATCTAATGGTCTTACAGTTCAACCTCATTTTTATGTTCTCTCTCTGCTAAAAAACTGCATAAATTCCAGAAACTGGGAAACATAAACTAGGAACATTTTGTGCAATTCATGCTAAACTTGTATAAGCAGAAGTATCTTTGTTACCGGTGCACAATTTTGTGTTCATTTTATCCTTTTACACCTGTTCTGTGCCCAGACATAATTTCAGTTAGTGATAAACTATTAGGGTAAGGCCAAACAGGGTGCTTTCGGGGAGATCTGTCGACTGGCGACTTATCGCCGCGATGTATCTCCCCAAATAGCTTGGTTGCGCTGCGCACTCGCGACACGTAAAGTCGCCTGCGCTTATTCACATGCAGCGGTGCGATTTTAAAAGCCGCTTGGCAATTTTGAGCGACTTTTAAAATCGTGCCGCTGCGTGTGAATAAGCGCAAGTGATTTTACGTGTCGTGGGTGCTCAGCGCGACCAAGCTATTTGGGAAGATACATCAGATCTCCCCGAAAGCGCCCTGTCTGGCCTTACCCTTAGGGCTTATTTACAAACACAGCCACAAATTTGTTGAGTGCACGGAGGCCTAAAGTTCTCCTTGCAATTCCACATAATTTTGCCCATCACCCTTTCCTTAATTGTGCTCAAGTACGCCTATTGCTGCTGGTGCAAGGTTACTTTAAAAAGAGCAAGTATTCGATACACAACAAGGCAGTCCAATCTGCCTTATTGGATAGGTCTGGTTTAAGCTTCATCTCTGATAAAACCCACACAAATTAAAGAGCTATATAAAGAAATCTAACAGACAAGGTTATTTCTAGGCCCAAGTCCACCCTGAAGTGGTCTTCCTGAAGCCACTTGCCCTCACCACAGTTGGTCTGTCATTTTTATGTAGCCGAAGCCAACAATAGCTATAGGTATTTCAGAAATCAGCATTTCTTCAACCAAGAGTTTAACTCCCATGGCACTTCTGTTATTTATCTTCCTGTTAATCTCAGAACATGCAAAGCATTGTGAATAGGGATGGGCAAATCTGACCCATTCCACTCTGCCGAAAATTCACAAAACAGCATTCATCTTGGATTGAGAAAATTAGAGTCTTGGCTAGAGGAGAGT
Organism: Xenopus borealis; assembly: GCA_024363595.1. Classification (NCBI taxonomy): domain Eukaryota; kingdom Metazoa; phylum Chordata; class Amphibia; order Anura; family Pipidae; genus Xenopus; species Xenopus borealis. The sequence continues at coordinate 61,368,751 of CM044434.1, read as the reverse complement.
TGACTACCCATCAGATCTAGAGAATAATACAACTACAGTCATAGACCTCCAGCTCACACTTATGTCTCAAAGTGATCATCAGTTTTTTTCTGTCTTTCTGTTCACATAGATCCCTTCTTCCCTTGCATATGAGATTTTGCATTGCCCCCTTTAGACTACAGTTTTCTTCATTTGTGGTGAAAAGTTATCTTGCTGGTGTATATGGCAGCCCCTTTGGTCTCTTGGTCTTCAAGTGTAGTCACAAAACTCAAGTGGCACAAGAAAAGTTTTATGAACAATATAAGTATTAAGAGAACAAAAGTATTTCAATGGATAGATTGTAAGGTAGTAAAGTGTTTTTTTTTTTAATTAAGATTCTGTCCAAGTCTGCTAGATTGTAAGCTCATCTGGGCAAGGACCTCTTTGCCTCTTGTACTGGCTCTTTTTCTATATAAATCTGTGCATTTACTGTATACACTCATTTATTTACAATGTGGTGAAATATGTTGGTGTTTTATAATATAATATGTTAATAATACTAATAAAACTAATAATGACAACAACATCAGATACAGTGGAAGAAAAGCTGTTTCATAAAAAATCTATAACTCAAATATACTCATATTCATTATTTTTAAATACCTGGAACAAGATTATCGTTATGGATCCAAGGCGGTAGCTTTGGAGTCATGGTGTTAGGTGCTGGGAAAATTCCACCTAAGAAGAAAGTTTGCATAGTTACTAAGTAAATAAAGAGTGACTTCAGAATCCAACCATGTGAAGTATTTTTTTTCTTTTGCCCCTCATTTCCCTAATCTGCACATGCAAATTAGGGTTTGGATTGGTATTTGGCCTAAATTCTAAAATAGAATCCTAAATTTGGTATGAAACTCTTTTTCGATGTAATTTTCAAATATAAATGTATAGTAGTCAAATGCACAAAATCATACAACACCTGTTGGGTTGGTATGTAGCACAGGAGGAGGGTACATTTTTGCATCTCTTGAAAAAAAATCTAAATTTCCTTTAATAGCTTCCAATGCATCATCTCTGCTTTTTTCACCAGTCTAGGAAACATTAAAAAAATAAATATATGAGAAAGATAAGTTTTAAAAACAGAATAAAAAACACACAATACTTGGGACCTGGGGGTTTCCAAGTAATGGATGCTTCGGTTTAAACGTACGAGCATAAAAAAAACATTAATAGCATTGTTTATGTTAGCTTAGTTATCCTCATGTACACAGCAGTGTGTTAAATTACAGATAAAAAACAAACCAGTATAAAATCAGCAATTTATTTTGAAGAGTATGCTTACACTTTTATGGATAAAGGGGTTTCCAGATAAAAAGTAAACATCTATAAGAAACATTTGCTACATAATATAATTTTCAATAATACAATCTGTGTAGCTAGCCCATTAGGAAAGGAATAGCATTATGATATAACTTTATTATATATTTGGATAATAAACTGTACTTCAAATAGCATGGCAAATGTACAAGCTTCGCATTTAAGAGGCCAGTTGCTCTAAATAAGTAAACAGAAACCAGAGAAGACAAAAGTGGGGATGGGGTTTAGATATCCAAACCAGAAACTCTAGCATATGATTAAAGTTTAATGTATGAATCTAAAGACAGATCAAACAAGCTTTAAAATTCCTCTTCAAATTCTAATATTTAAACCATAATAACATTAATTTTAAAACAATTTGCAACCAACTTTAACTTTTTTTTTATTTGCTCTGCAGAAATTTTACCGCTACCTGGCTGCAAATTACCTTAGCAAGCCAGCAGCATTTTGAAAGTCAGAAAGATACATGAATAACAAAAGACTTGTACAGGGCTACTTTAATAAAAGGGCAAAAGATGCCATTCAAACTTGGAATGCAGTTAGTCACAGGGTCTTTACTGAATTACATTATGGATTAAAATGTAAAATGAGTGATTAAGTGCCCAACGGTGTATTATTGTATATTAGTACTATAGTTCATATAAACCTCCTTCCCACTATGTATCTTACCACATAGCACTTAAGCTCTTTGTCCTATGATTCTGGATATATTTGGATATAGTGTTGTGCACTGTACAGCGCTGCGGCTCCTTAACAGCGCTTTACAAATAAAGTTATGCTTACATAAACAATAACAATTGTTTACCAGAGTCTGTTTTGTGCTGCTTTTGGGTTTGACAATGAGGCATTCTGCTATAAAAATATATTTGTTTTAAAAGGTTTGCATTTCCTTTACAACAGTATGAGTTGTATAGCTTGTGTGCAAACAAATAGAGGTTTATCTTTACCCAAATGTCTTACTGCACACACAGACTGAGGTAAGCCCAAATACTGACCTCAGCTTCAGCTCCACGGTGTGTGACCGCACACAGGCTGAATGGATGCAAATCAATGGATTAGGGGCACTGAGCAGATCTGCTTCTCTCAGACTGACAATAGCCAAAGCCAACAGTCTGTGTGTCCATAGTCTAAAACATACTAGCCAGTGTATCATATTTATTTTATCCTGTCTGTTTAATTAAGGTACAGACATGTTCTTACAGCACTTTCATTCTACATAAAAGACAGAAATCACTTGACCCACCTTGTGCTTTACGCTACTTAGCATCCTTAATTTTTGTTTTTGTTCTTCAAACTGCTTCCGTTTTCTTTCTTCCTCTAACATTCTTTGTTGTTGTTCAAATCTTTTTCTAAATGGTTAAAATAATTAAAGGTCATCTTCACTTTATCACATACCTACCTACAGAAGCTTTCCAACCCAACAGGCAACATACATTTAGCATGACAGGCAAACTGCCTTCTTCAACCAAGAACACAATTTCAGATTTAAACAAAAAAATCCTATTGCTTTGCATCAGTCATCCTCATGCTCCCCAAGACTTTTACTGAACAAAGAACGAAAAAAAAAAAATGATTATATAAACCACATAGTATTAAACCTGAAAGGAAAGTGCTAGAAGTTGAGAGAACCACTTCCCCATATTCCAGTTTCTACAGAGACCAGGCACCTATAATGAACAAAAGTGTAAAACCTTTCAATTACTGCTTAATTTCTTTTTACCCACCTAATTTTTTTTTACAGTTTAGTGGTGAGAACAATTTCCCCTTTTTCTGTTATAGTTTATACAGGAGCAGAGGCCAGCTCCATGTTGTAGCTCCCAACCTTCCCAGCTACAGTCAGACAATCCAAGTTGGGGCCAATAACAGGGCAACCATTTGGGAGTTATAACCTTGACAGCAAACAAGGTGCAGGTAAAACTGTGCAAAATGTATAATGAAGCAATTGAAATCTTAATGAATCAGTGAGTGTAGGATTGGCCAGACTATATGCACAAACAATCCATGTTTTGGGGACCCTGATCAAACGTTTACATACCTGGATATTTGGCCTGATAACATGTACACAACTTGACAAAAAAAAGTTGGAATGGCTATTAAAGGTAACCATCTTCACCTCTGATCTGTTTGCTTGTAATTAGTGGGTGTTTATAAAAGGTCAGTGACTTTCTGGACTCGTGACAGACCCTTGCATTTTTCATCCAGTGCTGCACTGATGTTTTTTTTAATTCTAAGTCATGGGGAAAGCAAAAGAATTGTCAAAGGATCTGCTGGAAAAGGTAGTTGAACTCAACAAAACAGGAAACGGATACAAGAAAATATCAAAGGAATTGAGAATAACAATCTGCAGTGTTCCAGCTCTAATAAAGAAGTGGAAAATTAGGGGATCTGTTAAAACCAAACCAAATAAAACAAAAATTTTAGCCACAACTGCCACAAAAATTGTTCGGGATGCAAGGAAAAACCCACAAATAACTTCAAGGTGAAATACAGGACACTGCAACAATGTGGTGTGGCTGTTTCAAGATACACGAGGAGGCACTTGAAGAAAGATGGGCTGCATGGTCGAGTTGCCAGAAGAAAGCCATTACTACGCAAATGCCACAAAGTATCCCGCTTACAATATGCCAAACAGCACAGAGACATGCCTCAAACCTTCTGGCACAAAGTTATTTGGAGCGATGAGACTAAAATTGAACTTTTTGGCCACAACCATAAACGCTATATTTGGAGGAGTCAACATGGCCTGTGATGAAAAGTTCACCTTTTTTACTGTGAAACATGGTGGTGGATCGCTGATGTTTTGGGGATGTGTGAGCTACAAAGGCACAGGAAATTTGGTCAGAATTGACGGCAAAATGAATGCAGTAAGTTATCAAAAAATACTGGAGGAAAATTTGCACTCCTCAGCCCGGAAGCTGTGCATGGTACGTACTTGGACACACTCCAACATGACTATGATCCAAAACACAAGGCCAAGTCGACCTGTCATTGGCTACAGCAAAATAAAGTGAAGGTTCTGGAGTGGCCATGTCAGTCTCCTGACCTCAATATCATTGAGCCACTCTGGGGAGACCTCAAACGTGCAGTTCATGCAAGACAGACCAAGAATTTACAGGAACTGGAGGCTTTTTGCCAGGAAAAATTGCCAGCTTTACCATCTGAGAAGATAAAGCGCCTCATGCACAACTACCACAAAAGATTTCAAGCTGTCATTGATGTTAATGGGGGCAATACACATTATTAAGAACTGGGGTATGTAAAATTTTGATCAGGGTAGTTTATGTATGTTTGACAATAAATGGCTTCAGTCAACCACTAACCATGAGTGAAAGAAAGAAATAATGTATTTATTTATTAAATAAAGCTTTTAAGAATCCCATAGGAATGAATAGAACTCAGGTGAGTTTTTGTTTGCTAAGCTTTCAAACAACTTTTCTCACATCTGTTCCTTAGCACTTTCCTATCAGTTTTATATTAGAAGTGTTTCACTATGCAGTTTATAAATTCTAAGTTACTATACAACATAGCCTAAGCTACAGTCCTGAAGCAGGTCGGATACCCGCGGGTTACCTGCAAAAACCTGTGGTACCCTGCGGGTTGCCAGTAAAAGTTCTCGGTGCTGGTATATATGCAAGTTGGCGGTTTTGCGGGTCGCGAGTCTTCTCATTAGCGATTTTTACTCATTTTTTTCTGATCAAGCCTGCTTCTGATGATGGCACTTCCGGTTACAATGACAGCACTTCCTGATTCTTGATGGTCAGCATGACAGCACTTCCTGATTCTTGATGGTCAGTATAAGGTACTTGCAGGTCGGGTCAGGTAGCGGGTCCAGGCGGGTAAGAATGCTGGTTGTGGGTTCCAGGTTGCAGATTGCGGGTCCAAAAAATGGACTAGCGCAGGACTCTAGCCTGAGCTCGAGTACTAAGAAATGCATGTTTTTTTGTTTTTTTTAACATTTTTTAGGATTATTTCTCAGATTGCGATGCACTGGATTATATAAACTAATAAAGATAGGAAAAAAAATTTAACATTTTGCCATTGAGGAAGCGGATAAGAAGACAAGAAACACCGGCGCTATAGATCATGCAAAAACAAGCGTTATCAAAGGGAACTAAAACTCTTCTTGTTTACTAAAAGAGTTATCGATGAGGGTAACATATAAATGCCAGTGTTAAGGTAATGTTCCTTGGCAAGCCTTGCCCACACTGGTACCAAGATAGTTAACCAGAATAAGAGTATTGCAGGTTTAAGAAGTGCATTTATTCTTCAATTTCTGTAAAGGCATGGTGAACAGCATTTAAGGAGTCAAGGATTACTTACTGTTGCTCTTCTGCAAACTGCTTTTGCATCTCCAAGGAATACTGAGGAGCTGGATGATGCATTCCTAGAAAAGAAGGCTGCCCCATGAAAGATGCAGTTGTTCCCTGCATAGGTCCCATTTGCATCCCACCCTGCAAAGTGAAATATTTGCATGTTTTTATTGGTGAATAATTTATTTATTACTGAATAATTAGAATTTCCAGTTGAACTCTTTAAATGAATTAACCATTAACTGAAAAAAAGAATTAACTTTCTACATGGCAAATTAAATTGGCATTGTAATTAAAACTCTTCAACTTGTTGAGGTCCAGTAGAAGTCAATGGCAGAGGTCCTACTTGCAATTTGAAGATATTATGGTCTGACCTTTTAGGGCTTTTCTGCAGAGTTCACAAAATATTCTGACTTTTTGGCCAAATCTGAAAAATTCATATTTTTTATTCTGTAAAAAGAGTAAATCGTGGATTCTAGTGTGGTTGGATTCTACTTTGGTTTTTAATTTAAAATATCATAAAAATTCTTATACCGTGCACCTTTTCTAGCCTACTTCATCTTTATGGATGCATAACACATTAGTAAGTGTCAAGAAGTGTAGCCAAAACAATCTGGTTAGGAAGCACAATGGGTTGGCATATGTGTGGGTCTTGCACCCAACCCAAATCTGCAAAACCTTAATCAACAAAATGTTGCCATTGTACAACATTTGATAAAACCCCACAAATCACTCTGTTTTAGAACTTGATCCTGTATTTGCCCCCTTCAAAAAAAAACAAAAAAAAAACACACACATGAATTTCCAGGGTCCTATACTCGAGGGGGGGGGGGGGAGTGTCTACTATTCTTAGTTTGTAAACCAATCTGCAACAAAGTAATTGTTTAAGGATCAATTATACATCAATTCTAATTTGAACAATGGGGATTCACTCCAAGCACCACAAAACCTATTGTTGAATCCCTTTGAGAGGTAGACAAATAACATCTTTACAGTCAAGTTTATCTGATGACTGTTTGCCTTCACTTTTGCGGTCAGGATACAACTTCCACCCTCTGAAGCAAACTGGAGATGGCTTCAGAGTTTTTTGCTTTCCCCTGATATTAGCAATTTTTCTTGGACACAAGATTGAACTTGATGAGCTTGCCTTCTTTCATGCTCATCTAATATAGAACTACATAAATACAAAATCGTACACACTAGTACACACAATAGTACACAGTGATTAGAGATAAAGTACCTGCATAGTCATGGTCCCATGTGAAATATGTGCCGGAAATCCAATCCCCATCATATTCTGCATGTTTGGTTGCATTACAGATATCATCGGAAACCCTTGTGTTTGTTGTTGCATCCCACCTATACAAAAACATACCAGTGTTACAAAACAATTTTTAAAAGACAAAACCAGTCACCAAATAATGTGTGTGCACAGCTCTTTCTCCCAGAAGGTGTCACAATTCTAAGCAGCAAAAAAAGCAGCTAGATCTTGCTGACTGACCCAGTGTTATTTAAAGATGCTCACAGACCTACTTAGAGCCCAGGAAATAAATTAATCAATGTGAGTGTGTTCTTTCTTGAAATGCAATCTCTTTCTCTTTCTAACATTAATAAACAATGAATTCTAGACTATGAACCCAGCATTTATTGAAAATGTATTGGGAGTTTTGCCCAAGCTTTTGTCGACATCTCACTTGGATTTATTATAAACAATATGGATTTAGTTATCTATCATAATTAATCACCCATGGACAAATGTATTTGGCAAATTTGTTGCAGTTTCATGCCTTTTCAGAGAAAAATTGCCAATCACTAATCATAATACATACAGGTATGGGATTCATTATCTAGAAACCTTTTATTCAGAAAGATCAGAATTACGGAAAAAAACATCTCTCATAGCCTACATTTTATTCAAATAATCAAAATTTCCCTTTTCTGACATATAAGGGTTAGGCCAGACGGGAAGATTCGTCACCTGACGACTAATCTCCCTGAACTTCCCCTTCCAGCTGATTAATGAAGAATCGCCTGTGCGTATTCACACTCGGCACTGCGCTTTCCTGAAATCGCTTGAAATTGCCTAAGGAGGCAACTTTGATCGACTTCAGAAAACGCAGCGCCACATGTGAATAGGGACATGCGATTCTTCATTAATCAGTTGGAAGGCAGAGGGAAGCGGTTCGGGGAGATTAGTCGCCCCAAAGAAGAAGTGATTAGTCACCAGGCGACAAATCTTCCCATCTGGCCTAACCCTAACAGTGCATTGTATTTGATACAAACTAAGATATAATTAATCCTTATTGGAGCCAAAACCAGCCTATTGGGTTTATTTAATGTTTACATGATTTCCTAGGGTATGAAGATCAAAATGATGGAAAACCCCAGGTTCTGAGCATTCTGGATAACAGGTCCCATAACTGTATAAAAAAATCTTAAAAGTGAATAGGAAATGAATGTTTAAAAAAATAAATGTCTGGAAATAGGGTTGCCACCTTTTGGTACGGTTGAATCTGGGCCATGACTCAATGGGGCTGAGCTGTGAAGCCGTGGGGGGCAGGCCATGGTATCAGGGGTGGGGCTATGACATGGCAATCAGGGATTAGAATCCTGCCCAGTTTCCCTAGTTTGGAAAACTGGGCAGGCAGTTTTGACCCAGGCAGCCTTTAAAAAAAAAAAACGGGCTGTCCTGGTCAAAACTGGAAAGTTAACCCTACCTGGGAACAAAGACTCACCTACATTGTTGTGTATATGCCAAATACATATAAGTCCTAACTCCTATAGGATGGCATAGCCATCATCAGATATAAAATAACCATTTGTTAATTTAAAATTACCTTACACACAAACAAGACTTGGGAACATGATACACATAAATAAATTATAGCAAGAGCAAAATAATAAAGCCATCAATAAAGAATCTCAGTTTTGCACAGTTTATATTAATTTACAACTGATATTCAGCTGTGATCACACCATTCAATGAAAAGCTTTTTTTAAACTTGTTTAGTCACAGGGGTCACCTGACATATGAAGGGAGAGGAAGCAACAAAGCTGCTTTATGACTAAGATTCCAGCTGTCTTTGTAAGAGTGCATTGAGATACAAATATCACAGAATCCTCTATAGAAAGACTGTAGGCTTTAGAGATTAGTAATAGGCCAAATAAACGGGCTTAGAGATCAAGATATAACGAAATACAGAAAAAAAAATGCATAGGGAGGGGGAAGGTATGAGATAAAATATAGAAATCAGAAAAAAAGGGGTTAACGGGAACAGTAGTAACAAATATGCATGCCAGCTCTGCCTATTGTCTATTTATTTACATAGAAGCCATGTGTTTGCAAAAATATGGGTAGTGGGAACCCAAGAAGCCTACATTAGAATTTGGCACATTACTTTACGAGTATGCAGCTTCAAGCTGAGAGGCTGATGCAGGAACCAACATATCTGTCGATTGTAAGTCTGCGTTTATCAACAGGTCAAGAATTAGCCTCATCTGATATTGGCCTAATGCCAGAAAGGGTTGCTTCTCAGTTTGGGACATTTACATGGTCCTAACTGGGCTTTAAAAAAGCTGAAACTGCAATCATTAAGTACCCTATTAAAGGAAGGTTTTTTTTTTTTCAAAATGCATCAGTTAATAGTGCTGCTCCAGCAGAATTCTGCTTTGAAATCCATTTCTCAAAAGAGCAGACAGATTTTTTTTATATTTCTTGTATATTTCCTTTATAATTGACTTGTGCTCTGATAAACTTCACTCACGCTTTACTGCTGTACTGAAAGTTGGAGTGATATCACCCCCTCCCTCCAGCAGCCTAACAACAGAACATGGAAATGTAACCAGATAACAGCTCCCTAACACAAGATAACAGCTGCCTGGTAGATCTAAGAACACCACCCAATAGTAAAAACCTATGTCCCACTGTGACTCCTTCAGTTACACTGAGAAGGAAAAACAACAGCCTGCCAGAAAGCAGTTGCCTCCTAAAGTGCTGGCACAAGTCACATGATCAGGGGCAGCTGGAAAATTGACATAATGTCTAGCCCCATGTCAAATCTCAAAACTGAATATAAAAAAAAACAAAACAATGATCTTTTGAGAAATGGATTTCAGTGCAGAAGTTTGCTGGAGTAGCACTATTAACCGATGCGTTTTCCCATGACAGTATCCCTTTAAGTTGGCATTTTTGGTTCCCGTATATGTATTTCTCAGAACAGGTGCCTTACACTGAAGCATTCTCTATCAACATGCTTCTTCCCTGTTCTTCCCAATATATACGCAACTGTTTTACAGGACACTTACTCATCATTAACTACAAAATTGAGCTAATAGTGAAGAGTGCAACAATGCAGCGATTACTCAGTAGCATAAGGAAAATCAAAATAAGACCTTCATTGTAAATTAGTAGAAAGTGGAATGTAGGCTGCAAATGCAGCATTGTGTGAGTTGCCTACTAGAATATCACTCATAAATTGTGAAAGAACGCCTATGCAGTTGCTTGATTATCACGTAATACTAGTCAATACCATACTAGCCAAGGAAATTATTTTAAGATCGTTACAAAACTCAAGAAAATTTTATGCAGGTTTTATAGGTAAGATTTATGTACTGGAATTACAGACTATACGATAAATGCACTGTATCTACCCAAAATATTTATTAATCATGTGCACATCGTGTCTCATTTTTAATTAAATGAATAAAGAATAATTTTGATGACAACTGAATAATGGATACATTATAATGAAGGAATCACTGTAGCCATTACTGCATTTATATATATTTCAAGTTTAAAGAAATATAAATATATAATTACAATAACCAATAACGCACTAGATATACACAGTTACAAAACCATTTAACTCATTTGTACTAGAATGATATTTACATGGGATGTAAACTCAAAAAATTTAATTCTAAGCAACATTGGTATACAAATTCCTTTAAAGGGGTTGTTCACCTTCCAAACACTTTTTTCAGTTCAGTTGTTTTCAGCTCCCTAACACAAGATAACAGCTCCCTGGTAGACACTCAATAGTAAAAGCCAAGTCCCAATTAAACTGCTTCAGTTACATTAAGTAGGAGAAAGAACAGCCTGCGAGAAAGTAGTTACATCCTAAAGTGCAGGCAAGTCACATGACTGGGGGCAGCTGAGAAACTGACAATATTTCTAGCCCCATGTCAGATTTAAAAATTGAATATAAAAAAATCTGTTTGCTCTTCTGAGAATTGAATTTCAATGCAGAAGTCTACTGGAGCAGAACTATTAACTGATGCATTTTGAAAAATGGACGTGTATTTGGTATTTGAGTCTGACAGCTCAGTAATTCAGGTAAAGACTCTAAACTGTTTCAATATTGCAACATTTACTGGATACATTTTTTAGCAGCATCCTTGAGGTGGGCGATATCGGGCTGATCCGATCTTGGGCCCTAGGGCCCAATGATTGGATCAGAATGATACGGATACGAGCAGTCGGATAGTGGGACCGCATCAACGAACAGATACAGCCATGATCCAATGGGATCTTTAATCCTGCCCAATCGACATCTGGACGACTTTCGGCCAGATATCGATAGGGGAAGCTGTCGGAGGGCCCCACTCACGGGCCGATACACAGTTTCAAAAGTCAGGACTACTAGTGCTAAGAACATTAAGGGACAAACACATACTGTATTCATGAGCAATTACATTTAGAAAAAACCGAAACATTCTAATTCATGTAGATGCTTAGAACTACATCCATTTATTCATTAGGAGTTTTTTTTTTTATTCTGTAACTGTAAAAAGCAACGCAACAACACAACATTCATTGAAAACACAAAGGGCTCATAAAGCTGAGCTGCACCCAATTATAACTAAGCATCAGTAAAAGCACGACGTGCGCTTATGTTCACAGATTTAGATCCCTTTGAACAAATCACAAAACTCTGTCAATTACCTCCACAGCGGCTCTGCAGTCTTTGGGGGATTTCCTGTGGGTTCGTGTTCAGTTCCTTAAAGAGCTCATTGAGCTTCTCATATTGCTCAGATGACATGTCTGACACAGAATTGTTTGTACTCGGAATCACTTCCGGTTCAGTTTACGCTGCCCTGTTTTAGCTGCCCTTGGCGCCTGACCTCCAACAAAATTAAAAAGGCAGTTTTACTGTTGTCTACATTTGGGTTAATTTTATAATTTGAATTATGTTTGAGTATTTAATCAATACAAACTATATGCTCTGAAAAAAAGCATAAAGTGTGGTATAAATCATCTTTAGGTGGCCTTAATTATTTACACAGGTCCCTTCGGGAAAGGGATGGTAGTTTCGTGAGCCTGCTATGGGTAGTCGCAGGAGTAGCACTAAAACTACATTTCCCATCATGCCACCGTTTATTAGTTGACCTGAGGGCGCCTGCTCCGAAATGGCAATATGTATTTTGGGGAGACTCGAAAATCTCTTTTGCAACAAACATGTCCATACATACTCCTCTAACTTCAGACATATATAATTCTTTCATAAACTAGTTTAAAGGCAAAACGACGATATTGTTGTTGCCTTGGCACTTGCTAGTGAAGAACTGAAACAGGAAGTGATTCCGGAGCCAAACAATTCTGAATTTCAGATATGTCATCTGAACAATACGAAAAACAACATGAGCTCTATAAAGAGCTATATGCCAACCTTCAAAAACTACAGCAGAGACTGCAGAGCAGCTATGGAGGTGAGTTGAGTTTTAAGGTGACAAAGCTAGCTAGTTAAGCTAGCATTTAAATAGTAAGTAAAAATGTAGCACAATACTAAATATTTATTGTTTGGTGTAAATAGGGTTGCCTGCCACCTGGCCGGTATTTACGATGGTTGATCCCAATGTTATTAATAGGAAAAAAAGATAAATATATAGGAAGTAGGGTTGCCACCTGGCCGGTATTTTTGATGGTTGATCCCAATGTTATTAATAGGAAAAAAAGATAAATATATAGGAAGGCCGGTATTTTTTTTCTGGAAAAGGTGGCAACCCTAATAGGAAGGCTGGTATTTTTTTCTAGAAAAGGTGGCAACCCTAGGTGTAAACTGTTTACTATGATACAGCATGCCAGATATTCTCTGTAGTCTTTTTGTTTGTTATTTCTAAAAGGCATATTTGATCATTTGTTTAAACACTGACCTATTTAGCTTTAAGGCAGATCAGTTGTTCTCATTTTGCTTTTATATCATTCTTGTTTAAAAGAGCGTAGAAAAAGCAAACATATATTTAATTTCAGATATCATGCTTGTTTCACAGTTGTCTTCAGAGATTAGGAGCTGATTTTGGTAAAATAGGATACAGTTTAGGTCCATAAATATTTGTACAGAGGCAAATGTTTTCTAATTTTGATTCTGTACATTTCCACAATGAATATTAATGAAACAAATCAGATGAAGTTGAACTACAGACTTTCAGCCTTAGTTCGGTGGCTTGAACAAAAAGACTGCATAAAATGGCGAGGAACTAAAGCCAACACTGGACTGGACTTTGCTAAAAAAAAATCTAAAAAAGCCTTCTCCATACTGGAAAAACATTCTTCGGACAGATGACAACAAGATCAACCTCTACCACAATGATGGCAAGAAAAAGTATGGAGAAGGCGTGGAAAAGCTCATGAACCAACGCATACCACATCATCTGTAAAACATTTGGGGGGCAGTGTGATGGCTTGGGTGTGCATGGCTGCCAGTGGGACTTGGACACTAGTGTTTATCCATGATGTGACACAGGACAGAAGCAACTAAATTAATTATGAGGTGTTCAGAGACCTACTGTCTGCTCAAATCAAGCTAAATGCAGTCAAATTGTTTGAGAGGCATTTCATAATACAGATGGACAATGACAAAAACAT
>CM044434.1:61331087-61343059 GCA_024363595.1 Xenopus borealis | reverse complement strand
GCTTAATCTACTACAAATTCTTCAGCAAACGCTGAGCTTTTTGATCTTCTGCAACAGCTCGTGTATTTTAGTAAAGAATGTCATCTGGCACACTAAGTTCTGTATCAGCACTGTTCAAAAATGAAGAGGAGCTATATTTGAGCCATTGACTTCAAAAGCTGCAAAGCCATGTTACTGGTCACTTTAGTACTTTTTATTTTAATTTACTTTCCATATAGCTTGTTCTGTACTGATATCGAATTGAATATTTTTTTCTGGATCATGACCACACCAATTTGTTTGCGAATGGCAAGGAACCTTCTGATGGGGGAGCATTCTCATGATATGTATGCTGATATTTGATGTAATCAAATTTGTCTTGGATTCATTTATACTGTATATATAAAACAAATATTATGATCACTTTTGCTTGTCTCAAAATGTTTTGTTTTGGGATATACTTTTCGGGGGTGATTTATTAAGCTGTGAATTTCTCTAGTCGGACTTTTAATGGAGAAAATACAGTTTTTTACAGGGGAAAAAAGATTTTTCAGGAATGATTAAACTCCGATAGTGTTTATAAAACTGATGAAAAAAGTACTCCAAATTAGAACATGTAAGTCAATGGTAGGTGTTCTGGGTTTCTGAAAAAATCATAGCTTTCTGGTGATTTTACAAAAAAACATAGGTTTCGATGACAAAATCCGGAAACAAAATAGGATTCAGATTTTTTGTTTTACGTGAAAATGTATTAATAAATGAGGGGAAGTCCGTGCCGAATTGGTCGGAGGGTGCGGTTTTAAATATGTACCAATGAGATGGTAAAGAACATTTATGAGTTTTATTTATTTGATATGAAGTCTAAGAATTATATGCTTTTTGTGATTATCATCATACTTCTAGGATGGAAAGAACAGCTCTTTTACACACCTATATTTATTAGTACCAGTTTTATTTTATCTAATGATTTAGTTTAAACAATATACAAATATTTTTTTCAAAGGAGGCATACATTATTTGTAAAATAAATGGCACCATAATGCTTTTTTTTTTTTTTTTTTTTTTTTTTTTTTTTTTTTTTTTTTTTTTTTTTTTTTTTTATTGGTTTCATCTTCAATATACAGAGATAAAGATAATTTTACAATGTTGTTCAATGCATACATCAATTATTCTCATAAGTTGAGCGACTCTCCATCAGAATGAGAGGCAGTTCTGAATCAGTGGTTACACATTAGAAGATCTAGGGTAGGTCTAGTTGGACCACGGGGTCATGTGTTAGCGTCTGTTCCCATATATGTAGATAGTTTTGCTAAGTAGTAACCTGGGGTATGGTTGTATCCATTAAATGTGCCCATGCATCCCAGACTTTCTCAAATTTATCTGAGCAGCCTCTGCTAATATATGTTAACTTGTAAAGGGGAAGTGCTTGGTTTATTATAGATTTTCATCATTTTAAAAATACATCAGTTAATAATGCTGCTCCAGTAGACTTTTGAACTGAAATCCATTTCTCAAAAGAGCAAACAGGTTTTTTTTAAATTCAGTTTTGAAATCTGACATGGGGCTAGCCATTTTGTCAATTTCCCAGCTGCACCTGGTCATGTGACTTGTGCCTGCACTTTAGGTGGAAACTGCTTTCTGGCAGGCTGTTGTTTTTCCTTCTCAATGTAACTGTATAGTACGCAGTGGGACATGGATTTTACTATTGAGTGCTGTTTGCTCTTTTGGGAAATGGCTTCAGTGCAGAACGCTTCTGGAACAGCACTATTAACTGATGCATTCGGAAAAATGTTTTTTTCCCATGACAGTATACCTTTAATCGTCCATTGACACCAGTTGCTTAAAAAATCATACTGACTCATATCTGCCATCTTTCCCCAGCCCCTTAAGTATCTCCTTTGCTTGTCTAGACTTGGTGCATGCACATTTATACAATGTTTTAGAAACGTTGTGTATTGGGCATGCATCAAGTATAAAACTGAGGCCACAAGAGCTTTATTTAGCTAAGAAATACATCCTCCAAAGCATTAAAATGGGGCAGTTTGCATTATAGCTGCTGGTTAAAGTGTGCACAGGTTAGACAATGGGTAAAAGGCTAAGTAATGCATTTGTGTGCCCTATGAGCCACTATTCAGTTCATTCCAATTTGTGGAATGATAAAAGAAAGATCACTGTACCAGAAAATTGAATTTTCATGTTCGCTGAACTTTCTACTAATTTGGAACGTTCATGTGAATGTATGTTTAGGAGTATGGCATGTTTAGCAAAATGTTCAAATTAATGGGTGACTATACTTTAATATTATTTAAGAAAAAGATTAGATATATATTTTTAACTATTATGTAACACTTTAAAGTGAAAACTTAATTGCTACAATTCCACTCAGAAAGCAAAAAAAGTTATCCAATATCTTGCGTTTATATTGCATAGTAACCTTACCTGCTACCCAACCCACAAGTACCTTATCCGCAACCCAATGACTATCAAGAATCAGGAAGTGTTGTCATTGAATACCGGAAGTGACGTCATCGGAAGTAGATGTGACGTGTCTATACCCGCAACTTCTACCTTTTTGCGCGTAACCCGCGGGTACCTGGCCCACTGCAGGACTCTAATTAGCTAAAAGTTTATTTTTTTATGAAGCATTGGTGTTCATTTACTGTTTATATAAAAAAAAAAAAAAATAACAGTGGATATGATGTTCACTCCTATTGTTTTGGTCTGCTTGTTTTTTTGCTGTATTTCTCTCTGTCGCCTCTACTCTCCTATTTGATTCAAGATTGGAATTCGGGTCAAGTTTTGATCACTGTGGTCATTGAAACACTCACACATCATACTGCCACAAAGCCTTTACTGCTTGAAAAAGCAGTATTTAGGCATTTCCTACACTTTCTATCTCGTCAGAACTGTGATGCACCATAGACATGATATTTCCCATTCTTATGAATAATAGGGATGCACCAAATCCAGGATTCAGTTTGGGATTCGGCCTTTTTCAGCAGGATTTGGATTTGGCTGAATCCTTCTGCCAGGCCGAACCTAATCCGCGTATGGCAATTATGGGTGGGGAGGGAAATTGTGTAATTTTTTGTGACAAAACAAGGAAGTAAAACTGTTTCCCCCTTCCAACCTCTAATTTGAATATGAAAATTAGGATTCATATTAGGTTTGGCATTCGGCTGAATCTTTCGCAAATAATTTGGGGGTTTGGCCAAATCCAAAATAGTGGATTCCTATTGAATAAGATGAAGCCGCTGAGGGGCAGATTTATTTAAGGGTTGAACAGTAAATTAGATTTTTTGAGTTTCAAAATTCACACATTCAAATTTTAATCCCCCTATTCGAATGTAAATTTGAATGTGATTTATCACACCTTGACCATGGCAACAGTCCTAAATCAAATATTCCCCACCTAAAACCTGTCAAATTCATGTACAAGTCAATGGCAGAGATCCGTTGAATCATTTGTTACATAGTTAAATTAAGTTGAAAAAAGACAAAGTCCATCACGTTCAACCCCTCCAAATTAAAACCCAGCATACACACACCCCTACACTCTTACACACAAACCATATATGCCCATAGCTATACTAACTGTAGAGTTTAGTATCAAAAATAGCCTTTTATATTATATCTATTCTATGTCTAAAAAAATCATCCAAGCCCCTTTTAAAAGCATCAACAGAATCAGCCATCACAACATCACCCGGCAGTGCATTCCACAACCTCACCGTCCGGACTGTGAAGAACCACCTAAGCTGCTTCAGATGAAAGTCCTTTTTCTTCTAGTTACTTGTAAAGTGTAATCATGTCCCCTCACAAGCACCTTTTTCCAGAGAAAACAACCCCAACCTGGAGAGTCTACCCTCATAATTTAAAGGGAAACTGTCATGGGAAAACATGTTTTTTTTTTTAAATGCATCAGTTAATAGTGCTGCTCCAATAGACTTCTGCACTGAAATCCATTTCTCAAAAGAGCAAACAGATTTTTTTATATTCAGTTTTGAAATATGACATGGGGCTAGCCATTTTGTCAATTTCCCAGCAGCCCCAGTCATGTGACTTGTGCCAGCACTTCAGGAGGGAACTGCTTTCTGGCAGGCTGTTGTTTTTCTTTCTCAATGTAACTGAATAGTATGCAGTGGGACATGGATTTTACTATTGAGTGCTGTTCTTAGATGTACCAGGCAGCTGTTATCTTGTGTTAGGGAGCTGTTATCTGGTTACCTTCCCATTGTTCTTTTGTTAGGCTGCTGGGTGGGGGAAAGGGAGGGGGTGATTTCACTCCAACTTGCAGTACAGCAGTAAAGACTGATTGAAGTTTATCAGAGCACAAGTCACATGACTTGGGGCAGCTGGGAAATTGACAATATGTCTAGCCCCATGTCAAATTTCAAAATGAAATATAAAAAAATCTGTTTGCTCTTTTGAGAAATGGATTTCAATGCAGAATTCTTCTGGAACAGCATGTTTTTTTCCCATGACAGGATCCCTTTAAGTCTTCCATCCCTCTAACCAGTTTAGTTGCACGTCTCTGCACTCTATCCAGCTCATTTATATCTCTCTTAAAGGGCAAGGAAAGGCAAAGAAATAAAATCCCATTTTTACTTTCTTTAATGAAAAAGAAATCTATCTCCAATATACTTTAATTTTAAAATGTGTACCGTTTTTATAAGAAACCTGACTGTATGCAGTAAAATTCTCCCTTCATTTAGTGCTTCTGACAGGGAAATCATCACTTATGAACAGCAGGGGGAGACCCTGCCTTACTTACCAGCCATGCTGAACTCAAGCAGACCATACCGAGCATGTGCAGTGCCAGTGTCAGACAAAGATGTATAACAAAGTTACAAGATGACAGCCCCCTGTGGCCAACTTTGAAAGCAAAAATCATTTGTTTGATTAGGCTTGTGGTGCAGTAAGTTCATGTTTATGTTTAGTATACAAAATACAGCAATTCTAGCCTTATTCTATTTTAAACTTTCCTTGCCCTTTAAGGCAGGGGTGTCCAAACTTTTGGCTTCGAGGGCCACATTGGAAGAAGAAAAATTGCCTGGGGGCCGCACATGAAATACACAAACACTTTTGATTTATAAAAGTAAAGAAAATACACAAAAAACCAGTTGGATAACCAGATGGAGCTATAGACTGGATGATGGGACACCTGGACATTAAAGAGACTTATTATTATATTATTATTACTAACTGGGCAATGGGCAGAGTCGACCTTCCTCCTATATCCTTTGCAACATGACGTTTTCTCGAGAACTGAGTGTTTCAAGCTGGGCCGCATTCATATCCACCCTGGGCCGCATTTGGCCCTGGGACTGCAGTTTGGACACCCCTGCTTTAAGGACTGGAGTCCAAAACTGCACTGCATATTCCAGATGAGGTCTTACAAGAGATCTATAAAGAGGCATAATTATGTTTTCATCCCTTGAGTTTATGCCCTTTTTTATGCAGGACAGAGCCATATTTGCTTTAGTAGCTACAGAATGACACTGCCCAGAATTAGACAACTTGTTATCTATAAAAACCCCAAGATCTTTCTCACTTAAGGAAACTCCCAACACACTGCAATTTAGTGTATAACTTGCATTTATATTATTTTTACCAAAGTGCATAACCTTGCATTTATCAACATTGAACCTCATTTTCCAGTTTCCTGCCCAGTTTCCCAACTTAGACAAATCACTCTGCAAAGTGGCAGCATCCTGCAAGGAACCTATAGTTCTACACAATTTAGTATCATCTGTAAAAATAGAAACCATACTTTCAATACCCACATCCAGGTTCATAAACAAGTTGAAAAGCAAGGGACCCAGTACTAGGGATGCACTAAATCCGGGATTCGGCCTTTTTCAGCAGGATTCTCTCTATTCTCTATCCAGGTACAAATACTATGTTCCAGGCCAACATTCCTTAATTTAACCAGTAACCTTCTGTGTGGCACTGTATCAAATTGTTTAGTGAAGTCTAAGTAAATCACATCCACTGCCATCCCAGAATTGAGGTCCCTGCTTACCTTCTCATAAAAAGAAATTCAGTTAGTCTGGCAAGATCTATTACGCATTAAAACCATGCTGGCACAAACATATAGTATTGTTATTTGCTATGAAGTCCAGTATCCTATCCTTTGTTAATAGCCTTCCTGACATTCTATTTTTTTTGGAGGGAAGAAAAACTTGAATAATATGATTTCAATTTTCTGGTCAGAACCATTCAATCGAATACTAGACATTCTAAGTTTTTCTTAAATAACCTCCCAGTTGAATTGTGAGTATATTACAATTTTAAATAATGCACATGAATTCGAAATTCGACCTTTCATAAATGGACCTCTGGGTCTATAACCCACTAGCTCTTGTAAATTATTTTATATAATGGAACTTATTTGTATACGTTTTGGTTAGTTGCCTCATTATTTAATTGCTTTGGAATTACCTCTGTATGGTGCACATCTTAATAAAATACAACTAGCTAAACTTTACATGACTCATCAGATCTAGTCAGTAATATTAAATTACTGACTAGATCTGATGAGACAGCCAGATATACACGTTGATGATGGTCATTGATGGAGGTTAAAGGGTAGTATTATTCTTATACAAGTTACATTTATTTCATACCTATGGCACGGGGCAGCAGGGGGTTAACTAATCTGAAAAAGAGCTGCCAATCATGATGTTTATGATCAATGCTTTAGGTATGGATATCAGGCTTTTCTCCAGTTTTAGGGAATTAGACTTGCAGGATCTGATTCAGGCTGACCTAACAAATACTTTGGTGCCTATTTACTAAAATTCGAAGTGCGATTTTCCCCCCCCATGAATCTTGAAAAAATTGTGGTTTTCCTGTATTTCTAAAAATTTTAGATCATGAAAACCTCTTACAAACTTCTCTAAATAAAGGTTTTTGAGGTCCTATAGAAGTCAATGGGAGCTGTGCTCATCTATTTGGACTGCAATTTGACATTTTAGAGGCTTTTGAGCTATTTGTGGTTTTTACCGCATCACTTTTGTTCGTATTTTTTATATTTGGATCTTTTAATAAATGTAGCGATTCCCCAGGGGCTGCTGCTACCTCAGGCAGCAGCCCCGATGCCGCCCCCCCTCCCGCACTTCTAAATTGTAGCGTCAGTGGGTGGAGAAGAGCCGAATTTCCATTTTAAAAAACGGAAATTCAGCTCTTAAAGTTAACAGAGGTGGCTTTTTGCCACCCCTGGTAACTGGCCACTCCGTGCCGCCTGAGGCAAGGTTCTCACCTTGCCTCATGGTCGGAGCGGCGCAGAATCTCCCTGAACTTAACATGCGGCAACTTTGGGAAACGATTCCGTGAGATTTTGTCGCCTGATCGTAAAGGGACAAAGCGCCAGCGCCTGTGCAGACGCGGCGATTTCCGGAATCGCCCAAAGTTTCCTCACGAGGTATCTGCACAGGCGCTTTGTCCCTTTACAATCGGCAGACAGGGAGAAGGAAATTCGGGGAGATTGTCGCCTGCTAAAAACGCCTGGCGACAGAATCTCCCTGTCTGTCCCTACCCTTAGATTCTAGCTGGCGGAAAGGCAGTTCAGGGAGATTAGTCGCCAGAAGAAGAGGAGAACTGGAGATGTACAGCTAAACAAACCAGGAACACACAACTATAACTCGACTAAGGCAATTTTAGGTTGAACACCCTTTTTAAAAATATGTCCTTTAGATGTGAACGTCTAATGTAATTGAAAAAAGGTTCTTTAAAAATAGAGGGTCATTTTTTGATTTCGTAAAGGAAGCATCCTAATCCAGTGGACTAACCTGCGGCCAGCAGCACCAACACAGACTAGTCTACACACAATCCTCTGCCACTCCCCCTAGCAACCCGCGGCCCCCTATTTTATTTGGCTAACCAATACATACATTCCTATATTACATGACAATCACCACTTAAAGCGTGGGCTCTACTGTACATAGCAGCGGGGTGTGATTTCGTATTCGTAAAGTCGTTCTTGTCCCGCTCGCGGCATTGTGGGATGAAATAAAATGTAGGTGGAAGAGCGCGAGAGGAGAATGCCCGGATAGCCAAGGGGAGGTGCGAGCCGGGCCAATAGCGAGCGCTGTGGGCTTTGCCGATGCACCAGGAGGCGGCGCTATTTCAGAGGGACAGCAAGAGCTTGAGCTTCTGGAGAGAGGAACGGCAGCTTTGGTGAGGGAGCTGAAAGACACGTTCATTCTTAAACCCCCGTTCTACACTGTGACCGGTAAGTAAACTGCAGTAATGCCGTTCTCCTTGTATGTTTCCCTGCACTAATGGACACAGTATAGGTGGTCTCTCCCATTGCAAGCTCGGGGCGGTTACTGTTACGGCGTGGATGGGGGTGGCGTCTCCACGCAGAGAGCACCGTAGAAAAGGACTGTGCCCTTAGTGGGGTTGCAGTGTTCTACGTTCAGTTTCGTGCATGACCTGGTTACGGCCTCTCTTTTTATAGGGTTGGTTTGCCGACATGTCCTACATGTTGGGGTGTTGCACCTGCATTGCTGCTGCCGTACAGGAGATCATTACATGTGACTTGTGTGGCCTGTATGAGCCATAGTTGACAGGTTATTCCTTTTCTCTATATGGTCTTCATTTCCAGTTGAGCAGCCTTATATGAGCTGCCATTTTTCTCCTACCCCCCCCATACCCTTAGGTTTGCTAACGTCAATTCTGCTTGACCACCAGCATTCCATTCTGATCTCCAGCATGTTGCTTCTGTTTCCCCTTTCCTTATTACACTTTGGGATACATTACTTCTGGTTGGAACTAACCACCACCTTTACCTCAGATTCAAAACATGAAGCCACTGTCCCATGTGTGGATATGTCCAGTTTTGCTGAAATTTGGATGCAATCTAGCCAGTTCCTTTCTTTAAGCTTGCACTTTACCCACCACCCCACAGCATGTTGTGCCTCTGATGCTAGGGGATGATCACCATCTACGCAACTATGACTAGGGTTGCCACCTGGCCAGTATTTTGCCAGCCTGGCTGGTATTTTTGATGGTTGATCCCAATGTTCTTAATAGGAAAAAAATATAAATATATAGGAAGGCTGGTATTTTTTCAAGAAAAGGTGGCAACCCTAAAGCTGGCCATAGACGTAACAATTATGATCTTTCTCGGAAAAGATCTTTCCAAGAAAGATCGTTCGTTTCAACACACGTGTAGAGCTGAATCGTCAAATATACAGGTAGAAACAATAGAATTCTACTTGTATCTGACGATTCAGCACTAACAATGGCCGATGTTCAGGGTGATTTCAAAGGCATCCGATAAAAATTTTCCGTCCAGCCCGATCAACCAGCTGACCGATATCTTAATCTTCTGATGATATCGGTCGGCTCATTTCCCACCATACATGCACCGAATATCGTACGAAAATTTGTTTCGTACGATATTATCTTTGCGTCTATGGCCACCTTAACGATGACCAGAATTGTGTTGTACCGGTTGGGTTTATTTATCTTAAATGTGCTTAATCCGCTCAAAATATTTTGCATTAATCTGATATTTGGAATGGCTTTTGAGTTGATAACTTTTATCTTTCAAATCTTGATATGTCTTGTGGAAGATGGCCTTTTCTTGGTTTTGGGATAGTCCAATGCGCACACTTCTTCTTTCTTCCCCTGAGGGTAAAATTGTCCTATGAACTTAAAAACTACTTGTATGAATTGGGTAGATCAGAGGCAGTTGTGCATTTCCCTAAAGCAGCTGTAATGGTGCCTTAAGCTGTCCATAGATGTGCAGACATAACTTCGATGTCGGACATGCTATCATGTGGTGCAACCTCCCAACCTGTTATTAACCATTCCAATCAAATAAAATCATATAAGAACAGATGATCTTCTGTCCATGACTGCAATTGTATGAAAGCTGCGTCCAACAAAAGTTGGTGACCGTCGGGGGTGTAACTACAGAGGAAGCAGACCCTGCTGCTGCAGGTGGGCCCAGGAGCTATAGGGGCCCCATGAGGCCCTAATTCATATACAATTACAATAAATATTGGTAAAACAGGTCAAACACTGGACGTTTTGGGGGCCTAAAAAAATGTAGTTGTGGGGCCCAGTAAGATCTAGTTACGCCACTGGTGACTGTCTCCCACTGATGTCGGCAGATCAGCAATACATGCAGGGATATTATCGGTAGCCAACAGAAATTTTCTAACCTGATCACCATTACACGAAAAATTATGGTACACTCGACGCACGACCAGAAAATCAAACAAAATGGAGATTCAAAATCTTTGCATCTATGACCAGCTTAAGGCAGAACCTTTCTTAGCACATAGTTGGCTTTGTGGCTTTTACTTTACTTAATGACAAAACAGCACAATTTCACTTTATACACGATTATTTCTGCTGGCTATACTAATGTAGCAGCAATTCTCTGGCTGTGCTTGAATCACTGTAGCCTTTTGTGGCTATGTTCACTAAAAACTCCTTTCAGTTGTTTCTCTGCCTAAAGGTGGCGATACACAAGGAGATTTAAGCTACTGACCAATTCGGCAGCTTATTTGCCAGTGTATGGGGGCCATTCAACAGGTCACCAAACAATGAATCTTGCAGTATATGGCCAGCTTTAAAGTGATATTGATACAAAATCTGGGAAAAAGTGTTGGAAGGTGAACAACTTCTCTTTATCCCTAAATTCCAATAAAAGAGCTAAACTAATAAATCCGATTTACTTTTTTTTTTTTTTTTTTTGTGAAGATTTTGTCTGGTTTTAGAGTTTACAAAAGTTCCTTTTGCCTTTATTTTTTTTAAGCTATATATTTTTTTAAGCTATATATTGCTCTGAACAGTGCAAACGGCACGTTGGGCAAGTGTCAGTTTGTATATCAAAAGCACCAGATCCTACCTCAAAGGTTTTGCAATCCTAAAGGAAGACCTAAAGAAAGCACTTGATGTACAGCGTGTAGTAAAACCCCCATTTTACAATGTAAAACAAGGGAAAGCTTTAAAATTAGGGGATGTAATATAGTGGTTGTAGTGGATTTGTCCAGACCCCACAAATCCTTTGTGAAAGATTCGGCCGAACCAAATGCTAATGTGGGAAGGGGAAAACTTTTTTTTTTTTTTTACTTCCTTGTTTTGTGACAAAAAAACTCACAATGCCGTGAACACTTTAATTCTCACAATGTTCTGTAAAAGAAGGGATAAGAAGTGATGAGGCACTGAGGAAATGAATCCTGGCTACATTCTTTCTTTCAGTGGTACTTGTAGTCAGGACCAACACTGCCGAGCATAACAAAGGACAGTAGATACTGCTTTTAAAAGCAGCGATGGTTGTTTTTGAGTTTACAGTATCTAAAATTATTTTAAAACTTTTTTTTTTTTTCATTTTGTCTTGTCACAGGTGCATCATGTCTGATAGAAAGGCTGTTATCAAGAATGCTGACATGTCTGAAGACATGCAGCAAGATGCTGTTGACTGTGCCACGCAGGCAATGGAGAAGTATAATATTGAAAAAGACATTGCTGCCTATATCAAGAAGGTATAACTGATTTAATTGTCTTTATATTAAATGGGGCAGTAGTGGTCATGGCTTTGCTGCACTTTGCAGACCTTAAGATGAAAGGTTAACAAAGAAACTAAAGTTGTTAATGTGATGTTTCCATATTTCCTCTTAACTTGTGGCTTTAATTTTTTTATTTTCTAGGAATTTGATAAGAAATACAATCCAACCTGGCACTGCATTGTTGGCAGAAACTTTGGAAGCTATGTAACACACGAAACAAAGCACTTCATCTACTTTTATTTGGGCCAAGTTGCAATTCTCCTCTTTAAGTCAGGCTAGCTAGGAGAAGGAACATATTATGTGGTGGACTGTAATGCACTGATGGCTGAAGCCAGGATCCTGTCTAATATGGCTGTGCAGCTGCATGGACTGTATACTATATTTAATGTGTATATGTTGCAGTAAAAATTGACTTCTGTTTAGTTGCCTGGAGAGAAGGCGGCTTTATTTTGTTACTGCTTT
>CM044434.1:61318247-61330913 GCA_024363595.1 Xenopus borealis | reverse complement strand
TTTTTTTTTTTTTTTTTTTTTGTTGTCATGCACTTGGGGAAAATGTAAATGCTTTATAATTGCCTTTAAATGGGAAGAAAACAAATAAACTATTCTACATCAAATCGGTTGGTATTATTTTTGTGTGTGTGGGGGGGTAGGTATGGCACTCATCTATAGATAATTGCAACTTAAGCAGATAAAAAGTATCTCCCTGAATAGAAGAACATACTGTGACAAATCAGGTGTAATCTGCTTGTTCACTGTAATCTGTCCTTGGCAGTATCGTTATCCATTGAGTTGCCTTACCAGTCTGTACTTTCTACAAAGCTAAATGTAAAAGAGAGCAAATTTTTCAGCGCTGAAAGATTTTGTTAAACTTAATTTTTATGATAGAGAATATATACACGAGCCTAATAGCAATAGATTTGAGCTGTGAGTCTAAAATTAAATCCAAGCTGTTTTTGTCATGGGTGGGGGTAAAAAGGCGGCTGTTAATTTAGTGCATGTGTTGGGGAATTTTTCTATTTAAACGGCTTGAAAACAAGCACAACTGTTCAAAATGGCTAAATTATGGGGTAATGTCAGGTAACCCATAGCAACAATATCAGCAGATTACATTACATCGCTCAGACAAAAACATATCTAATTGGTTACTAGATATGGGCAGACTCTGGACCTTTTATACATTTCCATACAAATTTTTAAGCAAAGCATGTAATGGTAAAATAGACTACTGTGTAGTACTGCATCCATTTGAACAAATGCACATAGAGACATTCTCACCCATAATGTTTTTGGCTAACTATATTGAAAATATTTTTATTTTACACAGTCTTCTTTGTTTACCCAGTTTTTATTCTTCTACTGAACAATTCCTTTAA
Organism: Xenopus borealis; assembly: GCA_024363595.1. Lineage (NCBI taxonomy): Eukaryota > Metazoa > Chordata > Amphibia > Anura > Pipidae > Xenopus > Xenopus borealis. Next base: position 61,330,050 of record CM044434.1, on the reverse strand, counting down.
AGTTGGGAAAAAAAAAATCTTTTCCTGTTTTTAAACCGAAATTTAAGTTTAATCATAACAGATTTTGAATCTATTATACACTGATAATGTAAGGAATTGTGGTTGGTATATACATATCTGTAAAAATTATCTTGAGCTAATATTTCATACAACGCAACCATAATACTTTTTCACTGGACATTCAAAACTTATATCCAGCAGTCCCAGGTAGCCACTTAGAAACTCCCTGTTCCTGCTGCCCCATATATTCTAAAAGGCACAAAGTTTGCCCTGGAGCAGTCACCCATAACGACAAAGAAGATCTTTGCCTTTAAGTTAGAAAAAAAGCTCATTTGTTTCTATGGGTTACTGCACCAAGGCAAACGTTCTTTTATTACATAACCACTTGGGAGTCTTGTCAAAGTTGTGCAAGATAAGACTGTAATATCACTCCTTAAATTACAGCTTTTTTAAGAACTGACAATCTGCAGACACTTTGAGACTAGCAGTGTTCATTAGAGGAACATATACTGAGCTCTGCTAATGGTGAGGTAGGGAGTGTCATAGAAAGCTGGCACCATATTGCAATTTAAGGTTGAAAACCAAGGTGTAGCATGAAATGTTGGCCATGTAGGGCTGTTACTGGGGTTGCTTCACCATGGATCTGGAAAGACATGGGGAAAGACCTACTTACAGGAAAACCATACCCCTGAACAATGTAGGTCTCCATAAAATATAGTGCATAAAACAGCTCATATGTAAAACCCTGCTGTATGTAAATCAAGCATTTTCATAATACTTTTTTAGTAGTAGTGTGCCATTGGGTAATCCTATATAAAATATTGCAAATTTAAAAAATATGGGCTGCCCCTGGGATCCTACGAGTCACAGTGCACACAAACAAACCATAAAAGTTAGGAAATATGAGCTAATTAATGTTCTGTGTTTTGCTTCCATGCTTATTCCTTGTTCTAGTTAGAGCTGCAGTACATCTGGTCAGGTGATCTCTGAGGGAGCACACAGACCACCACAAAAGGGCAGCTCAAGATAGGGGATGTAAAAGTGCAATATATATATTTCAATATATATTCCAGTTTGGTAAGAATCAATATGCCACTTAATATGATAATAGTATTCATTTTGGGGGTATAGTTTTTCTATACTGGGGTGAATCAGGGCTTAGTTGGGTGGGCCAGGGTTGCAACAAGTAAACTATCAGTACATTCATACCTCCCAACTGTCCCATTTTTAACGGGATAGTCCTGATTTTGACAGCTCAACCCATAGTCCCAGGTTATTACTGAAATGTCCCAACTTTCTCTTTGATCTCCTGCACTGAACAGCCAGAAAAAGATACAATGTTTCTAAAACTTAATTAGCTTTTGGCAGAGAACCCAGAATATGTGGAATTATGACAATTGGCTGAATTTTCTGACAGTCAGGCAACCTTTTGCGATATCCGCACTGAAACAAGGTAGCAAAACAATTTTCAGTAGATTTAAAACATCTAGGAACCACAGTTTTCTCTGCATTCTTGGCAACCAGCTGATATAGCTTGCTTATTGGCAGTGCCGGTCTTAAGCACATTGGACCAATTGGGCCCTGCTTTTATGGGGGCCCCGCTCCAGTGCAAGCTCAGATTCCTATTTCCATTAATCCCCCAGTCACCCAGACTACCCCTAATCCAGATTGGCCCAGCCTGCTCAGACCTGATTGGCCCAGCCTGCTCAGACCTGATTGGCCCAGCCCATCCCCAAAACCAATGCAACCAACCCATCCCAATCCCAATTGGCCCAAATAACAAGTGAAATGCATTAATGTTGTTTATATAATCCATGGTGCTGCACAAACACAGTTTGCACTTTTTTTAGAGCACAGAAATTTAAAAAAGTGAGGGAACATTTTCTCCCAGTTGCTCAGCCTGTCCTCATCAACTGGCAGCCTTCACTTGGACAGAGGGGAAAGCAGGCACTATTTGCCCAGCAAAGTTCCTTCTAGAAGGCCCCACCAAAATGGTTCCAATCGGGCCCCACACTTGGTACCGCGTGCCCTGCTTATTGGCATCTGCACTTTATTATTTCATATACGTAGCTAATTTATTATATAATTATATGAAGGGTAACATAGTAGGCAAATAAAGCAAAGTATTCCTAATCTGATTATTAGAAACACTGCCCGAAAGACACACCTAAAATATACTCGTTCCACCCCCTCCGGAAGTGACTATCCGTCGCTATAGCAACTGACAGCTGAGCAGGGAAGATGGCGGCCCCGGAAGACAAGTTAGATTCGTTCGGGATGCAGCATGGCAACTTATTGTCGTCTTCTCCTTCCTTACAGCCGCTGTACACTCACAAGGAGTATAGCCTGGATTTTCAACGTTATCTGAGCAAGCTGCACAGCCTGCGGCCCTCCGATTCTGAGTCTTTTCGTACTGAAATTAACCTCCTGTTGGACCAGCTCATTTCCCAGGATTACACGCCGGGGGGAGTGGCAGGAATCGGTCAAGAGGTAATCATTATATAAAACAGAAGTGGCAGTAAGTCACACCAAGTGGAATGGCTGATAAAATAAGTATTCTTTCTTCGGCAGATTGAACACGTACAACAGGCCTAATGCCTTATTACTGTCAGGCGACTCTTGTCAAAACTTCAGAGATTTCTGTTCCCTTTCTTAATGGTTTTTGTCCAAGTGGCTGTCATTTTAAGATATAATAAGCCTGCAGAAGAAGTTCCTTGTCTTTTTTTTTTTGTGTTAAGACCTTGCTTGTCTTTTCTAAGCAACATGTCCGTTAAAGGTGGGGCATGTTGCTACTTTAGCCAATGGAAATGCCTCTTAAAGGGATTGTTCACCTTTAAATTAACTTTTCATATGATGTAGAGATTGATATCCTGAAACAATTTGCAATTGGGTTTAATTTTTTATTATTTAAGGCAGGCCCGGATTTGTGGAGGGGCCACAAGGGCCCTGCCTAGGGCAGCGAGATTTTAGGGGCGGCATGCTGCCCCGCCGCATCCATAACTACATTAGGAACTCTGAATTACCCAGCTCTAAGTTGCATGCACGTGAGCATGTGGCTGGCGGGCGCTAGGACCCGGAGTCCTCTGGCAGCAAAGATGAAAATCCTATGCTGATTAAAGGTTTTTGATTTATTCAATTTCCATTATAAACAATCTGGTAGCTAGGGTCCAAATTATCCTTGCAACCATGCACTGATTTGAATAGGAGAGGACATTGCTAGAAAGATGATAAATAAAAATTATCTATAACAATTAATCTTTAAGTTAAACAAAGCATTTGCTTTTTAGATGGGATCAGCGATGACCATTTGAATGCTGGAAAGAGTCAGAAGAAAAAATCAAATAATTCTTAAAACATATTAAAAGTTTACCTAAAGGTGAACAACCCCTTTAAAGTCAAACAATGTAGGTCTCTATAAAAGCGTTTTGCATAAAACAGCGCATATGTAAAATCCTGCTTCACATAAATAAACCATTTTTATAATACTGTACTTTTCTAGTAGTAAGTGCCATTGGGTAATCATAAATAGAGAACTGGCCCCCTGGGATCATATGATTCACTTTGCTCGCAAACAAACAAACCAAATAAACTATACTTGTTAGGTCACATGAGCCAATTTAGAGACAGAGTTCTGTCTTCTTTTTCCACACTTCTTCCTGTGACAGTTAGAGCTGCAATATTTCTGGTCAGTGTTTATTAAGAAATAACTTCCTGATACTCCTCCTCAGAAAAAGCCACAGGGCGATGATTCTTCGTGCAGTGTTTGAATTCTTCTCCCTGGCTATCTCCTATAGAAGGCAGGGAGGAGAAATCGAGCGCCACATGATGGATCGTCGCCTTTTCTGAAGAGGAGCACAACCGTAGGATTGGTAAGTTATTTCTTAATAAAGTATTTGCTAATTTAAACTTAAATATGTCTTGTTTTTTTTTTTCCCGTTGGGTACAAATTAATTAAAAAAAAAAATGTATGCTACTGGTCCTTATGTATGTTACTGGTGAGGCTGGGTTTTTCAACTTCATTTTACATTTTCCTATAAATGCAAATTTAAATCTAAACACTTCAACCTCAGATAAGGTAACTACTGCACAACAGTGCTATACACACTGGCATTAATGCAAAAATCATATTCCTAGTGCAAACATTTTTAGACATTTCCCAGTAGAGCCGAATGTAACTGGAATTAATTAGGCTCCACAGCAAAATCTCCTTAGGTTCCATTGCACAAAACTTGGGCATATGTTTTACATAGCATACACTCAAAATAAATTTTAACCACAATTAAAGTGGACCTGTCACCCAGACATAAAAAGCTGTATAATAAAAGTCAAATTAAACATGAAATCCAATTTTTGTTTTATTTTATGCATTAATACTTGTTGTAAACTCATTTACAAATCTAAGCTGTCAATCAAATATTGCCTGCTCATCCTCTATGCCTTAGGCATAGAGGCGGGGCAGGCAATTACTTTCACTTTCCATTCAGCCCTTCCTAGATGTAACTGATCTCCCCACAATCCCCCCATTCTCTGAACCATTTAATTGTGTAACCAGTGCATTGGGAAGGATATTGGGTCCCCCATTCTGGTGCACAAACAAGGCTTTGAGGTGATGCAAGGCTTGCCTTAATAACAGTGTCCACAAAATGTCTCCTGCCTGCTTGCTATAATTCTGAATTCCCAGATGGAAGGAAACAAGATTCTAATAATTTTTTATAGTGTAATTAAAGTTGATTTTGCTTAACTAATATGATCAAATAGGATTTATATTTATTTGGGGTGACGGGTCCCCTTCAATCCCACTGAACGCTAAAGCACAAGTCCCAGCTTGGGGGGGGTGTAACTCATCACCAGATCCATGAACCCTACCTCCTTATATGTAGAAATAACAAATGTATGAAAAACCAATGCACACTTTTATGTTTGGTTTATGTTTTTCTTTATTGTTAAAGGAAAACTATACCCCCCGAACAATGTAGGTCTCTATAAACAGATATTCCATAAAACAACTCATATGTAAAACCCTGCTTCATGTAAATAAACCATTTTCATAATAATACACTTTTCTAGTAGCATGTGCCATTGGGTAATCATAAATAGAAAATAGCCATTTTAAAAAATAAGGACAGCCTCCTGGGATCCTAGGATCCAACGGTGCACACAAACATAGCAAACAAACTATAAAGTTAGGTCACACAAGCCAATTAACAGACAGAGTTCTGTCTTTTGCTTCAACACTTCTTCCCTTTACAGTTTGAGTTGAAATATTTCTGGTCAGGTGATCTCTGAGGCAGCACACAGACCATCACAAAATGGTGGTTCAAGGCAAGAGATGTAAAAGGGCAATATTTACTTAAATATATATACCAGGTAGGTAAGATTCTTTAATATGTCACTTGATTTGATATAAACTATCTGTTGCTCAAAAATTCATTTTCGGGGTATAGTTTTCCTTTAAGTAAATAAAAGCACAAAACGAATAAAAGTACAAACATGAATGCCAATGTAATAGATAACTAACCACTGTTAAGGTCAATATGTATTGTAATTCATGGAAGTGTTCTAATAATTTGCACACCAATTAGGTTTGTGTACTTTAATTAAATAAAGCTTTGTTAAAAAAAAAACATATTAACAAATATTTAAATTTACATACATACCATTTGAAAATTATGTAGTGAGATTATGTTGTGACCAACTTTTGGAATATATTAGGAGCCTGCGGAAATGGGCCAATACTGAGTACTTTTTGTGATTCTATGTTGAATATACTTTGTTTTCAGATTCACTTGTTAATTTAGGTTCTTTGAAATCTGTGCTTGCAAATAACATTATAATTTTTTCCCCCAGGAGGTCTGTGCTATACTTGTTCAAGCTTGTCGTTTAGTTCAGCATAACCAGGAACATCTTGTTAGCAAAGTTTGTCAACTTGTTCACTACTTACTCAATAGACTTCAGGTAGGAATATTTTTGTGTTTTAATAAGTCTTGTAAAGTAAGTGCAAAAGCTTTCAGTTCATAAAAGTAGGAGATTCCAGTCAAACAGGGAAATAAAAATGCCAGAAACATGTTTTTTGCAAACTATTCTACAGTATGTTGAAGGGCAAATCAACTCCAAAACAAACATTTGCAAAATAGAAGATAGCATAATTCTAAGCAACTTTCCTTCATACATTTATTGAAAAAATTTGGTGCTCTTAGTTACTTTTTAAACAATGTTGCAAACATTAGTTCCCCAGAAGAGACAGGTCTGTTAAAGGGGTTGTCCACCTTCAAATAACTAGTTGTTTTCAGATAGATCACCATAAATAACGACTTTTTCCAATTACTGTCTTTTCTATTTGTAACCATTTTTCTAATATTGAAGTGTAAAGTGTCATTTTTCACCTTCTAAAGCAGCTCTGGGAGGCGGGTCGCCGACCCCCCTCCCCCCAACTGTTATAAACAGATACATTTAATGGATACATTTCTTATCTTTGTCCCTGCTGAGCAGAATCTCTGGGTCTCATTACAGGCAGCTGTTAGAATTGATACAATAGTTGCTAATACTCAGAGAGTATGTTGCTGTGAAATGTTTCAATGAAATGTTGCAAAATTGTATCAGTTTAGAATCTGCACCTGAATTACTGAGCTGCCAGACTCAAACACCAGAGACACCAACATTCAACTTTAAACTAAGATTTTGGAAAAACAGTGTTTGAGTCTGGCAGCTCAGTAATTGAGGTGCAGACTCTAAACTGATACAACTTTGCAACATTTAATTGATACATTTCACAGCAACATCTCTGGAGTATTAGCAACTATTGTATCAATTCTATCAGCTGCCTGTAATGAAACCCAGAGATTCTGCTCAGCAGGGACAAAGATATGAAATGTATCCATTAAATGTATCCGTTTAGAACAGTTGGGAGGGTTGGCGACCCTCTCTCCCAGAGCTGCTTTAGAAGGTGAAAAATGACACTTTACATTACACTTTAATATTAGAAAAACGGTTACAAATAGAAAACAGACCGTAATTGGAAAAATATCTGAAAACAACTAGTTGTTTGAAGGTGAACAACCCCTTTAATCACCTGCCTTGTTTTAGATTGTATCAACAGTCTGAGCTATCAGGGCAGAGAATAAAAAGGGGGAAACATTGTATTCAATAGCTATACCTATACAAACAACTTAAGAAGCACAAAATTTTAAATCAATGTATATTCCAAGGTTGCTTAGAATCGTGTTATTTTTCATTAGGCAAACGTTTATTTTTTGGGATTTCATTCCCTTTGTAGGAGCACTGTTTATGTTTGATGTACACCAAATAAGTGGGCCTATATCAGTGTGTTGTGTTCTTTCTTTTAATATAGTTTATTTATTTTTAATTGTTTTATCCACCCCTTTCTTCTCCTTTAATGAAAGTACTAGACTGAAGAAAGAGAATGAGGTCTATATATAGCTATGCTTCTTTCCCAGTTGCTGCCTATATCTAAAGGCAGCCATACACAAAACAACGTAGGTATGGTATCTGCCAAATAGACGAATACCTTAGAGGGGCTATATATGATATGGCAGTCTTCTTATACTTCCTCATATTTGAGCTCTTGGGTTTGTATAAGATTTTGCCTGCAAGAAATCTGGCTGGCTTATGACTAGATAAAGATCGGGAAAGCCCGTCATTGGGCTCCCATATACTACCTGTTTTTTTTTTTTTACAGTGTAATTCTTGCTCCAAATAGTTCAGCGTGGGTGAAAATATAAAAGTTTTTTTGTGTTGATATTGTTTTATTAAGGTAGTATTGAATACAAATAGTTTGCATAATTACAGAATAACAGATTCTGATGAGTATTTCCTTCACACTGAAATACAATGGTTAATTGGATGAAGTCCACACATAATTATTTTTTTGTTAGCGCTCTGTATGTAATTTTTTTTTTCTTTATACCCCCCACTTCTGTGGTAGGTCATTGTTGATGAACAGAATCTGGATTTTCTTCTTGCCTTTTCCATTTCTGCGTTGAAACAGTGTAGCTCATGGACCCATGCTGATGTTCTACATGCCTTAGCAGCTTTAGTTTACAACAATGGATCAAAATGCCAGAAGGTAAACTAACATATAGATATTCTGCTTAGCTTTGCATTAGTAACTAAACTGATGGAGAAGAGCAAAATGGAAGGGAATTTGTCTACTAATTTAATTTTTATTTTTGTCATGCATACATGCGTGTCTTTAAAATTTAAAATGTAAACCTAAATTTTTACTTTAAATGCATTACTTGCAGGACTAAAACATTATATTGTAGGACAGGGGCCTTAAACAGATTATAATAGATAACCAACGAAAAGCCAAGTACACTATTACTGGCTATACATTGACTGAAAGCTCAGATGTGTGAGTCCAAATGGTAAATACAATGATATTGTATAATAAAGGAAGAAGTTTATTTACAGCTGGACTTAATTATTTTTTTTTATGTATTGTGCATTTTGAAATGTTCAAAAACTTCAAGAATTGCAAACTGTATTATTTTTATTTATTTTGTCTCTGTGGGCAGAAATGTTCTATAGTGTGTAGTGTTAAAGGGGTTGTTAACAGTTAGGGGCAAATTTACAAAATTCACGTGAAGTATTTGAAGTTTGATCGAATACGATTGTATGATTTTTTTTCCGATATTCGAATGTGCAAATTTGGCCTCTTCGATCATAGAATACCAAATTATCCAATAGATTGAATGATCGGATATTCGATGATAGAAAGATTTAAAAATGTAAAATCCTTCGAATGCCTACTTCGCCAGATTGAACCTACCGAATACCAATAGAAGCCTATGGGAAGCCCCCCATAGGCTTCTTTTGCTAAGTACAAGGAGAAAGAGGAAGCTATACATGTCACACCAGAAAAGCAGAAGAGGCCCTAATAGGAAGAGGCGCAGAGCATCGTGTTTTCCTATTCGGGCCTCTTCTGCTTTTCCGGCAGCCGGGGGGTGGTGGGTGATTGAATTTTTCAAGTCGGTGTGACGATGAGAAAGGTTTCGTTTACTTTGTGGACAGCGCAATACTTTACAGCAATTAATCGCCGCTGCTATTCCCAGTTTCATTTTACATATCCAAGTAATGCTTGACTGCCCTGGGAATAAGCAATAGGTAATAGGCCACTACCACACTTAGGTGCCTCTGAGAGGACAAGAGCTGGTTCACCATTCCGAGGCATTCAAGCTTACTGGATATTAACTGGTTCATGGCGATTTTAACTAATCAATTTCTGAGCAAGTGATTTTTCTGTGCGCTGCTTTTTTACCAATAAGGTCACACCCATTCAATAATACTAATAATATCCCAGATAAGAGGTACATCTATAAAGGGGTTTGTTAGGTCGGATGCTGGGATCTGAGCAGGGTATGATCTAAATTATGATCAATAGGAATTCCCGCAATTGAAACTCAGATCAGTTCATCAATTGATTTTTGATTATTTTTAAACAATGAATTAAAGGTTATGACCGTAAATAAATTATGACCGTAGTTGGACATGAATTATCATTAGGAGCAATCAGTATTAAGTTGTTTTTGTTCGCTCTCACTTTTTTCATCTTTGAACGGAGAAATCAAGGCCAATACAAATGGAATATATTTTTTCACTTTATTAAGCACACAGCTCGATGAATTTAATAAATTTGCCATATATATCAATTTGCATCAATCACGTTTAATTGAGTTAATTTTTACTATCTGTATTATTTATTTGAACAATTGGGTTCAACATTTGATGAATATATTAACCTTAATGGTAATTTGGATCACTAAATACTCAATGAATTTTCACTTGTTGGGGGTAACTCACACAAGCAATTAATTATGTACCATTCACTTTATTGTTATTAGCATATAAAAGTGTTGCTTTAACTTTCTCTGGATATAAGGTGTTAGGACTCTTGAATGGTGCGACATTTATAGCTTCCTCTTTCTCCTTCTCCTTGTACATATGTGTAATGAATGGAAGCTGTCTATTTAATAATTAATTTACGGTTTGAGGCATGTTAGGAGGTGCGGATAAACAACTATATATTATTCTTTTGCTAATTCCTGCTCGAATACTATTCGTACGATCGAACGCCTCGATTATTCAAATTGTACAAAGTTTTCGGAGACTCGAAGGAAAAAGTACGATTTTTTCGTGAAATCAAACGATCGATATCCGATTCTACGATTTAATCGAGAAATTGAATATCGAGCAAAAAGCCTAAAACTATTCGATAGTCGAATGCTTATCGAATTTCGAATGGATTCGTTGGATTTTTGGGTGAATTTTAGTAAATTTGCCCCTTAGTTTTTTTATTGTTTGTGTTTTGTTATTTAGCTTTTTATCCAGCAGTTCTCCAGTTTGCTATTTCAGCAAACTGGTTGCTAGAGTCCAAATTGACCATGCATTGATTTGAGTGAGAAACTGGAAAATTAATAGGGGAGGGCCTAAGAAAGATGAATACTAAAAAGTAGCAATAAACAATGATAATGGGATGAGTCCCATATGACAGCTTGAAAGAGTGAGAAGAAGGCAAATCATTTATAAACTTAAAGAAAAAATGAAGACCAGTTGAAAAGTTACTTAGAATTAGCCATTCTGGAACATTCTAAAAGGTAATTTAAAAAGGAACCCCCCTTTTAATATATTGTGTGTTTTAATAAAATTGAGTACACACAGGGCTACTTTATGGGTATTCCTGTCTTACCAAACTATCACTGGCTGGGCCCCCTTTACAACAATGTCTATGCAACAATGAGGGCAGTGGGCATGCAGGGTGGATTGTGCAATTATGAGCCTTGGCCAGGGCAGATCAGAGGAGTAAGTAACAGGCCTTGGCCAGGGCAGATCAGGGGTGTGGTTAGTCTTTATATTCTTGACCCAATAAAGATCTATTGGGGCACAAATTTAAAAATGTGATGTCGTTTGAATAAGTGAAAGCAAATAAATAATATTACTCACTAGGCTTTTCAGCTGTTTATATTATCATTAATTCTTTCTTAAATGGATCAATTTACATTATTGATAGCTGGGGTGTTCATCACAAGCTCTTAAAAAAAATCACTTCAGTATTGATTGAATGCAATAATTTCACTTATCCCATAGTATCTTCATGAACTTTTGGGTCCCACTGGAATTTTGGTTTGTCTTTGTGATCCCAATCAACCTGATCCAGAATTATGGAGAGAAGCTATACACTGCATGGCCAATCTTTGCCTTGGGTAAGTACCTTTCCTAACTGATTTTTATTTAACCAGCATTGATGCTAGAGGAGTCTCAAAAAACATTGCACCTAAATTATTCACATTACCTAACAAGAGATTTCTGATGTGTTTAAAAAGACAAGTACTGGTCCATAACTCTCAAAAAAAGAGGATTGTCCTAGTTTTTGTCTTGTTCGATGATATGGACCACTTCAATATAACATTAGTTTTGACTGTAAACTGTTTCTTAAAGCAAGTAACAAAATATACACTTGTAAGGATTAAAGTTTTTATCTTGCAGTGCAATATGTACTTCTGTAGAATGTCTGAGTAAGGCTTGGCATTTTTCTATCTCTGATATACATGTTTATACCATTAGTGCTGCCCTTACAATATTTGCGGTATGTACAGATTCTGATGTAGAGTTTAAAAAATATGCACAGTGTTTTCTGCTGATAATGCTTTAATATTGTTATCGCTAAAACACAATTCGACTATAGCTATTTTGCCTCTACCTCCTGAAGTTCACTTTAGCCGCATCCACCTTTTATTCAGACACAGAGTAGATATGCTTCATGCGTGCAATAAAAGGGAACAGGCAC
>CM044434.1:61303653-61314770 GCA_024363595.1 Xenopus borealis | reverse complement strand
AGATGTAAAAGGGCAATATTTACTTAAATATATATACCAGGTAGGTAAGATTATTTAATAAGTCACTTGATTTGATATAAACTATCTGTTGGTCAAAAATTCATTTTCTGGGTATAGTTTTGCTTTAAGTTGACTAAAAGATGAACAACCCCTTTAATAGGATATTTTATTGTTTTGGGATTAGTTCATCAAACAGGAGTGTTTTTCTTTTCTCTTTCAAATCATAATAGTGAATTGTTTTGTGTTTTCATTAAAGAAATACATGTTTCACGGGCTTCCAGGGCTCAGTATAGAAATGCCGACAGTACTTTATCCTACTCCACTTTCTCAGTATGATGGAAGATCCCCTGCAAAACCTGAGCAACCAGAAGCAGCTGTGAATCAGCCCACATCGGTAAGGTGCATTCTTTGTATTGTGATTGTTTCGCTATTGTTGATTCCAAAACACACTTTCTTTTAATTTCCCTCAAACTTATTTTTGCACAGGTATGCGATCTGTTATCCGAAAACCCAGAATCCAGCTTATTGAGTGTATTTTATTTTTACTTGACTTTCTAGTAGACAGAAAGATCCATTAACAGAAAACTCCAGGTCCCAGGCATTCTGGACGAAAGGCCCATACCTGTAATTCTGTCTTCAGAATTTAACAACACAAAAGCAGAATACATTTTATCTTATTCATAAGTACAACTGCAGTTGCACAGTTTCTACCACAGTTGCTGAGTGAGTCAGTTGCATTCATTAAAGAAGAACTAAAAGCTAAAAAAATCATATGGTTAAAAATGCCATATTTTAAATACTGAACTTTTTCTACCAGCTTCAAGTTTCCTCATCTCAATAGCATCAATGATCCAAAATTTCAAATTTATCATAAGGGGTCACTGTCTTGGAAAGTGTCCTAGACATTCACATGCTCAGTGAGATTTGAGCAGCTATTGAGGAGCTAAGCTTAGGGGTTGTCGCAATTTACAAGCAGAAAACAAGGTTTGCCTGTCATACAAGCTGATGCTACAAGGCTGATTATCCAATGTTGATGCCAATTGCACTGGTTTCGGAGCTGACATGTAGTTATTATCTGTATTAAATACTAATCAGCCTTAAACATCTCTATTATGTATATACAATACATTGTGTATCTGTTCCTAAGCTCAGTAAGTGAAAGCAGCACAGAGCATGTGCAGTGAATCTGCAGAAAAGAAGATGGAGCTACTGGGGCATCTTTGGAGATGCATATTTCCTTCTAAATGGATGTGTTTGCCTTGGGCTGGTACAGAAGCACAAAACATACATAAATGTACAACATTTCTAGGGTAGTTCTTTAGTTAGGCTTTAGTTTTCCTTTAAAGGCATTATTAAAGGTGTGTCTAAAGACACTTCTTACACTTGTGTTGCTTTTAGTACATCAGCCTCCATTGCATCAGGCACATCACTATAATGCTACTACTATACTGGAATTGTTGGGGGAAAAATGCTATATAGTGAAAATAAAACAGGACCAGAGTATACATATTCAGATTCTGTATTTTGTTTCAATCACTAAGGCATAGATTGTTCTGGCTGTTTGATAACTCCTTACTCTGTGTGTAATACAGATAATTTTCCCAGTATCATACTTTTTTTTTTTTTCCTTTTGACAATGCTATTGAGTTTCTCAATTTATTTAAATTGCATTTTTGACATCTGAAAATAATCGCACATTGTTAGGCTGTAATTTAGAAGTATCTATGTGAATCCAGATGAATATAAGTATATGTTTCCATTTGTTTCTGCTTTAGGTGAGTATACATTTGTAACTTTCTCACAGAATATTTTCATTGTTTGTAGCATTACTAACACCTTCCCGAACATCTTTGTGTATATTTATACAAACATGTACAGTGATACTTAAAATAACATCTTCAGAATATTAATTTACAATAAGTATTACCTATAGGTCATCTGCTTTTGTTAGTAATTGCTGCTTGAAGATCTTAAAGGAACAGTTTAATGTACAAATAAAAACAGGATAAACAGATAGTTTGTGCAAAATAAAAATATTTCTAATATAGTTAGCAAAAAATAGAATCTACAAAGACTGGAGTGACTGTATGTCTAACATAATAGCCAGAACACTGCTTTTCAGCTCTCAAACTCTGAGTCGGTGACTTTAAAGGAGAAAAAACCCTACCCTACCTAAACCGCCTCCCCCCCCAGCCTAAGTGTTACTCTGGGCAAATGCCCCTAAGTCTTTACTAACCCGTTTGTGCAGATTCTGTCCTGTGGAGTTCATGGGCGAAATCTTCAGCCACTTCAGAATGAAACCAGTGCTTTGGCAGTTTTGGTGCATTCACAGTTGTTGTGAAGCAGACGATTGCTCCAACTGCGCATAGGCTGTTTCATTCTGAAGATTACCGAAGTGGCTGAAGATGGTGCCCGTGAACTCCCCCAGGACAGAAACTGCACGGAGGGGTAACTAAAGACTTAGGGGCATTTGCCCAGGTAACACGTTGCTGGGGAGGAGGGAGGGGGTATATGTAGGGTTGGGGGTAGGAATTTTTTTAACTTTAGGGTTTTTTCTCCTTTAAGGGTGACCACATGGGACTTGACTGTTTACTGCAACTGATTCTTAGCATGCAGCTAAGATTCAAAAGTAAACAGTTATGACCCATATTGCCCCCCTCAAGTCACTTATTGGTTACTGCCTGGTAACCAATAAGTGGAAACCAAGATAGCTGCAAGGCAGGAAGTAGTGTTCTAGCTATTATGTTAGATATCCAGTCTCCAGCCTTTATACGTTACGTTACATTTTTGTCTAACTATATTGAAAACATTTTTCATTTTGCACATTTAACCAGTTTTTAGTTTTACACTGAACTGTTCCTTTAAACCTGACTGTTTTACCAACCAGTTATAGTTTCTAATTCTAACAAACTGCTGCTGCATAAATATAGCAGCCCCCTCATAGAGGAACATGGTGAATCAGATTGGTAATGTAAAAACATTGGGAAATGAATGTTGGGATAGATTCGTTTAATTTCTGGTGTCAGCATCTCTTTGCTTAGTTAATTCTGAAAGGACAATAGAATGGAACACTTACATCTAGAACAGGTTTATCCAACGTGTGCAATGTAAGCAGTCTTTTCTTCTGCTTTATATGCAGTGTTGCTAAAGGATGTTGTGTTCACAATTCACACAGAGCAAGAAGAAAAGGAAAGCAGGCAAGCAAAAGAAAGGACACCAGGGAGAAGAATCTAAAGAAGAATTAAAAAATGAAATTGGAGCAGAAATAAATAAAGACTTTGAAAAAATGAAATTGTTTTCTGGCGAGGCACAGCATAGTCTTTACTTAGGCCCTCAGAAATCTCCTTTAAACCCTCAACAAGGGCAAGTGGGAAAGGATCATGTCCCACCACAAGTTCAGAGATACAAAAAGATAAACAGCAGCGACTCTGAATATTCTGATGCAGAATGCAGCTTGCAGAATAAAATAAGGTGGGTTTTTAACTTCCTACTGTCCTTTATCACCATAGAAAAAAAAAATGTTATTCTTACATTGGCCTCTAAAGTAAAGTCGCATTCACCATATTGTGTGTCTTTTCAACGCTTTGTATTTCTATTCTGCATTTTTTAAATTGAAATGTTGTGTATTTCGGGCCCATTATTGTGTGCACTAATGCCAAAACTTGCTTGTGTGCTCACCTCTTTCAGGAAGCATTGCAGCAAGGAATTTTCTATCTGCAGGAAAATATATAAAGGAAATTGTAAGGGCTCATTTGCTGTGTGATTGTGCTACAATGTTGTAAAAGAGCACACATGTTGTTAAAGGTACATTACACTTCTGCGTTGTTGTGCCAAATGATGTTTGATTGTCATGAAGACTTTTGCACTAGTGTGTCATTCATTTCTAAGTTTTCCATAGCCGTCTGCGTTAATAAATGCAACAGACTTACACCCTAACAAATACAGAATGAGGCCATCCCCTTTATGAAAATGTTATTCCCAGTGTGGGACTGATTCATGAAAAAAACTCGCACAATAGTGTTTGTTTTGACATCACGGATGCTGCTGCCTTGGCCACGATGATGCTGAAATTCTTGGGGGAAAAAACACTGCGTTGTGAATAAAAAGCATGGCAAACTGTGTCTGAAAATTGTACCTTGCATACGGCACTTGCAATCATGATTAAGCCCTATAGTGTTGTTTGCTGTGTTTTGAAGGATAAAAATGCACAAACGCTAAAGTTACATTTCTTACAGGTATCCTAATGAGCTGCTTATTGTGATTCAGTGTGTTTCAAATGTAGAAAATATACTGCATCTTTGCTATAATGTTTTATTTAGAATAAACGGCACAAACAGGGAAACTAAAACTACTTCATGTTTGGTTCTTGCAATGTAGATTATTTGATTTTATCATTGATTTTTACAGTGTTCATGACCCTCCCTTCGCCCTTTGTTGTAAACTCATGTTGAACAAATGGGTTATATGGCTACTTTAAAGGAACAGTCATACCAAAAAATGACAGGTTTTTAAGTAATTGAAATAAAATTAAGCATTGCACTGCATTGGTAAAACTGATGTTTGCTTCAGAAATATTAATATAGTTTATATAAACAAGTAGCCATGGAGACAGACATTCAAAGCTGAAAAAGGAGAAAAGGCACAGGATACATACCAGAGAACAGATGAGCTCTGTAGTATACAATGAAATTCTTCAGAACTTATCTGTTCTCTATTGTTTATCCTTTGCTTGAATGGCTGCCCCCATACACAGCAGTTTGTTTATATAAACTATAGTTGTGTTTCTGAAGCAAACATATCAGTTTTACCAATGCAGGCAGCAGTACGTTATATTGTCATTTCTTTAAAACACTTTCATTATTTGATGTTACTGTTCCTTAGACGCTTATACTGCTGTTTGTTTAAAAATTTTTTTTAAATAAATCCTTTAAAATCTTACATTAAAGCTAAACTAACCCCCTAAATATTAAGGTTGCCGTAAAAATAAATCCCTGCCATTTTAAGTTTTACGCTTCACCCTTTTAGCTCTGAGGTTTTGTGTTCACACACAAACAAGGGAGCACAAACCTACTCAGTTGCATCATCCAGTGAAAGGAGAATGGGATATTTGTTACACACACACACTACTTCTTGTTATATTTAGAACCTGCATTATTTCATGTCAGGTGATCTGAGGAAGCACACAGACCACCACAAAATTGTGGTTCATGTTGAAAGATGTAAAAGAGCAATGTTTAAAAGTATACATATGCAACATTGTTGTGATTCTTTATATTATAATAGAAATTATCTGTTGGTTAAGTGTTCATTCTGAAGGTATAGTTTCCCTTAATCCGTTTTCTGTCATTTAAGGTCTTTCCAAGCCAAAGTTCGACAAGCTGCCTTATCATGCTTTCTATCTACAATAAAGTCCATTGAGAAAAAGGTTCTTTATGGTTATTGGTCCGCCTTTGTTCCAGATATTTCTGGCATAGGAAGTCCACAGTCTGTGTCTTTGATGACGATTGCACTTAAAGACAGTTCTCCAAAGGTATTTTTCCCCCTCTGAGATTGGAAATTTTTTAATTATTCTATTTGATACCTTGTATAGAATGATTTTATTTGTATTTTCTTTATTCTTGTTGATCTTGTATTTCTTTTCTAGTAAAGTCACAGGTTATGATATCTTTGTCACAGCATATACAGGATTATAGCTAGCCTTGTGCACGGTTCCACTAGCAAAGAAACCAATGTATGTAAAGTATGAAATCTTTATGAAAATGTGATTGGACACCTTTACTTTTATACCATTGCTTCAAAGTTGCAGCGAATCACAATTCTAATATATCTGAGCACGTTTCCACTCCAAAGTTGTGATCTGCTGCAAGTTCTTTATGCCAGCTTGATATGTTGCCAGTTTCCCAGCTGCCCCAAGTCATGTGACTCATGCTCTGATAAACTTCACTCTTTACTGCTGTACTGCAAATTGGAGTGATCTCACCCCCCACCCCAGCAGCTTAACAACAGAACAATGGGACAGTAACCAGATAGCAGCTCCCTAACACAAGAGAACAGCTGCCTGGTAGATCTAAGAACAGCACTCCACAGTAAAAACCCCAGGTCCCACTGTGACACATTCAGTTACATTGAGTAGGAGAAACAACAGCCTGCCAGAAAGCAGTTCCATACTAAACTGCTGGCTCTATCTGAAAGCACATGACCAGGCAAATTGACCTGAGATGGCTGCCTGCACATTAATATTACAACAAAGAAATATACTTGCTGGTTCAGGAATTACATTTTATATTTTACATTATATATTTTATTATTGAATTATTTGCAGTGTAAACAATGTACTTTAGAAATAAAAACCTCATAAAAAATATCTGTTTAAGCATATATAGGAGGTATTTATAAAGCCTGACTGTGCTTCCCAGAGTAGTGCAAAATAATGGAATATGATATGGACTGAACATGTAGTTCTACAAAATGTATCTGACCATCCAAAACTACTGTCCCTGAACTGTGAAAGAGGACACCTATCAAAGATCCTGCTTCAGTTATATTCCCCAAGTGTGCAGTGTTTTAGTTTTTCAAATTATCATTTTGACACAGTAACAGCAACAGAACTGTAGCAGAGGACACGGGAGATTAGTGGCGTTGCTGTAAAAAAGTGATAATTATTTAAATGGCTTAAAGAAATCATACATTATAAATTTAGTTTATAAAAGAACATGGACAAATGGTTGCGGTCTTTTTCTATTCCTTTACCCTTCACATGAAGTATGTCATACTTGAATCTATCAATTTCTTTCTCGGTTAGGAAGCAAAACACTTTGGGAAAATAGACATCTTCTATGAATAATGGTTATTAATCTTGTTTTTGTTTTAGACACGTGCATGTGCTCTGCAAGTTCTCTCTGCCATTTTAGATGGGTCTAAACAGTTTCTGTCTGTTGCTGATGATGCAAGTGACCACAAGAGGGCATTCACTCCTCTTTCTGTTACCCTTGCAACAAGCATCAGGGAGCTGCACAGATGTTTACTTTTAGCAACAGTGGCGGAGTCTTCTGCACAGACTCTGACACAAATTATTAAGGTATGTACTGCATCTCATGCCAATCAAATAGTTATATGATCTATATTATGTAATGCTTGGAACCTGGGGTTTTCCTGATAAATCTCTTTACATAATTTGTATCCCCATACATTTCTGTGCAAAAATCATTGTTTTGCCACCAATATTCATGGATTGATGCAGTATAGGATTGAGCAGAAGTTACTGATTTATTATTAAAGAGAATTGGGAAATAATTTTAAAAAATTTAATTATTTCTCTCATAAAGTTAGATGGGACTTCTCATAATTCTGAACTTCTTGGAAAAATATTTTCTGTATAAGGGATCCCATACCTGTAGCTGCAAATTCCTGCACTTTGAGTCGATACGCTCCGAAGTCTGTTTGATGCAACTGCTCTTAGTGAAACTCCAAGATTCTGCTCTACAGGGCTAAATATAACAAATGTATCAAATTAGAAAAGTTACAAAGTCATCAACCTTGCACCCCTCTTTGTGGGTGACCACCTTGTACTGTTGGCTTCCGTCTTCTTCTGTGGGTCGGCGCATGTCTATATATAAGGAAGCCAATAGGCAGACGCGGACAGCCACGGGTTCAGGGAGGCGGGTGTCGGCAGGGGTCGGTTGGGAAAAACCCTACCTGCACATCACTATTTCACATATGGTGGAATCTCGGCCTGCTGGTAAACAGAGGCCAAGGATCAGCCCCTGCACTCCTAACCGCTTCTGATGTGTCTGCACCCAGAGTCAGTGTGTCAGCTGGGGGCAGATACATGATGTGGATATTGGCACCAAAATGCATACTTGAGCATTTTGCCAATAAAATCTGCTCCATGTGCCAGCACCAGACCAACTCAGTCAGTGGCGTAACTAGATACTACTGGGCCCTACAGCAAGTTATTTTTAGGCCCCCAAAATGGCTAGAAGTTGACCTGTTTTACAAATATTTATTGAAATTATATATGAATTAGGGCTTCACGGGGCTCCTATACCTTCTGGGCCACAAGGTCTGCTTCCTTTGTAGTTAGACTTCTGAATGCTGTGGCTCCGGACACAAGCACATCCGTAAACTGTTAGGAGTGTTGGGGCTGATTTTCATTTTCATTGTTAATTAGTTGTTAATGTAATTTGCATAATTTTCACTCTTCTGCAGTGTACATTCAGCTACAAAGACTTCCTGCATTTTCGTCTTAAAATGTGTTTCCCTTGCTTTTAATGACAGTGCCTTGCAAACCTAGTGTCCAATGCACCTTATCACAGATTGAAACCTGGATTGCTCACTCGAGTTTGGAACCAAATTAAACCTTATATCCGCAATAAAGGTGTGTGCTTTAACAAACTTTATTTTTTTTTTTTATGTATTGGTCGTTATTGTTTAGATTTTATTTTAAATGGATGTTTTCTCAGCAGCCGAAAGTATGTTGACTGCTGTAAATTCTCTTTTAGCAACAATTATCATTTTTGGGCTAAGACATACTGCACATACAGCCATCCTGTATAGGCAACCATTCATATCCAGCAACTTTATACTTTTTTTTTAAATTTATTTAAACTTCTTATATTGGTTTACCAGTTTAATGAATATACAATTAAAGGGTTCAGTACTGAGGAATGAAGTGAAACTTGCCTGGGCAACCTCTCATGTAAACTTATAGACAGCTACACATTTTTACTAGAATATGGGACGTTGTATTTGTATCTTTTATTTTCCCACTACATCTAAGAGAGGCTGTTTATTATCAGAGTTACCCCATGCCAATATTTTTCAGTGTTGCAGTATCCACTCCTAATATACAGGTCCAAAGATGTTGCTTGGTATATTAAACCAGTATTGCATTGTTTCATTGTGTTTATGAACTTGCGTTATGGAAACTAAAATGTCAGATTTCATTCAAATGTGTAAATATAGAGGTTGCTTGCAGAATGACCTATATTTTAATATATACAGGTATGGGATCCGTTATCCGGAAACCTGTTATCCAGAAAGTTCCCAATTACAGAACGGCCTTCTCCCATAGACTTCATTATAATTAAATAAACAACATTTTTAAATATAATTCCTTTTTTCTCTGTAATAATAAAACAGTAGCTTGTACTTAATTCAAACTAAGATATAATGAATCCTTATTGGAAGCAAAACCATCATATTGAGGTTATTTAATGTTTACGTGATTTTTTTTTTTTATATTAGTCTTAAGGTATGAAGATCCACATTACAGAAAGACCCGTTATCTGGAAAGCATTCTGGATAACAGGTCCCGTAAAAGGTAACCATCAAGGTAGTTTGTGTAGTGATGATTTAAAAAAGAGTAAACACAGTTGCTCGACAATAAATGGCTTCAGCCAACCACTAACCATGAAAAAAATTTTTGGTTGTCATTCATATTGTTTGAAAAGTGGTTAAGAAATCATAAATTCTGCCAGGGTATGTAAACAGTCTCCCACTCACAGGACTTAAAAGGTGAACAGACAATTTATTGTGTCACAAAAAACACTGACGTCTTTGCACCCAGGCAATTTATATATATATATATATATTAACAGCGTATCCGCAACGTTTTCAAGGATAATATGTTTAAACAATTTGTAGCTTAAATACCCACCCCCCAAGTGAATTCTGGCGCCAACATGATGTCATAAGTCCAGGTTATCCTTTGAAAATCCGAGTGCGACCATTCATTACACCACCAGGTGTCGGTATTCTCACTTGGAGTGTAGATAAAAGAAACATTGTGACTTAAAAAAGTTTGTAACATAAAAAAAGGAAAAGGAAGTGTCAACTATTACTTAGAGTTGGAAGTATTCAATTCACATTCAGAAACGTTACATTTTCTGCAGAAAGATAAGGAATGTACAGAGATAAGGGAGACATATGAACTTGTAAACATTCAGCTTGATATAGTATATAAACAACTATTTTTACTAAAAAACAGTGTTCAGAGCT
The DNA here is from genome assembly GCA_024363595.1 of Xenopus borealis. Lineage (NCBI taxonomy): Eukaryota > Metazoa > Chordata > Amphibia > Anura > Pipidae > Xenopus > Xenopus borealis. Next base: position 61,304,771 of record CM044434.1, on the reverse strand, counting down.
GCCACAGAAAAATAAAACAACGGTTTATGCTAAAAAACGATTTAACTGAAGCTTCCCATTTAGCCCTTTTGGAGCGACACAATCCAATTCAATTCCAAAAAGCCTCTCTCCTCAACAGTAGTTTCTCTAAGTCACCTCCCCTGGGGGGCTTGGCTATGTGGATTGATAGGCATGCACTTAAATTGGGAGGGATCATGGCCTGCTTCTCGCCAGTGTTTAGCTACTGGTTGTTGGGCAGTATCTTGTTTACCAGGGTTTACTTTACTATCAATATCGAGCGCTGCCCTGATGCTTGCCCTATTCATTGCTCATTCATATCTCATTCTCTTGTTTCGAATAATGTAGTGGATTAGATACAGGTATGAGATTCGTTATCCAGAAATCCGTTATCCAGAAACCCGTTATCGAGGAAGCTCCAGATTGCAGAAAACCCATCTACCATAGACTTCATTATAATCCAGATTTTAAAAAATGATTTGCCTTTTCTCTGTAATAATAAAACGGTACCTTGTATTGACCCTCGAAAATATTTTGTTAATCCTTATTTGAGGTAGAACCATCTTATTGGGTTTATCTAAAGATTTTCTAGTAGACTTAAGGTATGAAGATCCAAGTTACAGTTTTCTGGACAACTGCAGGCCCAAAGCATTCTGGATAACCACTCCCATACCTATATTACAATATGTCTGTTGATTTCTCAGATTTCAACCAACCTTGTATCTTTTTCTTTTTATAAACAGATGTCAATGTCCGTGTTTCTAGCCTTACCTTATTAGGTGCCATTGTATCTGCCCAGGTACCTTTACCTGAAGTACAGCTTCTTTTACAACAACCAGTATACTCGCTATCACAAAATAGTGGGTCTGCTACTCCAAGTGACTCTGAAAGTAATAGAAAAGAATCGATGTTGGAAGGCGGGAAGAAAAATGGCCTCCATTCTGAGCACTCCCAGTCAGAGTCTTGTTGGCTTATACGACTGTGCATCACCCTAGTGGTTGAACCACGAGAAGACGCTTATTCAGATAGTGAAGCCAGCTCCACACCAGCAGTCATATATGAACCCTCTCCAGTACGATTAGAAGCATTGCAGGTACTGCTGTAACATTTAAGCATTTTTT
>CM044434.1:61284628-61295637 GCA_024363595.1 Xenopus borealis | reverse complement strand
ATTTAATCATAACTACTTGAAATTGCAGAATGATCGCCAGATTCTTTGCATAACCCTGTTGCTGGGTTTGAATCACAGTGAGAATCCACTGGTAAAAGCTGCAGCTGCCAGAGCACTTGGAGTTTATATTCTCTTTCCTTGCCTTCGGCAGGTAGGTGTCAAATTGTTTCTAAATTATATCACAATTTGCTATTACACCCTATTAATACTATATCCATTTGCATGAAGTGACTACAATATTGTTTTGACGTGTACATAAAAATCATATATAACCTGTTATGTTTTTGTAGCCGAGGATGAGCAACAATCTGTTAATCCTACTTATTGTATAGGATAAACCGTGCTTAGAAAACATCACTGTTCCCTAGGCCTGCTCCCACATCATTCACCAATTACATGTGAATGCTACCACATCTAGCCAATTTAATCTATACTCTAAATTGTATTTCTAGATATCCAAATGATCAACAAATAAGCCTCAGAAACCTACCACTCTTGCTCAGTTATGTTCTTTGAATTCTGGGAAAATTTCTCTGCATAGATTAAATAGGGATGCACTGAATCCACTATTTTGGATTCGGCCGAACCCCCGAAATCCTTCGTGGAAGATTTGGCCGAATACCGAACACCGAACTGAATCTGAATCCTAATTTGCATACGCAAGTCAGGAATAGAAGGGATAAGAGAAACCTGCTCAGTGTGTTGTTAAAATGGTTTTACTTTCTTGTATTTTGACATGATTTTAAGGATTCGGTTTGGCCAGGCACAAATTCAGCATCAATGCGTAATGAAGAAGGATTTCAAAGTTAGTTCATAAACCAGCGCTCCCGTCCAATGAAGCATATGTCAAACAGAGAAAGTGACATTGAACTTCCATCAGGCGCAAAATCTGCTGCAAAAAGTGCTGTTTATTCTCACAACATGTTTCAAGCGTAGCTCTTTATCAAGTGTAACCACATACATAGACATACAGATATTTAAACCAGTTAACTCCACCCATCATTAGTGAAATTGCATTCAGGCCACTGCCATTAGATGAATTCAAGCCTGGTTAAAATGCATAAACATCTTAAACAAATCAATACTTTGAAGTCCCACATTTAAAAGTCTCCAAGTGAAAAAAGTCCCAGTGAATAACGTATCTTATGTCCTTGTATCAAAAGGATAAACCTAAAGAAATTATTAAAATTACATTTAAAAACACTGTAAAAAAACAATCAATCACCCTGGTACTGCACTAAAAGTGCATTCCCAGAAATACATTTGCTTCGAAAAGGATACACAATATATCTCACATCATATAACATTATTTAGAAAAAAGGGGAACATTCTTAACATTTAGCCATATAATTCAGAAAGTATCCACTTGATCTTGAGGGAGAAGGACAAAACAGTAACACCAAGATACATTGTAACATATTTATAAAGAACTGCATTCATTTAGGCCATCAAATTCAGCATTAATTGTGGACAGTTAAATCTCCACGTAACAGGTCATTCATGCTAGTATTCATGACCTTCAAGACCTTCAACTACAAATACTAATGGGCAACTTTAAAACACAATTCCGTAATCTACAATGCAGCCTTAACAGGAACAGAAGCATTATGTTAAAAATAGTGCTGATATCAACCTGATGCTCCCTGGACAGAAAGTGGACATACTTACTTTAGGTCTACCATCACCTAACAACTAGGTTTTACTTACATTAACCTCTCCTGTCTTTAGAGGGGCTGATTAATACTGTATATGTATGGGAATGATTTAGCAAATACCTAAGATTTAGAACAGTCTTTTTGACTCTGCACTATTTTGAATGCATTTCAACATTCTTCAGTTGTATTATACAATGCCTGAAGCAGGGATAAAAGTAGCTAACTTTTTTTTTTCAAATTAGCCATAAATGGTATCCATATCTTTATTTGCTTTTGATCCGTGGCTAACATCTTGCAACGCTGCTACTAGCGATATTGTGATGGCAGATTTTGAGAGATTACAGCTGCTAAGAGCTGTGTTACAGTAAAGGTTTGTACTTGATATTCACTACTGCAACTGTCTCCCTTCTGTTCTTTTCCTCTGCAGGATGTCATGTTTGTGGCCGATACAGCAAATGCAATTTTAATGTGTCTCAGTGATCGATCTCCAAATGTACGAGCCAAGGCTGCCTGGTCTTTGGGAAACCTTACAGACAGTCTTATTGTTAACATGTAAGTTCTGTAGTTATTTGGACAAACTCTGTTTAGAGACCAAAACCGATTATTTATACTTATGTACATGCCTGTATTTTCTTGTGAATGAGATATTCTGCATAGTTATTCCCCAAAAGTAATTAACCTTCCCATATCTATCTGTTAACCTGGCAGATGAATGCCAGCTCTTAATCTATTTTTGTAAAATATTTTACTTAAAATACTTGGCTGCTTCTCATTTTCAGGGAAGCAATGGGACAAAGTTTCCAAGAGGAATTTTCAGACCTGCTGCTGCTAAAAATGCTTTGGTCAGCAACTGAAGCATCCAAAGACAAAGATAAGGTACACAATAAGCCTCCAACCTTACACTAGAATTTGTTTGTTGTGAGACGGATGATTTTCTATTAACCAACTTAATAAAGGGATACTGTCATGGGAAATTTTTTTTTTCCAAAATGCATCAGTTAATAGTGCTGTTCCAGAAGAATTCTGCATTGAAATCCATTTCTCAAAAGAGCAAACAGATTTTGTTATATTTAATTTTGAAATCTGACATGGGGCTAGACATATTGTCAATTTCCCAGCTGCCCCAATTCATGTGACTTGTGCTTTGATAAACCTCAATCACTCTTTACTGCTGTACTGCAAGTTGGAGTGATATCACCCCCTCCTTTTCCCCCACCCAGCAGCCTAACAAAAGAACAATGAGAAGGTAACCAGATAACCGCTTTCTAACACAAGATAACAGCTGCCTGGTAGATCTAAGAACAGCACTCAATAGTAAAACCCATGTCCCACTGTGTACTATTCAGTTACATTGAGAAGGAAAAAACAGCCTGCCAGAAGGCAGTTCCCTCCTAAAGTTCTGGCACAAGTCACATGACCAGGAGCAGCTGGGAAATTGACAATGTCTAGCCCCATGTCAGATTTCAAAACTAAATATGAAAAAATCTATTTGCTCTCTTGAGAAATGGATTTCAGTGCAGAAGTCTACTGGAGCAGCACTATTAACTGATGCGTTTTAAAAAAACATGTTTTCCCATGACAGTTTCCCTTTAAGCATTTTTTCTCTGCTTGTGGGACTCATGAAAGTTTTGTTGTGCCCTTTTATTTCTTGCATTCACTGGGTCATAGAATTATGTGGTATATGGAATAAATGCTCATAGTATGGGATTAGACTATTTAACTGTGATTTTATGGAATCCATGTTTTTGTTTGCAGTGGGCTCTGTTAAAACTATTAGAAAATCAGGGCATTTGCCTTTTCACATTTTATTTGCTGTAAATATTCAGATACTTTGTTGGACTACTAGTTGGTTTCACTCTGCCCAAGATGTAGTCCATACAGGCTGAGAATCAGACCTTTGTTGGCCTCTGCCCACACTCCTATGTCTGCATTTACAAGCACAGTGTTCAATTGGGTGCAGACACAGAGACCACTTTTATGCAACAATTCATACTTATGAGATTCCACACCAAAGTCTAGTCCACGTGTCTGCACCCAGGGCAATGCAATGCCTTTGAGGGAAAACACAGGAGTGGGCAGAGGCTAGCGGATTGGCTGGCCCTGTGTGGCGCTAATCTAAAGGCTTTTATTTTGGATACAGAAACCTTACAAGATTCCTGTAACTAGTTACTTGATCAACAATTTGTCAATCAATTGATAAAAGAAGATCCATTTGTAATAAATGTAATAAAGCAGAATTACTAAGGCCCACGTGTAAGAACAAAAGTATCCCTGGAAACCCTTCACAGAATTGTTACATGAGATGTTTGCAGGTGTGGGACCCGGAGAGCGTTTATGAATACATCTCCATATTAAGTACTCTTTAAACAATTATTCATATTGATATATTCTGTTATATAGGAAGACACCCCTCCCATATTGAAATCCCCAGTTCCTAAGCATTCTGTAAAACGGGTCTCATCAGGCCCAAACTGGCAATCTGTGGGTTCTGGCAAATGCTAGAGGGACTGCTGTACTTTCCCATAGACAGTCGGTATTTAGTGAGCTGGTGGGGGACTGCTTGGCTCTCTGTGTACTTGGAAGGCCAGGGCCTATCTTGAATCCCTTTCCAGACCTGGGTCCCATATGTAAAATATATTCAAGAAATTGGTGACTATTCGCGCATTGTTCTAGCAAGTGGTAACAACTCTGTCCCTCATCACTCTACTTTCTGTGACATAGTATATTTGAAATATTAAGGGGTTCGATCACTAAAACGTAGTTGTAACTTCACCCATTTAAAAATTGCTGTGCGCTTCATTAACGTCTAGTGAAATGCTTAAAGAAGCATATGTCAATCTTAAATCCTGTTAACACCTGATGGATAAAGTGATTTCAATCTATGAATATTAGGGATGCACCGAATCCATTATTTGGGATTCAGTCGAATCCTTTGTGACAGATTCGGTCGAATACCGAACCAAAACCGAATACAAATTTGCATATGCAAATTACGGGCAGCAAAGGAAGAAGTGTGAACATTTTTTTCACTTTGTTGTTTTGTGAGGAAAAGTGGTGTGATTTTCCTCCCTGCCCATAATTTACATATGCAAATTAGGATTTGGATTTGGTTTGGCCAGACACAAGGATTCGGCTGAATTCTAAAAAAGGGCTAATCCTGGCCAAATCCCAAACCAAATCCAGGATTCGGTGCACCCTAATGAATATACCTAACGTCTTATCTCTTAACTGTTAATTATCCCCCTCTTTTCAGAGGAGGAATGGCTTCCAAGACCATACATTTTAGTTGGTCAGAGTTATTTCCTTTTTCTGCAAAGAGGTAATTGAGATCTATTCCTGCCAACCCATTTACATTTAAGATAGGTTAGGTCACACAGGCTTTGATTCATCTGTTTGACTTAATGAATGGCATACAGCATGTCCAAAATGTTATATTTACTTACTGGATTTATTCCAATACAATATCTTGCACTTGATATGTTGAATGCTGCTTCTCTCTATCTGGATGTTTACATTGGTAAAATCAGTCTTTTTGCACACTACTATAGTTTATCTAAAACAAACAGGTTAAATAGCTGGGTAAAAATGGAAAACAGATAAGCTCTGTAGAACACCATTATATTCTACAGGGCTTTTCTGCTTTGTAAGCAGAGCCTTTTTCATTTGAATGTCTGTCTGTCCCCACAGCTACACATCAGCTTATTTATATAAATTCTTGTAATTGTGTTTCTGAAACAACCATGACGGTTCTACCAGTGCAGGGCAACAACCGTAAATTCCATTTTAATTGAAGGCATTTCTGTTCATATAATTTTCACATACAAAAAATGTGCTTTGTGGTGCTCTGTAAACAAAAAGGGCATTGTGCTCCTATTCTTTGCAGTTTATAATCACCTTTATAAATAATTTGCATGCTGTTAACTTCTTCTTATGACTTTTCCTAGGTGAAGAGCAATGCTGTTCGTGCCTTGGGAAATCTGCTGCATTTTTTGCAGCCTTATCATATTGTAAAGCCAAGGTTCTGTGAGAGCATTGAATGTGCTATTCAGGCTCTTGTTTCAACAGTTCTAGGAGATGGTACCATGAAGGTCAAATGGAATGCTTGCTATGCATTAGGGAATGTATTTAAAAACACAGCCTTGCCACTTGGTAAGTATCTGTTTGTATGTATGAACTCTAGGCCTTTATTAAAACAATCAATATTGAACTGGAGACTTTCCCTGGGAAATATTAACTGTTTCCTAAAGTACCAATACCAAGTCCAGTGCCTGCTCTCCTACCGGATTATCAAAGGTTCTTCATACACTGTAATGAGAGTTACACACACACACACACACACACACTATATTATTTGCAATGTAAGACCTGTGAGTGTGACCACCCTTCATTACCTGGTATTACTTGCTTCCCATGGACTGCAGTCACCAGTGAGTACGTTTTTGTGCGTGCCAGTATACATTTGCTTCCAAGCTGGAGGGGATGTCTGGTAGATGGCCAGTATATATCCCCATTCTTTAGGTTTTAAAGAAACTACTCCTTTAAGAGACACCATGGGGTTAACCAGCCAGAGGTGGGCTGGACATCCAGCTGTTTAATGGAGGTGAGCAGCAGGTGAAGGGAGAGAAAAAGTTTGGGTTTTTTTCACGTGGCGACTGACTGGAGAGTTTGGGAAAAAAAGAGATTTTCTAAAAGACCAGGGAGTTCACTCCTGGCAGACTGGACACTGCAAGATTTCTGGGCAAGGTTACGTTTTTTTTTATGGGACTTATTTGTTGCTGAATTGAATCAATTTGAGTTTAAGGAAAATAAACTGCTTCCTTTAACGTGGAGTGGCCTGTGTATTTGGTGAAAAAACCCTGCTGCGATCCCATATATATATATCATCATTATTTTCTATTTTATTTTGTGGTGAATTAATGACATAGTTCTTTTTTTGTAGGAAAAGCTACATGGACAGCAGCTGCTTACAATGCTCTTACAACTGTTGTCAAGGCCTGTAAGAATTTCAAGGTCCGGATAAAATCAGCAATGGCTCTTTCCATACCTGTTAGCAGAGAACAATATGGAAGCACAGAACAATATTGTGATATTTGGAATGCATTGGTGACGGCACTGCAAAAGAGTGAGGATACTGAAGACTTTCTGGAGTTTAAGTATAGCGCTAGTTTACGTGAACAAATTTGTCAAGCGTTAATACATTTGCTAAGCTTGGCCAGCCAGGAAGACTTGCCTGGAATTCGAAAAACTCTACTGGAGAAAGGGGATTCAATGAGAAACTATGTAATGCACCATGTGAAATCAGAAGTCCAAGTGGGTGAATCTCAGAGAGAACATAAAGGCAAAATGCTTCAAAGAGCAATAGACCATATAAGGAGTTTGGAGGAACTGTCTGAAAGCAATAAAGGTCTCATTGAAGTGGTGTATTTTGAAGCCATTTTAGTGAGCTGTGAAAAAGAAATGGAAGCGTTGTAACCAATACTACAACTGCTGTCTTGAGCAAATTCCACATCACAGATTTCTTTAAATAATTGTAATTGCAATGTCATGCATTTTTGTTTTCCTCTTAGAATGGTTGAAATATTAACTAAATACTAAATATCTTACCTGAACTGCACATTGTCATTTTTCATGCAAACACTACTTGCTTTAAAAAATAACATGGTATTTAGATAGGTGGTGCCCCAAATTGTGGGTCTGGCCCTGCGATTTGGTGCCCGGCATTAATACTACTTTAGGTAATAATTGGTCAGAATGCCGAATAGCACTTTTGAATACTCAGAGTCTCTCTTAGGTTATTTTGAGTGTGGTTTGAGGTGAATACCTAAATACTAACCTAGATGTTCTTGAAACTATGGTCGACATCACTGTTTTGACAGTATAGTGGATCCTGATAAAAGTAGATTATTCTTTTCCTAACTTTTTTTCCTTTTTCACAAAGGAGCTATAGCAAGATATATATATATATATATAATTTTTTTGCATAGAATGCCATGTTTCAGTCCCTGTTCACCTTTGTTTCCATTTGCACATTTTCCATTTGGTTAAGTGACACAAACAGGATACTTGGGCAAATCAAATGTCTGTCTTTTTTTGTCTGCCTTAACTAAATGACTGATATGTGGCAATGAAATGAACTCAAAGAGGACGATGCATTACGCAGACGAGCTAATTATATGAAGTGATCACTGAGCAGGGAGAATTTTTAGTGCAGGTTCAGAGTCCAAACTCTGTAGGGGTTCATTATAAAACTGCTGAGATGAGCACTTGGAATAAAATGTGCCTGACCAGTCACCCATAGCCTCTATTTTTTTTTTTTTTAATTCCCATTTCAACACCTCTTGTATAATAGTTAATTTATGAGTTTCAATTGAAAGTGCATTTTAGCTAAGCAGCCATTTTTAATAATTTTTCTGCATAAAAGCTTTTGTTTAAAATAGTATTTGTTTGTATCATGTTCTAATTTACATATGCTGGTTGAGAAGCATGGAACTACTAAAGCCCCTTGTACTACAAGCATTTCTGCCACAGAAGGTCAGTTTAGGCACTTGATAACTTGTAGACTCTTTTACTTGCTGATAACTCTAGCTTTTACTAAGCTAATAATCTGCATTGGTGCCAGCGAAACAGTTACTCTTCACATCCTGCATATGAATGTAAAGACACTAGAGATGCACCGAATCTTGAAGCCGAATTTTGAATTCAGCCGAACCCCCAAATCCTTTGCGAAAGATTCAACCAAATACCGAACCAAATCCTAATAATAATTATGCAAATTAGGGGTGGGAAGGGCAAAACACTTTACTTCCTTTACAAAAAAGTCACGCAATCTCCCTCCCCACCCATAATTTGCATATGCAAATTATGATTCGGGTTGGCCGTGCAGAAGGATTCATCCAAATCCTGCTGAAAAAGGCCGAACCAAATCCTGGATTTGTTGCATCCCTAAAAGACACAAAGGTACATGAAAGGATGTATTATGCAGAACACTTGGACCATTGGGTTTTCGGAATAATGGATCTTTACTTAGCACAAAACATCATGCCTTAAATGACCAGAAAAACCCCATATATGGGAGGGTTATCAATATGTTAGTAACCCCACCCCCTGTGAATGTTAATCCAAAAAAATTTTCTTTCCAATCAGGGCATCTATCCATATGGGTTTATGCTGACCAAGGACTGTGGTTTTGTTTTTGTATTAAAAATATAATCTGTAAAATGTTAGTTTTAATAGGACACCATGGCAAATTGCATTGCTATTTGGCCTTTTAGATTAAAAAAAGATGTGCATCATTTTCCTATAATGAATATGGCCAGAGACAGATTATTGCTAAATAAGCCCCCCCAAGTAAAACTATAGTTTAAAAAGTATTTTACTGCCCATCCCCTTGCCATCCATTTGCCCACCCCATTCTCTCCTCCCAACATGATGTGATTAGATCTTTTTATTATTTTTATACAGTTTCATGGTCCTGGCCCTAGGGTAGTGCCCTCTCTACAAACAAATCCATCCCTTTCCTAATCTAAGCTTTAGATATGGGACAGCGCATTATACAGAGGGTTTCTCATTGGACCTCTGATATTTTTTGATTGGCCTTCTATGAACAGGGTGTAGAATGTGACTCGTTAGGGGATTTCTTATACTATGCTAGGTGGCATAGTATAGAGGGATATTTAAACACGTCGCAATACCATCTTTCCTGCCCTAAGGTATAGACTCAGGAGAAGGTTATCCCCAGTACTCATTATAGAACAAGAATGAGTCAGAGAAGCTAAATTTATAAAGTCAGTTGAGAGTCTTGGCATTCTCAGACCCTGAAAAGCGTATCCACTGTAAGCCATCACTAGGTCAAGGTGAACAAAAATCTCCACCACCCAAAATAATAAATACAAACCTGAAGGTGTATTTTGCCCTCCTTGGACTAAGAGGACCTAACCATCTTCCATTTTTTCTATTCTGGATTCTTATTTTGCCTTGACTCTAGTTTTCGGCTCTGGGGTCTTTTACCACACTCCTCACTATTAATCTAAAATTGCAGCACATATTTTCTTTAACTTTTCTGTTGACTTTGCCTCTTCAGGGTTCTACATCTCTTGAATGTTCCAATGGGTTACTTTAGATATTTTCCTCCTCTGCTGTGAATTGTGAGAGTTTAGATAGGAATTGTTTGGAAGAGAAAAAAAAATGAAATGAATGTTATAGAGAAGGGATCCCCAACCTTTATCACCCGTGAGCAACATTCAGGTGTAAAAAGAGTTGGGGAGCAACACAGACATGAAAACTTTTCCTGGTGGTGCCAAAGTGTTGTATTTGGTTATTGGTAGCCTCTATGTGGACTGGCAGCCTACAGGAGGTTCTGTTTGGCAGTACATCTGTTTTTTATGCAACTAAAATTTGCCTCCAAGCCTGGAATTAAAAAATACCACCTGTTTAGAGGCAACTGAGAGCAACATCCAAAGAGTTGGGGAGCAACATCCAAAGGGTTGGGGAGCAACATGTTGCTCGTGAGCTACTGGTTGGGGATCACTGTTAAGAGGGTCAGGCTGTACAAAGAATATTACAATGTGCCCAAAGTAAGCTGGGCTGAATCATGAGCCAAAAACATCAAGTGTCTAAGTGCAGATCCAGTACAGGTAGGCATTGCTCGAGAGGTAGATACTGCAGTCAACTTTGCTACAATGTATATATTTTTTAGTTTTATTCTTATTTTACGAACTAAAGAGGGCAAAATGTGAACTGAAACTAAAGTTACATTCTACTTCCTGTTCTGCCGAGCAAGGTAAATGCAAACCAGTACAATGAGAAGAAACAAATCCCTTGCTTCCCTCAGCTGCATCATGTTGAGCTGATCATTATGCAGAGCCTTGTCAGAGGACTAGTCATTTGTTTTAACTTTGCATGCTAGGAAGAAGAATACGACTTTAATGGCAATTTTAGATGGCTTTGCGTATAAACTAAGAAAAACATACACATTTTAAACAATAGGCAAAAGGATGTTGGGCACAGGCCCTATTCATTGTCCTTCTGTTGAAAATGGAGTATTGTAGTGTTGTAGCACCACAGAGTGATCTTCTTCCTGCTTCTTTGGGTCTTTTTGCAGACTTGCATGCGCAGTAGAGTGAAAAGCCAAACTTTAACAAAGAAATAGGCTATTTGCTCTACTGAGCATGCATCTGTCCTGGGAGATTTTAAAATTGAAGAAGGAAGAGGATTGCTCTTTGGTGCTCGCTGGAAGAACCCCCGGCCGGTGCAGATTTCTGCTGATAGGAACACCAGCCCTGGGTGTCAGGTAAGTAAAAGTAGTGAATTGGGGGTGCCTAACTTTTGGCACCCCAAGTAGAAAATTGTATTCTC
>CM044434.1:61246849-61271736 GCA_024363595.1 Xenopus borealis | reverse complement strand
TTTTAATTTTTTGGCTTTTGGGTTATTTAGCTTTTTATTCAGCAGCATTCCAGTTTACAATTTCAGCTATCTGTTTGCTATGATCCAAATAATCCTAGCAACCATGCACTGATTTAAATGAGAGAGTGGAAAATGACTAGGGGGGCCTGAATAGAAAGGTGAGTAATGAAAAGTAGCAATAACAATATAGTTGAAGTCTTTCAGAGCATATGTTGTTTAAATGGGGTCAGTGACCCCTATGTGAATGCTGGAGAGTGTCAGAAGATGAAGGTAAATAAGTCAAAAACTGTAAAAAATAAATAATGAAGACCAATTGAAAGTTTGCTTAGAATTGTAGGGATGAATTATGACTTTTAAAACTCATAATTATGACTTTAAATCTCATAATTATGACTTTTAAACTCATAATTATGACTTTTACTCTCATAATTGTGACTTTTTATCTCATAATTATGACTTTTAAATTCATAATTATGACTTTTAAACTCGTAATTATGACTTTTAATTTCATAATTATGACTTTAAAAAGTCAAAATTATGACTTTTAACATTATGAGTTTAAAAGTCATAATTATGAGTTTTAAAGTCATAATTATGAGATTTAAAGTCAAAATTTTGACTTTTTAAAGTCATAATGAGTTGTTGTTTTTTTTTTGCTGGCCCCAGTGCTCTTCCGTAGAATTGGCTATTCTATAACATACTAAAAGTTAAATTGAAGGTGAACCACCCTTTAAGTAATATACATGAATATGCTTGTGTTTTATTATATGGTTAGATTCCAGCAAGGGATCTGCAAGGCGTTTGTATGTTCTTCCTGTGTCTATGTGGGTTTCCTTCCGGTACTCTGGTTTCATCCCACACTCCAAAACTGGCTAACTGGCTCCTGATAAAATTGGTTATTATGTCTGTGGGAATATGATAAGGATTTAGATTGTAAAGTGTTGCAGAATATCTTTCTTCTAAATATAAGAAATATATATAAATATCAAACCTCTCCATAGGAATAACACCCATTTCATGGAATTAGGCACAGATGACACAGTTTCATGACTGTGGGCTAAAAAAATGTGTGAAATGTCCTCACTGGGATTTTTTTTTCATCAAGTGGAACTTTTCTTAGAACAGCATTCCATTTCATGAGTATTAATGGCCTAACTTTGTGCTGCTGCATTAATGAGCACTGTGCTCAGCTTAATCAGAGGGAAGCCATGCAGATAATTGCCTGAATTTTTAATTCAACGTCTGATAGGGGAATCAAAGTCACACTGCAGTTGTTGAGGCTGCTTCCAGTTCCAGATCATTGACTTTGGCAATTTTCTTTAACTTGCTCCCCCCCTCCCCTTTTCTCAGTGGCCTGATACAGACCCTGTCTGCTCTGCGGCCTAAGGCACGGTGTTTTTTCATTGCAGGGCTGCATCGTTTGCTTGTTGCTAAAACAAGGTTATGGGAGAGTGCATCGATCAGTGGCCTTTGGGCTTTGTAGATTGATTTCTTTATGCAAATGGGCTGATATCAGGAAATTTGTTCAGTGAAAGAGGATCCCTTTTTCAATTTATCATCCCCTCTGTACTCTTCAGTAAGGCGTAAGACAGACCCTAAAGAGGAAGTGGAAAAATCAGATGAAAGTACTTCATGGTTTGCAGTCTTTCCTAAAGGTCATCCCCTATTTGGACTTTTTTGACCACTGACGTGTGGGAAAAAAACAGTTGAGCCATAGACAAGATTTTGTCCAGCCTTGGGACTCTTAGCTGCTGATCACTATTTAAATAAATAGTCGAATGTTAAAGAAAACCTACTAGAACTACACAGTCAAACATACATGCAGGCCTCTTTCATTTAGTTACTGGTTAATAGTAACTATAACTATAAAAATAAAGCCAATGAACTTCTTTAGCTAAACCTTACTTGACAAGATTCCTAGTGTCTTCAGTATCTTGAATGAATCCTTGTATCGGTATATGCAGTGTATGGGATCTATTATCTGGAGGTATGGTATGGCATCTATTATCTGCAGACCTGTTATCCAGAAAGCTCAAAATTATAGGGAAAGTCATCTCCTACAGAATCCATTTTAATCAAATAATTAAAATTTTGTAAAACTCTGCAATGTTAATTTCCTTGTAATAAACTTTAAATTTGAATTTCCTTGTAATAAACTTTAAATTTGAATTTCCTTGTAATAACTTTTTTATTTTAATTCCCTTGAAGTAACAATAATACAGTAGCTTGCACTTGTCCATAACAATTATATAATCAATCCTTATTGGGGGGGGGGTTAACAATCTTATTGAGTTTACTAAATGTTTAAGTGATTTTTTAGTAGACTTGAGGTTTGCAGTTCCAAATAATGGATATGTTATTTATCTAGAAAACCCCAGATCCTGAGCATTCTGAATAAAAGGCCATATAACTGTATTTGGTCTGTTAGCACTAGTAAGCAGGATGTTTTCTATCTTTTGTTTCATCTGTATTTATATGTGATTTTTGTGTTGTAAATGAACTACTACTATTGTACAGAACCACTTAATATGTTAGCACTATAAATGGTGATAATTGTTTACCAATTCTACTGATTAATGTTCATTCTCCTAACCAATCCTATTGTGAGAACATTTCATCAATACCCATTTGAGTCCTAATTAGTACTAACTAGAGACAAGATTTGCATTGGTTGAAATCTCATCATTCAAGCTAAGGCATGACCCAACTACATAAAATTATACACACCAAAGTAACAGAACTCTTAAGTTGTGTATCTACATGTCGTCATGCATACTTTTAGAGTACAAAGGGTTTGCTCTTTTTTTCTAATATTATGTTGCTCTTCCTTTTGATAGATGTATTTTTCTGTTGTTGACTGTACTTCCTTTCATTGTTCTTATCTTATAAAGTGTAAAGGTGGCCGTACACAGGCAGATTAAATCAGCAGCTTTTTGGGCAGTATATGGGGCCCTCCGATGAACTTCCCTGATAGACATCTGTCTGAAAGTCACCAAATGAGTGGATCTCTGATGTATGACCAGCTTAAGTTTATTATCAAACTGTGGCAAACTACTAACTATGGAACGGACTGGCTACATGCTGTTAGTGCCCTTATATGAATTATCTGGATTTGGTTGTTTTCTGCTTATTTTACCTAGGGCACAATTGACGATAAACTTGCAAGTTCAGCATCAGCATGGGTCAACAATTGACACTATGCCAAGCGCCAGTGCCACTTTTAAGACAGACTCTGCACTGCCAGCACAATTCAAGCCCACTTTAGCATTAGAAGTTGCAACATCTGAATGATTTACATTTCTGCTGGGGAGAATTTAAAGTTGTAATAAACTACTTGTGGGAATGAAGGAAAAGAAAGTGGGGGAAAGGAAATCCAGTATTCTCTTGGGGTGGACAGTAAGGTACACTTACAATAACAACAGGGGTCCAGGTGCTCAAGTCAACAGTAGGCTGGCTGGCACAAACCAGACTTCACTCCAACAACTTGATGCAATTAAAAAAAAGTGGTTTTATTTAACAAAGAAGAAAGAGCTCACAGATAGCCTTTCGCGTTCTTTGCCTTGTGGGCATTTAGTCATAGTCAGTATCATCTGTATAAATACATTTCTTCCTTCTCTCAGCTATAGCCTGGTATCTTTTTTAGCAGAGGACAGTGCAGTGGGGCAGATTCACTAACGGGCAAATCAGCTTCACACCCATCGCACAACCTCACAAATGCACTATGAATATGCTAATTCACTAGAATGCAAAGTTTTGTTCCGGGTGTCGAACACTGATGACTTTTCGCTAGCGTTACTTCAGCTGTGCAAGCATTTCATAGTGAAGATGCACTAGAGTTCTTTTGTGCCTGGCAATAATTTGCTAGTGATCGTGCACGGTGGGAAATTTAAAGTTGTATATAGGTCTTTATTACAAATGTTGGTGCAAATGGTTTAAGTTACAATTTTTATTACACATGTCCAGGGAACCTTAATAAAGACAAGAGAGTTATTTTAATACCATACACGCGAGCTCACTGTAAAATTAATGTTCCATATGTTATAAAATGTCTGGAGAAAACCAGTTACCCAAAAAAGATAGGACTTTTGCAGGCAATCCCGCTTAAAAAAAAGCGGTAACGTTCAGTAAAATCCACACTTTAGTGAATTTGTGGAGTAACGGTTGTTTGTCGGAGTGAAAAGTTGCCTGGCGATAGAGTGCGAATGACTGCTAGAAAATTGGCACTTGTTAGCGAATTGGTGATGTCCCTGCAGGTGGCAATGCTGGCAAAAAGTCAATAGCATTAGCCACCTTGCCCTTTAGTGAATCTGCCTCATTGCCCTTGCCCTTAGTTTAATTTTTTACTGTACAACAGTGGTGTAACTACTGGGGGAACAGGGGGTGCAATTGGACCAGGGCCCACACCCCCCTGCAGGGCCTCTCTCAGATTGCACCCGCTGCATTGCAGCTGCAAAGAAATTCACCATGGAGGAGGGGGGCAGATTCATGGCCCACACCATGGCCCGCCCCCACCCAGTTCCATTACTGCTGTACACTGGTCATTGTACCAGTTATTACTGGGGGCATTGTCAGTGGCGGAACTACCGGGGGAGTAGGGGGTGTGATTGGGCGAGGGCCTGCACCCCCTCAGGTTGTTCTCCTCAAGTTTTCTATAACCTAGGAAAAGTTATTGTTGTAGGGATTGTGAAGAACACATGTAGTTCTAACACATTTAGTCTTGGTCATAAACAATATCTGACACAGGCTTGGTTAGATATTGATTGTCCTGCCCAGGTCTGTGTGAAAGTCCAGTGTGATACCATGGATGGCCTATGGACCTTAGGATCATATCAGTGCAATCTGACCCATACACTTTGCAATTTTGCCAGATGAGCAGATCTTCCTGTGTATGACCAGCTTGTTCAAGCAACAGAGATAATCAAGAGAAAGAGCCAAATTACCATTAGAAAAGTTCCCTTTAATCTAAAACCTGTAGATGCCAGTTTTGATGAAGACAGAATATAAAGCTCTCAGACCAGAAGTTAAGAAAATTAAGAGAACAAATGTTTGGGTTCTCAATATTATTTCAAAGCTAGTCAGGTTCCTGTTGCTGCTTCCATAGCCTTTGGACTTCTGGCACCCTGGCCTTCAGGAGATTCACCATGCAGAAAAAGTAAAATATTGATATATGTAATGTTTAAATATTTCTGTAGGCTTTAAGGTATGGCAATGCAAATTACATAAAGCCTCCTTCGCTGGAAAATCACAGGTCCCAACCATTTTGGACATTTGCTAAATATCAGCATAATAAATAGGAATTGTGTTGAAAAACATATTTAATTTAAATAAAGTTATATTTTTCTAATTTTTTTCAATAGTTTTTAGTCAATCCTGTTGTTTTCTTCTATGGTGTTTGTATTCTAAAACAACATCCTTGCCCTGTACACGCTGACCAAGTACACTTGGACTAGTCTTGAAACAATGACCACAATAAAGCTTGACTGGTTGTCAACTATTTTGGTTCAAGCCTCCTCACAAGGGAGCAGATATGTAAAAATAGTGATGCATCAGTCATTCAGCTATAGTTAAAAGTCTATTAAGGACAGCAAGGGGCAGATTTACTAAATTCACATGAATTCACATGAGAGATTCAAATATTCGATCAAATTTTCAAAAAGATTCTAATTCAAATTTTGAATATGCAAATTAGGCAAATTCGACCAAATTTCGACCATCGAATATTCGAATTTGAATGATTCGAATATTCGAATTCGAATGATTCGAATATTCGAATTCGAATGATTCGAATATTCGAATTTAATTTTATTCGAATATTCGAAAATTCGATGGTCGAATACTTCCCCTTTAAATTTAAATTCAATCACCTACTTCTCCAGATTAAACTTACCGAAATGGGGATCATTCCCTAAGATCGCATAAGAAAAATTTGCTTAAAATCGTTCGAATATTAGATCGAATTTTCAATCGATCGAATTGCGCTAAAAAAAAATTCGAATTCGAATTTTTTAAATTCCCCACTATTCCCCCACTATTCCCTGGTCAAATTTTTTTTGCATTCTAAATTCAACCCTCAGTAAATCTGCCCCCAAATGTTCACTCCAAATTTCCTTCTCACTGACTATGAAGCTAGGCTTTCATGTGTGTATAGGAGGCCAAATAGTCATTCTCTTCAATTCGCCAGTCCCACACTTTGGGAACCATTGCCTTCAGGTAACAACAGATAGTATGGGGCATGTTAGCTATCTAATAATACAAGCTACTGAATATGCTGAAAAAGTTTAAAACTTTTCTACAGAATACAAAAACAACCGGCGCATTTAATTTCCCCCACTTAACCAGTTTTTTTCTAAGCAGATGAAATCCATTTTATCATATAGGGAAGAAACTTTTAAGCCTGCTTCACATAAGCTGTCTTTCCAAAAGAAACTACATTGAATAAAAATGTGCTTTATAACAAACAAGTTATTAAAGAAATGCAGCCAAGCTAAAATATCAAAGGCAGATATAAAATATAGCAGAGAAGCACATGGCCTGAATAAATTTTATATACTGAAGAGTAAAAGGAATCTGGACTTTTTAAAAAAAAAAAACTTTTCAGTTCTATATTTTATGAATCTAAATAATTTATTTATAGCATGCCAGATTTCCTTTTCATTATAAGAGAGAGAACGCAAGCAATCTCTAAGTTGTAAATATTAGGACTAGGCCTGAGTCAACACGTACACAAGTACGCCACTCCCTTGTTATGCTTGTTGACCAAGTTTGCACCTGAGCTGTCATCGTACTCTTTTATGTCTAATCCGTTCAGAAAACCACAGTTTCCCTTTAGCTGATCTTGGGTTCAAATACGGGTCATATTTATTAAAGGCGTTAGTGGGTGTGTATTATATAACAAAGTCTGCAAGAAAAATCATTTTACTCTAGTTGACACTATACTTTCATGTTTGATATAACACTTGCACTTATACAACACATTTTCAAGAATAGCAAATGACAATTATTTATATATTCCTCAATATGTCAAGGCAAAACTTGTATTTTGAGAAATCTGAGATTTAATCAGGGTAAATTAAAAAAAAAAAAAAAAAAGCTTAGTTGAATATGAATGGTTTTGGGGAGTTTTAAGACAATGTATATTTTAAGGGAACTTCTAAAGACAAACTGGAGAACAATGGAAATGAAAGATATTTGCTGGTAAAAATATTCAGAGTAGTTTGGAATGGCTCCTTTGACAATGTACCCACAGTTGTAATGCACCCAATGGCATTTCTGCCATAAGGTACAACGAAAACTTTGTTGACATGTTGGCAAAAACCACCACTTGTAACTTTAAGTAGAAGGATAGTTTAAATAACTGAGGGGTACCATATGTTAGCCCCCCCCCCCAGTGATTGGAATCATTTACCTGATACCCCAGTGTTCCTTTTTGCAGAAATCTGTATTGACCTGATGTTTTCTCAGCATGATTCATGGACTGCTCCTCTTCTCCATCTTTCTTTGTGTGGATGCACATGTACAGTAGAATGAAAAGCAAAATTTTAACCTTTTCAATTTTTAAACCTTAAATGTGGCTTAGTGTAGCAAGTGCATTAAGTTCTTGAGGGAGAGAACCCCATGGGGGCACAGGGTAAGCGGGCCCTGTAGGCACTGATAAAGATGGTGGTAGTAGGAGACAAATAATATCTATGCATATCACTGTCACTTCCCCAGGTGCATGAACCAGGTTGAGGTGCCCCCCCCCCGTAGCCTTTGTTGTTGCTTTATAAATGTGTAATAAAATAAAATTATAGTAGTGATCATAATTTTAAAGAGCTGTCTTGTAGCCAAAAGAATTTGATGCAAGCCCCATCCCAATATAATTTCTGTACTTCATTTATATATGATCAAAGTTCCTGAAATGGCATCTGCACTGTCACTTCTCTGCCAGCATATACTCTAGCATAGATGATTTCCTGACACAACTCTCTTGCCTCATCAGCTTGTCCATCATCCTGAATAACAGATATTCTAAAGCCACTTGAAGTCTCATCTCTCCAGGGAAGCCCCCCAGCTACCCCCCTACTGTTTTTGCTCTGCTGGTTGCTATATGATTCTGCAACACTGCCCCTTATCTAACCTCTCCTGCCTTTATTCCCACCATGCCCCACTGCACATTTGAATATTTTAAATTAAACCTGCTAGGCAACTATACATTAATTCACCTAAAAAGCTATTTTCACCTTTCACATAGAATATTCAATTTGGGCTTCAGCAAAACTTTTGGGGTGATTTTGGTAGATGGTTAGTAAATATAATTTGAAGTAACTTTCCTAGAAATTATGACTTTATGGGCATACATTAAATGAGCTTTACATGATCCCAGTGTTAGTTTCTGTATTCTAAGTCTCAGCTGCATTGACAACCATTTTCAGCTTTAAATTATATTAACTAAAAAAAGTTACTTTCCATTTCATTTCTATAATTAAATTATTGTTTCTTAAACTGTGTTTTATTAGTAAGAGCTGGCATATTACTTGCCTTAGCTGAGACTTGCTCAATATTCTTCAATGGCGAGAACACATACGTCATGAAGATTTTATTTTTACTGCTGTTCTGTACAGAAAATAGCACGTCACGGTGCCTAGATCAATACCTTCACGAATCGAGAACTAAACCCTCTATGCTACAATGAGTGCTGGAGCTATTTTATTTCCCAGCATTCTCAGCTATTTATCTTGAAAGGGGACCATGATAATTACTTGAAAACAAGCATGTATTATAATAATAATAATGCAAAATATGTTATGTTTTGACATAGAGTCTCAGGGGCAAATTCACTAAGCGGCGAAGATGTGCTAGCATTGCCTTCTCTAACATTCACCCCACTTTGCCAGGCGAATTTTCTCCAGCAATACGCAAATTCACTAAAGTGCGAAGTTACGCTCAGGTCGGCGAACTGTAGCGTAGTTGCGTTAGTGTTACTTTGCCAGGCAAAGCGCATTTATGCTAGAGGCCTAATTTGCATAAGGTGCGAATTTCAAAGTATAATAGAAGTATTTTTTACAGCCACTACATTTCACTACACAAGCCCAGGAAACCTTTAATAAATAAAATAAAGTTGTCCTAAACATGTGCCCCCGTATAGTTGAGTTGCCATATGTTAGGAAATGTAGTGGGGAAGGAGGGTAACCCCCCAAAAAATCTTTGCTATTTTTCAGACTATCACCCTAAAAAGGTAAAACACGCCAGCGTTTTTTTTGGGACTTAGAAAAAATTTCCATTTTTTTTCAAACTCCTATCTATTGTATTGAACCTGATCTGGCGAGGTCTGACCTGGCGAAGTAACGTCTAGCGTAAGTGGTGACGTTCAGTAAAATGTAATCTTAGTGAATTAGCGTAATTACGATCCTTCGTCAGTGCGCAACTTCACCTGGCGTTAGGGTGCAAAGTTGTGCTAGTCTATCTGCTTTAATTTCAGTAATTATGGTCTTTACATCAGTTCTTTAAATTACCTGGATCACTTTTTCGCCAGTCTGCTGTTACCCGAGGTGGGTTTCTCAACTCGCCTCATGGCAGCAGTGCCCCTGAGGATGTTGCAGGCTTTGGAGAACTTCAGAAACTACAGTTAAAAATGTTACTTGCACATATGGTATACCTTTGTTAAACATTGTTGCTTTATTAAAGGGTGTCTAAAGCCCCTGGAAACATACTTAAATGCAAATCTTAATCAGAGTAGCTGTCTGAGCACTTTCCGACTTTACATTAATATTTTATTATTATTGATTATGCAATATTAGCAGTTTTAGAAACGATTATACTGATAATAGGCTTTCAACTCAATAGCCTTTTTTAAGATCCAGAGTTTCAGTGACCCTAACCGAACTATACACATACCTCACAAGTTTAAAAATACATTTTTGGGGTTTAGATTCAATTTTTATAATATAAAGTACATGCTTATATATTTATTTGTGTTTCATGCAAGAAAGCCTCTTTAAGATCTAGCATTACGTATCTAGCTACATGTCATCTATGAAAGATATGCAAACATTTAAAATCAAACACATCAATTTCTTTATCTTATTTGAGTAGTGTTACACAAACCTCCATATTTAAATATCCTGTAACCACCCTCCCACTACCCTGCGACCCTGATTCCAGAGAAATAGCACTTGGCTCAGGAGCTTCTGTTCTGGGAAACTATATTTTCCTTCTCTCCCTGAAGAACCTTTAGCTTTCTCAAAAATCTGTTGTGAGGAATTAATGAGGTGTGAGGGACAGTAATGGGAAAAGGCCAATCAAAACATAACCAAAGAGGACCAGAAGGGGAGGGTAAAAGACATGGACCAGAAAACAGTATCCACATAATTAGAAGGATGGTTCCAAATGTGTGGAAACAGTCCAAGGTCTGAATTATCCACTTGTGACAGAAGAACATCAATATAGATGTCATGCCATGAAAGCAGAGCAAAGGGCGAGTCAAAGCTCAGGCAGTTTTCCTTTGATGAAAACTTGCGTGTATCCTTTCTTGATATGCTACATCGGGTTCTTTCTACAAGAGCAGCATCTCAGAAAATAAATGTTCTCCATCTCAGAAAATAAATGTTCTCCATGACAGACACTGTGATGGGAATATTGGAGAGGCTTCCACTTCATGATAAGAATGAACAATGTGCTGCTGCTATCTCCGTTTTGCTAAGGGTACTCAATTATTTAACATGTACTTGCACACTAGTAGAAAACACTAATTACTTCATGAAGGTGAGCTGATGAATGAATGTGATTAATTCCCTTTTTAAATAACCCTATTTAACTTTTGACACAAAAATAAGCTTGTGTGTTAGTTAATGTTGTTTGTGTGCCCACACAACCTCTACAGTGTTTAACATATTACTTGTATACAAATAAAATCAGGGGACACAGGGGGTCTAAAGGGGTGCCTGGCTTTGCTGCACATTTTGAATTAGCAGTGCCCCCCCAACAATGCCAAAGTGATGTACCGCCAAAGTCCCAAAACAGCCGAAGACCCGAAGCTCCATAGACCCGAAGCCACAAGCAGAGCCAGACCTAATAAAAGACACAAAGCCATTAAAAAATGCTCGAAGTTGAAGTCCTGAAGCTGTGAAAGACCTGAAACAACGAAAGGGGACAAAGTTGAAGTCTCACAGCTGCAAAAAGACCCAAAGCCACCAAAGGAGCATAAGAACCTGAAGAAGAACCTAAGGTAAGTTCCATTGAACACCAATGTGTTTTATTTTATTCTGTTAAACCCCTGGCCACCAATATTTTTGTAAAATATTCTATGGAGCCCCTGACCACCAATGTTTCTTTAACTTGGAAGGGGTCCCTAATCAGCAATGTTTTTTTTTTTTGTTTTTTTTTTTTTAATTAAGTGGGACCTTGGCAGACAATTTTTTTTTAAACTTATTAGAGGGCCCTGATCACCAATTGCTTTTTATAACTTGTGAGTGGGGGGTTTACTGATTTTAGCACTGATATCTGTGTGGACTTTTACTGTGGTGTGGGCAGGATCTGGGGTAGGCCTTGGGGGCCAGGCTGGGGTTGGCCAAGTCCACATGGCCCAGAAAATTTTGCTGAATGAGCCCTGTGATTTCTGATGGTGGCCCTGCCCAGAATGGTCAGGACCTGGGGGTTTTCAGATAACTAACAGGCCCAACACAATAGGCATACATTTGTGGAAAGGCCACCAAGGCCCAGGGCAGCAGGATTTTAGGGGAGGCATGCTACCCAACCACACCAGCATTGGTTTAGAAACACTGGGGTTACGCAGAGATACAATAGTGTTTTACATTTTCAGTGCACCAATCCCCATTGCTCTGGTCCCGATGATTATAATTTGTTCAAATAAAAGGGAGGGGACAGAGCGATGAACGTCAGCTGGCCAAGGGTTGCCCACTTTGTAAATCTAGCCCTGCATTTAAACATTGCGTAAACCCAACGGGCTAGTTTTCCAATACAGATCAATTATATCTTAGTTTGGATACAAATACAATGGTTTATTATTACAGAGAAAAAGGAAATAATTTTTTTTAAAAATTGGATTTGGATAAAATAGAGTCTATAGGAGATGGCCTTCTCATAATTTGGAGCTTTCTGGATAATAGGTTCAAGGATAACAGATACAATACCTGAATACATGAGTAACTGGATATACTCCACAACATTTCAGAGATATTGATCTTCATTCCTTCTGCCTTTAACATGAATATGCTATTCTAAAAATAATATGTTTGTATGCATTATTTGTCATTTTGACAGAAGCTTTCAAATTCAGAATTGAAACTGTGATGCTTATTAGGGTTTCTGTGTTATGAGGGCCTCTTTAGCAAATTTGGGTTTGGAAACTGGAGTTCCCCTTTTAAAAAAAAAAAAAAAGATTGTGTTAGAACAGTGTTGCTCTCCAACCCCTTGGATGTTGCTCTCAGTGTCCTCAAAGCAGGTGCTTATTTTTGAATTCCAGGCTTGGAAGCAAGTTTTGATCGCATAAAAAAGAAGTAGAGCCTCTTGCAGTCTGCCAGTCCACATAGGGGCTACGAAATAGCCAATCACAGCCCTTGTTTGGCACCTCAGTGAACTTTCTAATGCTTGTGTTGCTCCCCAACTCTTTCTACATTTGAATGTGGCTCATGAGTAAAATATTTTGGGGACCCCTGTACTTATGAATAAGTAAATAAAAATCCCATCTAAAGACACCTGCAATATAAGTCAATGAGGATACAATGTTATTCTTCCAGACTCCACATTTGTAATAATATTTCTATGTACAGCAGCCAGTCCAACCACAACTAGTACGTTCTAATTGTCAGTAACCCTGCATCTGCAGCTGAGTTGTGCTGTATCTTTGGTCTAACTAAATGCAGAGCAATTTTCTATAAAGCATGTGTCTATAGAAGAATTGCCTCCCAAGCCTGTTTTTACTGTAACTTTTATTTTCTTTTATAATTGTAAGCGCACTGTTTGTTATATTCCCTCACTTGGGATGTGATCTCCTTATATATATATAGTATAATATCACCCCATAAGCACCTCTTCTCCACTGTGAACCAATTTGGCAAGTCTTTCCTCATAGCTGAGATTTCCCATAGCTTTTACCAGCTTAGTTGCCCTTCTCTGTATCCTCTCTAATTAATAATATCCTGTCTGAGTGATGGAGACTAAAACTGTACGGCATATTCTATATGGAACCTTACAAGTGCTCTGTAAAGTGGAAGAATGACCCCTCCTCCTGCGAATATATGCCCCTTTAAATACAACTCAAGACCTTGTTTGGCCTTGAAGCTTCTGACTGGCATTGCTGAAGAAATTTCACCTGATGAAAAAATGAAAATGTTTGCCAGTGCAAAGAGGATGTTCATCAATGTGAAGATAATTTGCCAGTTCTTGTACTCTGCTTTTAGTAATTTGCTGTGGTGATATTTTATTTTTGTCAAGATACTTGAAATGTTACCTTTCTCTTTAATGAACCACTATGTGTCAAGCTTCTTGTAACAATGTTTTATGAATATTTTATATTTTGCTTATAAATAAGGTTGATTTAAATTTCTACAAGCATGTTTGCAATTTGTTAGGTCATTGGAGTGTCACATGTAATACACAAAGTTCACAGTAACTATACAGAATTTAATATTGTCTTTTTAGTATGTACCAAAGAAAATATATCTTTACATAAATATTGTATACAGTTGTTGCCAAATACTGCTGGGTACCCAATGTAATATTTCAAACAGAACACCATTTACCGCTGGCCTCCACACATTTACTTGTAGGTTTGCTACCACAGGTTCAAATCCATTTAAGCTTTTGCCCATATCATTTATGATATTAATGTGTATAATTTACAGGTCTTTTGTTTTTAACCAACAAATGATGTAAAATAGGATATATGTTAGTACTGCAGCTTACACACAAAAGCCATTTGAAAAACCGAGCAAATAGTACTCCCAGGGAGACACATATTATTATTAGCATGTATTTGTAAAGTGCCAACATATTCTGCAGTATTGTACAATAAATGGTTTATACATTAAGCATACAGATTTACATACAAAGAAGACAATAATCAAAAATGAGGTGAAGAGGGCCTTGCCTAAACACGCTTACAAACTAAAAGGACACACACAAGACAAGAATTATAAGAAATATAATTTAACTTTATTCTAAAAACATAACTATACAACTCTTCTAACTCCAGGGCCAGAACTAGGGGTAGGCAGAGTACGTTGGTGCCTTCTCTGCCTCCTACTCTTAGTCCGGTCCCCTCTCTCCACTCTATAACTAAAAGAAGTGCAACATTATTATGAAGCCTGTTCCATAAGTCCAGGTCTGGACTGGGATTCACAATAGGCCCTGGCATTATATACAGAGGCCAAAACACCCTCCACCAGCCCAATAAATAGCAGCTGTCTATGTAGTAATGTAAATGGAGGAGGGCGAGCCCTGGTGCGGGATGTGCAGCTGGGCCCCCCGTCCCCCTCCGTACCAGACTATCTGCCCCGAAACCGTCCTTTGAGGCCGGAAATCGGCAGTGCGTGAGCCAACAGGGAGCCCTGATGGGGTGCGAGCCCAGGCCCAATTGCACCCCCTGCTCCCCCAGTAGTTCCGCCACAGTGTCTTTAACAATTTACAGCAGCCCCTCGAATATTTTGTCTGATGGCTACTGTTTGAAGAGCCCACCAGCAGGGGCACTGCTGCCATTAAACATTGAGAAGCATGCATCAGATGGAGGCAGCCTACAGGTTTCCAGAGGAGGCAAATGCTGCTCCTGGTAACTTCAAGAGTAGAAATTCAGATATTTCAATTGAAAGTTGGCTCTTTAGAGTGCTATTGCTCAGGGCTGTACTTAGTGCTGAATCGGCCCTGCCCACATGGGAAAACATGTTTTTTTTTTAAAAAACGCATCAGTTAATAGTGCTGCTCCAGGAGAATTCTGCACTGAAATCCATTTTTCAAAAGAGCAAACATATTTTTTATATTCAATTTTGAAATCTGACATGAGGCTAGTCAGTTTCCCAGCTGCCCCCAGTGTGACTTGTGCTCTGATAAACTTCAGTCACTCTTTACTGCTGTACTGCAATTAGGAGTGATATCACCCCCCCCCCAGCAGATTAACAAAAGAATAATGGGAAGGTAACCAGATAGCACAAACCAATGATGACAGCAGCACTCTGGTAATATTGAAAAGGTGAAAAAGTTTACTCAAAGTGTCTTAGGCAACGTTTCGGGCTACTCAGGCCCTTTTTCAAGCCTTTGGAAGGATAAAGGCTTGACAAAGGGCCTGAGTAGCCCAAAACGTTGCCTCAAAGGACTTTGAGAAAGTCCGAAATGTCACATAAAGTGAAATAAATTGTCTACAAAATTGGTTGGTCTGTGGGCCACTGGACATGTGCACCGCTTGAAAGAAACTAAGTGGATAGTGGGTGAGTGCTGACTACAAAACCAATCAGTGAGTCTCTTTTTCAGCCAGCTGCAGGCTGAGCAATGAAAGCAGATCTCTGATTGGTTACCAGGTGCAAATTTACCCAGTGTTTATAAATGAGCCCCACCGAATTGGCAGGGATATTTGTGTCATAAGACAAGGTGAGTGCCTTGTCTTGTGTTTCTTAACATATATTCTGCCATTTTAGTGTAGGAGAGTTCTGTTGTGCCCTCTACACTTCTCTCTAGCCCTGGTTGACAGGCCTGGATTTGTGGAAAGGCCACCTAGGCTCGGGCCTAGGGCAGCCGAATTTTAGGGGGCGTCATGCTGCCCAGCCACTCCCACATTGGTCCATAAACACTCAGAATACACAGGAAATATTATAGTTTTTTACATTTCCCATGCGCCAATCCCCATTGCTCTGTTCTTGATGATGAAAATCTGCAAATAAAGGGCAGAGTATGGGGGCGACGAACAGCAGTGGGCCTAGAGGCGCGCACAATGTAACAAGGCATGGGAAGGGCTGGCATTTGGGCAGCATAATACCAAGTCATTAGGGTTGCCACCTGGCCGGTATTTTACCGGCCTGGCCGGTATTTTTGATGGTTGATCCCAAATGTTATTAATAGGAAAAAAAGATGAATATATAGAAAGGCCTGTATTTTTTTCCAGAAAAGGTGGCAACTCTACAAGTCACGTGTCTGAGTATGGGAGAAAACCTAGAACTCCTGTGTCCTAACTTGCTGCCCCAGGCAATGACCCTGGAGGGCTAGTATTGTAAATATTGTACTGCCCAGGGAATGGGGCACCATCAGTCCAGTCGTGTATTACTTTATGAATAAGCGAAGTTGTCACCGCTGTAGTACCGCCTCTAACCCAATAGGGGCAGCGTTACCCACCAAGGCCATTTTTTACACACAGTCGTAGTTGAGCGCGTCATAATGACTGAGTCTGACAAAGATACATAGGACAACACTGTTAAGTTATACCTTTCCAGTTTAAATATAACGCTTATTATAACGCCCAGGTGTTGGCAGAAGACTTTCCCGCCCACAAGCCATAAACCCCCAACACTTAAGAGAAACAATAAGTATCAATGACACAATTTAAGTCCCCCTCCCTCACCCTGGCCCTGTCCCGGTAGCACGATATGCAGTCCCTGCACCAAAGAGAACTTGTGTGAGTGTGTGTGAGAAGAGCCCAGGCGGGAACGTTCCATTCTCAGGTAGCTGCCAGGGGAGGACTGAGACTGCTGGTGCCCGGCTGCAACTGATCAGGAGCCTCTGTGACAGTCCCGTATGTTTCTCACGGTCACGGCAGGAGCGAGAGCGTGGTCTTATCCATTAGGAGATATTTTAGCGAAAACATTGGCACGGAAGGGGTTAAGGGTAGGAACACAGTTTTCACCCAGACTTGTCACGAAATACAAATACTGATAAGTACCCGGGTGTCTGATAGCGCAGCCTTGAGTTCACTCGGGATCGCTAAAATCTTTGTAACGTCTCTGCCCCCTTCGGAACAATAAAGTCCAACAAATCCTCCTGTATCTGAACCTATTTCCCCCCGATGTTTGTAAATAATGACAAATGCTTGGTAACAGCGGCTCACAAATATTTCCATTTCTATTGATCGCATACTTTTGCGCACTCTGCTGCAGTAGATCAGTCGCTGCTTTATAATTATAATATAACATATATAACATATAATTATTATATCATTAACGTGTTCAGGCGTTTTCCACAAAAACACCGCGATTCTGCACCAAACCAAGGCTTATTCTATTGTCCACAGGGACAGGGTCGAACTTCTCTGCCTATGGTTACCAAAATGGTCACTTTATACATGGAACCACACAGGGAATGTGATGCTGACACAATGAATGACATACACTTTATCTGCATGAATAAAGTATTAAACATGCAAGCTGGATAAGTATTCCTTCAATATTAATACCAGAGCTCTTGGCTCATCCCAAACAATAATTGTTGTCGTCTATTTTGCTGTTGTTTTGCCTATTTGTCCGAAGGAAATGATAAAAATGTATCTTGTTAAAGTCAAGTTTACCTGTTTGGGATACAATAAAATGTCATTGTCTTGGAATACGTGTGTACAAACAGTGATTGATCCTTTCTATCCCATTACCACGTGTATCCTTTGAGCAGATTAATATTTCTAATCCTAACAATCATTGTACACACAATGCACCCAGTGACCGACTTACTTGCAGCCAGGCGATTGTTTCATCAGTCTGTTCCAGCTTGCGTCTGGATAACAGCCATAAACTGATCAAACGAGGCACCCACCATGTCACCTGTTGAACACTCTGCACGTTTTACTGATATCTAGGGGTTTATATACATTTATTTGGTTTATTCGCACCACTTATTAACTGTATTCCTGTAACTAATTTCATCTCATAAATACTCTTGAAAAGGTTGTACTCTTCACAGTAACCCTTTGTCAATCACAACCTGCTAAAACATCTACTGCCAACAGGTTTGGATATACTTAAGGGGTTGTTCACCTTCAAACAAGTTGTTGTTTTCAGATAGATCACCAGAAATAAAGCTTTTTCCAATTACCTTCGATTTTCTGTGTGTGACTGATTTTCTAATATTGAAGAGTAATTGCAACGGTTCACCTTCTAAAGCAGCTCTGGGGGTCGTTGACCCTGTAAACTGTTCTAAATTGATACATTTAGCTGATACATTTCTTATCAATGTCCCTGCTGAGCAGAATCCCAGGGTTTAATTGCAGGCAGCTGTTAATTGATACAATAGTTGCTAATATTCGCCATAGATCCTACTGAGAAATGTATCCACTAAATGTTGCGAAATTAGAGTCTGCGCCTGAATTACTGAGCTGCCAGACTCAAACACCAGAGACAGGGAGTTTGGAAAGATAGTAAAAAATAAATAATGGAAAGTAATTTTTTTAAAAAGTATTTATTTCAGGGGAACAATCTGAAAACAACTGAACTGAAAAAAAGTGTTTAATATACAATAAATGGTTTTACCTAAATTGTAAGGAGTCCCTTCATGGCAAACATACCGTTTTTACTTAATCCATGCACTTGAATGTAGATCTGGTCCCTTAGGACACTATATAAATCCAGTTTTCAAGTGTGGGATAGTTTCCTTTGCTTGTTTTACACCTAAAATTGTGAATTATTATCTCTTGGATAATTATGCCCAATTCACTGAAGTTGAACAAAAATAAAAGGCTTGGTGAGACCTGGAATTTTACAGATACAAACGTGTGTGTGTGCTAGGGTTGCCACCTGGCTAGTATTTTACCTGCCTGACCCGTAAAAATGATGGTTGATCCCAATGTTATTAGTAGGGAAAAAAGATAATTATATAGGAGGGTCGTATTTACTTCTAGAAAAGGTGGCAACCCTAGTGTGTGTGTTTCTATATAGTGGTGCCTGTCTATAATTAGCTCTCATTCAGTGCTAATAACTCCTGTATGCGCCAATGAAAGCTGTCAATTTTCTTGGTAATCTAGTCAATATATAAACATTTGTAAGAAACATTAAAATTCTATCTTATAAATTAGGTTATATCGGACTTTAGTCAATCTGTCCATTATCTCATTTACTCCTACTATTGATAATGGATCAAATTACTAGAATGCTAAACAATGAGTTGCAAATAAGGAGAGTCTATGTATTATACAGCTGCCAAGGCAAGATCTGATGGTCCTTTCAGAGTAGCAGACTATATCCAGTTTTGCCACAGCCAAGGACAGTTCCCATCAGCCCTAAAATGTACACCATACCCCAATATAACAGTTATAAGTTTAGCATTAGTTACATGTAATCCTCCAGCAAGTGGGCCATGGATATCAGGTCCTCTGGTTGGCCCTGGACGATCCAGGTAACAATGTGCCAAACACACTCATGACAAATAAAAAGATCACATTTAATGTTCCCCATTTTTAAATATGAGATACAGTTAATTAAATACTCACTGTTTGTAATTAAAATAAAACTGTACCTGTGCTAGAAAGATTCCAGCCCAATTATTGCAATGTTTGTCTTTTAAAGAGCAAGAAGTGTCCCGGTCATATTTTTTTTGTACAATGGCTTGTTTTTTTTAGCTATTTTGGTGTTTCTTTTTCTAAATCATGCACATGTGAATGAGTGTATGTATTTAGTAGATGAGCTGCTATAAGTGTATAAAAGTGCTTGTATGTATTTGTGTTTATGTGAATGTGTAATTATATTATATGAGTGTAAGTCTGTGTAAATGTGTGTGTGATTGTGTTGCTTGCATACATGTGTATATATGTGAATATGTGTAACTGTATGTAAATCTCAGTGTGTGTATGTATTTATGTGGATATGTGTAACTGTGAGTGTGTATAAATGTGAAATAATGCATGTAACTGTATATAAAGCTCTGTGAGTTTGTGTATAGATGTGTATATGTGTGTGCGACCGTATAGGCTCGTTTGAATACGTTTGTATGTGTGAGAGTTTTTATGATTTTCGTTCTCCCTCTGTGTCTCTCTCTGTTTTAATTGCACTTCATGGCTTCTTGCTTAACAGGTCCAAAGTTCACTTAAAGTTTGGCCGATAAACAAAACCAATAAAAGACTTTGTAGTGGCAGCATAAGCAGGGAGAATGGAGCCCAGCCTCCTCCTTTCATTGCATCCTGTGTATGTTGTGTTAGCCTTCCCACTGATTTGCATGAGTTATATTGCCCACTGAAGGAGATCATGGCCAGTTAGACTGAGCAGACTCTCTGCAGGGACATTGTGAGCACAAGAGGAACAGGTGCTCTGGGACAAGGGGATTCCAGATCCCTTGATTTTCTTTTTTTTCCTCCCCTGTCCCTTTTTCTTCTTTTCTTCCCTTTAAAATGGTGTCCAAGCTATCGCCTTTGCAGCAGGAACTCCTCAATGCTCTCCTCAACTCTGGAGTAACCAAAGAGGACCTGATCCAGGCCTTGGACGATATGATTCCCAGCACAAGCTTTGGGGTGAAACTGGAAAACTTGCACATGTCCCCTGAACATGAGTCTGACAGTAAGCCCGTATTCCATACTCTCACCAATGGGCACCATCACAAAGGCAAACTCTCCGGGGATGAGGGCTCAGAGGATGGAGATGACTTTGATACCCCTCCAATCCTTAAAGAACTGCAGTCCCTCAATACGGAGGAGGCAGCTGAGCAAAGGGCAGAAGTGGACAGAATGTTGAGGTAAGAGCCCAGCGCATATTTACCATTTCGAAACCAGGATTAGTTTCACACCATTGCTATTAACGACAATATTAACGAACCACAGTATAAATATGGAATGTTTGTTTCTTTAAAAATATTTATGTTAAAAAATATCCTAACGATCACACACCGGTATGGAATGTTTGTTTCTTTAAAAATATTTAATAATAATAAAAAAAAAATCCTCATGATCACACACCAGTATCCCTTTGCTGTACTATATAGTTAAATTGTAATAAGTTAGGATACTGATCAAAATGCCCAACTGCAACATCATTTATTGTATTTAAAAAAATAAATGTATGGAGAAGCATATTAAGAAAAAATAGACACAATTTTCCCACGGGCAACCAGGAATTGATCTTAAAAGCAATTTCTATAATTCTTGGAACAAGTGTTTTAGGTGTTGGTACCACATCACTGTCACAAGTTAAAGGCAACCGCCAGATCTCCTAATCTGACAGCCTAGTTACTAATTATCCAAATAGTTTATTATTCCTTCTCTTCAGCAAAATATCAACGGAATACAACCAAGTTATTTATTATTAACCACTGGAAGTAACTTAAAATGCTAATACTATATCGCCAGTCCTGATTAAAGGTGTGCACTTTCCCAGAGGTAAGCTAGCTTTGCTCCCATGGGTTTTTTTGGGTTTTTTTTTACAACGAAATATGTTATTTACCGATTTGTAAATATAGTGAATGTATAATCATGAATATACCTTTCGAACTTTTCTTTATGAATAAAAAAAAAAAAAGGAAACGTAAGTTTCCATTTTTGTTATAAAGTGTTGAAACAAATAGATAGGATTAAAAAGTAACATTATAACATTAAAACAAACGGCAAACATACTGTGCCTATTGTGGTGGTGCGAACGAAGGCCTAGGCAATTTCTAAAACCTTTTAAATGAATATTTCGTTGTAGTGTAATTTATTCTAGGAATATATATCATATTCATAATATTTAAATGTAATAATGATATTGAATTATTTTTATTAAATTCCGTTTTAACGAGACAAAACCTTAAATGCAATACATTAACCTCTAAACTGTTTTTAGTATACGGTTGTTTATCGGTGGTGTAGGTGTATCAGTAGGTATCCCTAGGTGTAATGTAAAGAAGTATGTGCAGGTTATTTTGCTGGGGAGAGAATATACTATAAACCCAAGCACGTGGTGTCCGGTTGTTATTAATTTATTTCTATAAATCATCAACAGAAAGATACACAAAGGATTGGGGTTTGGTTGAATAGAAGCGCTGGTTATTCATTGGCAAGCAGTAGAAGGGAAAGCTCTTGGGGCAGACTACGCCGGGTGACAGCAGCAACATTATACACGATTTATTGGTCTCTGCTCGTTTTTATTTCGATGTCTGGTTGCAAACAGAATCTAGTATTTTCCACTCTTATAAACAAGGTATCTTTCTTTTAAAGTGAGTCTTTTTTGTGCTTTTACATGTTCACTTTATGTCTGTGGAGTGTTTCTTACATGGGTTCTTCACCTTTGAGTTAACTTTTAGTATGATGTAGAGAGGGATATTCTGAGTCTATTCGCAATTGGTTTTCAGTTTTTATCATTTGTGTGTTTGGAGTTATTTAGCTTTTTATTCAGCAGCTCTGCAGCTTTGGGTCCAAATTACCCTAGCACCAAAGGTGCGGGGATCAACTGATTTATTAGTATCAACTAGCAGGTACAGGAATCAGAATGGGCAGTAGTCTTAGGGCCCTTACACACGGGCTTTTTAACCTGCGCTCACCTGCGTTCTGTTTTGCTGCGTTCAGCCGCAGGGGAGCGCAGGTATAGAGGCACTCAATTCTTTTCAATGGGGCTGTACTCGCACGAACGCATGTACGTGCCTAACGCAGGTTCAGACGCAACATGCTGCATTTTTCTTGCGTTCAGCACCTACATGCATTCGTGTGAGTACAGCCCCATTGAAAATAATTGAGTGCATCTATAACTGCGCTCCCCTGCGGCTGAACGCAGCAAAACACAACGCAGGTTAAAACGCCCATGTGTAAGGGCCCTTAGGGTTAGTCCACACCAGCTGATTCTGGGAGATTAGTCGCCTGGCTCTTGTTTTGGGTGACTAATCTCCCTGAATCGCTAAAGTCGCCTGTGGTAATTCACACGCGCAGGTGACTTTTCCTTTTAGTGGGCGCAAGACACGGGTAAGCAATTCAGGGAGAATAGTCGCCCCAAAGAAACGGCGATTAGTCGCCAGTCGATGAATCTCCCCATGTGGACTAGCCCTTAGAAACTTCAGGCAACTTCGGAAAACAAAGTGATCTGAGTGCCATCCCGCTGGCAATTTAGATTCTAGCTGGGGGGAAGGCAGTACGGGGAGATTAGTTGCCTGAAGAAGAGGCGATTTGTTGCCGGATGACTAATCTCCCAGAATCTCCTGTCTCTGCCCTTAAACTACAGTTGCTGAACACAATTACATTAAATCAGGGAAACCAGTGGAAATGTTTATGTTTATGGAAATGTTTATGTCTTGTTGAAATGCCTGCTCCCCAACAGTAGGGTTCTGCTATAGCTGCTTCTCATTTATGTGCTGTGTCCATATCTATAGTGATATAAACTCCATGCAAGGCTACTGTATTATCCTGCACATGTAGGTGCTCAGGATTCAGGCCTTCTGTTTGATTGTTACCGACTGTTTGTAGATCCTTTTCCAGGCAGCTCAGAAAGTATAGTATAGTTTGGAGGTGGGTGTGTTTGTGTGCCAGCTGCCTGTGTGTGCTTTAGACATAGTCTCACCTTTTTAAACACTCACCTTAGATCTCTAAGCTCCTGCCTGTTACAGGCTAAACAAATATAAATTGACTGCACAGAAATACCTTCCTTCACAGTCTGATTCATTTCTAGGATTATGAATCAAATGGGACTATGCATATAAAGAATGAGTGCATTCTTACATATCTACTTATTGCTCAGCAGGAAAAGGAAGGGATATATTTTTTTAACTGAAACCATCCTGTCATCCCCCAAAATGTGATTATTCTTGGCTGTATCTCCAAGGCATCCTCCATATAACATTCTGCTGGGGTATTGCATACTGTTACATAAACTCTCTCCTTTAGGCCGGGTAGGCCCTCATGATAAAATTATTGCTCCATTATTTAGAAAAATTAACATGATATAAGCCAGCAGAGCTAGCAATTGAACCACATACACTTAAACCAGTTTTTCTAACTAAACCAACTTACTGTTTGTGTTTCAGTTGTTAGCTCTTTTGGCTTATAACAGTGGAGTTCTGAGTGTGATCTCAACCTGGGTGCCATCTGTTTGGAATTTGTATGTTCTACCTGTATATTGTGCTTTTCCCCATTTTTGTTGAACAAAAATTATAAAAAAAAAACCGAGCCCTCTATGGGGCTAATTCATTAAGATCCGAAAAGTCGCTAGCGTTCGCCGCACTTCACCAGGCAAATTTTCACCAGCGCTACGCAAATTCACTTAAGTGCGAATTTACGCTCAGGTCGGCGAACGGTAACGTAGTTGTGCTAGTGTTACTTCACTAGGCAGAGCACTGTTAGGGTAGCTAAGCCCAATTTGCATACGGCGGGAACTTTAAGTTATAATAGAAGTATATGTTACAGCCACTACATTCCACTACACAAGCCCAGGAAACCTTTAATAAATTATATAAAGTTGTCCTATTGCCCTACATATGCCCCCTGTATAGTTGTGTTGCCATATGTTAGGAAATGTAGGGGGGAAGAAGGGTAACCCCCAAAAAAATTATCGATCTTTTTCAGACTATCACCCTCCTATGCTAAAATACACCAGCGTTTTTTTGGTACATTTTTTTTTCAACCTACTATCTATTGTATTGAACTTCACCTGGTCTGACCAGGCGAAGTAACGTCTAGCGTAAGTGCTAACGTAGAGGAAAGTGATCATCTTAGTGAATTTGCGAATTTACGATCCTTCGTCATTGCGCAACTTCGCCTGGCGTAAGGGTGCGAAGTTGTGCAAGTCTATCTACTTCGCTAGCGAAAATTTGCCAGAGTCTGTATTAGCGAATTTGCGAAGTTGCGAAATGACGTCACGCTGGCGAATTAGCACTAGCGTTAGACGCTTTGCGCTTTAGTGAATATGACCCTATATGTATTGCTCAGTACAAATGATCTAAACAGGAGATAATTCCATCATTGCTACGCTGAATAGTTTCACACTCAAAATAAGTTTATTTAGTAGTATAAAACATCTTGACCAACATTTCTTTTTTTTTTT
>CM044434.1:61215448-61243972 GCA_024363595.1 Xenopus borealis | reverse complement strand
TACGATCCTTCGTCAGTGCGCAACTTCGCCTGGCATAAGGGTGCGAAGTTGCGCAAGTCTGTCTACTTCGCTAGCATAAAATTCGCCAGAGCCGGTGTTAGTGAATTTGCGAAGTTACGATTTGATGTCACGCTGGCGAATTAGCTTTAGTGAATTTGCCCCATAAAGTCCAAAAGGATTGCAAATAATAAAAAATATTATTCACATTAGTGATTAAGCCAAAATAGTCAAAGAACATTTCAGCAAACTTTTCAGACACTTTTTCCTTTACTGCTTTTTAACTTTTGCTGGGTCCTAGATCCACTGGTGTCCACCGTAAACAATATTTTGGTCATATATTTTGTCACTTAAAATATGGACCTTTGGCTTGTCTTTGTGTCCTATGGCTGCTAAAAAGAAGGCAGCATTAAGTATCATAAGGGTATTGTTTCTACTTCTGTGCCGTTGGCTAATTAAAAAAATCCAGAGAGCTTCCAGAGAAAAATCCAACTCAGATGGAAAAAAATGCTGGGACTAAAAGCTACAAAAAATAAATTGCCATAATCTTGGAAATTACAGGCAGTTGTCAGCATACATATAATACATAATATTTTCTTAATGTTTTTGGTTAGATAATATAATTTATGGAGAACATTCTGTATTAATCTAGGGGAGTGTAAATATGAATGATTTTAATGTATTTACTCAAATGTAAAAACACATCTTTGAAATAATGCATTTTACTCTTTAATCATAAATGAACATGTTCAGTAAACATGACTTCATGAAGCGGAATGTACCCCTATAGAGTATGGGTGGTTAACCTCAAAGGCAGAATGTCACAAAGTGCAGAGCATTTGCTGTACTTGCATTAAATATCCAGCAGCAACCAGTCTGGTCAGGATGCTGTGACTATGAGCCTTGCTATTACCGTTCATGCTTCAGGATCTTAATGTACCTAGCACACCATTGTTAGTGGGAAATACTGAAATGCATCTGTGTGGCCACGCACCACTGATCCATTGCTAAGTTTAGCCACCTTTTATTTAGCTTGTTGGCTTTCTTTATGGCACTTATAAAGCAAAACAATGCAATCACAAAACAAACTATTTTATTATTCCAGTGGGCGTTTATCCAACATCATTGCATGCCATCTCTGCTTTGTGTGTGTTGTTCTATTTATGTTTATAAAATCTTGATTAGATTTTAGTTGATTACAAATGTTTTAAAGGATAGTTCACCTTTCAAGTAAATTTTAATGTGTTATAGAATGGAAAGTCCTATTACATATCCTTCTATTAAGGCCCTCTCCTATTCAACTGTTGGTATTGTACCCTACCACTCTAGTTTGGGGCATTTCATGCAACATATAATTCTTCCTAAAACAGCGTGTTTCAATTTCTGCAATGTCATTTAAATTTTGTATAACATTAAAATAAAGTCTTAAGTTTTCATATGTACCTTAAGAGAAAAGGTAGAAAAGTAACACAGAAAACAGTGATCCAAGGGAAGAAACAGCATTATTTTGTCTAATTTCAGTAGGCAAAAATGCCTGTATACATACAAGTGTAATACACACCACACAACAAGGTTTTGTAGCTGAATCATCAGAACACATAATAATAATCACAGTGTACAAAATGATTATATCCAGAATCACAGTGTACAAAATGATTACATCTAGAATCAGTAATCACTGAGACAGCCTTTGGTATCAGCAAATTCAGTTAAGGTACATAATTTAACAAGTGTGGTTTTTGCAGAGCTATAAATCAGATGTCAAACACGTAATATAGTACTAACCCACTACAGCTCAATAAAAAAAAATATTAACTGCTTAAACTAGTATTGTTTTCACAGAGGGCATGGAATATGTTTGATTATTGTCAATATTAACCATTTTCTAGTGCCGGTGTACCCACATCTTTTGTATGCTAATTCTGCATGTGTTGCATAGTTTCACTAGAAGTAGATACACATGCTTTTCTTATTAATCTTTTTAATTTTCATAGATCACAGGGCATTATATTTTTCCCTTTTAGCTTTTTTCACATTTGTGATAATGTATATTTTCTTTCAATATAACTATTTAGTGACAACATAAAAATATGTATGTTTTGTTCATAGCGAGGATCCATGGAGGGCTGCAAAAATGATAAAGGGTTATATGCAACAACACAACATTCCTCAGAGAGAAGTGGTGGATATCACTGGCTTAAATCAGTCCCATCTTTCCCAACATTTAAACAAAGGAACACCAATGAAGACCCAAAAACGTGCTGCATTATACACTTGGTATGTGAGGAAACAAAGGGAGATATTAATACGTAAGTATTTTTTGTGTGTATTGAGTGTGTATGCAAGTAGTGTGCCAGTGAGTGTATGCAAAAATACTTTGATTTTCCAAACTCTTAGGGGGCAGTCTTAATG
The DNA here is from genome assembly GCA_024363595.1 of Xenopus borealis. NCBI lineage: Eukaryota > Metazoa > Chordata > Amphibia > Anura > Pipidae > Xenopus > Xenopus borealis. The sequence continues at coordinate 61,241,563 of CM044434.1, read as the reverse complement.
GAAGATAGGTCTATGGTAGCATGTTCATAACTAGAAAACATATACAGAAAATTATTTTAGACAAGGGCTTGTTCAATTAATATCTACCATGATAACTGACATGTTTTTGTTGAGTTTCTCTTGCATTCAGTGCAAGAGTGGGAGAGACAGATGAGTGTGAATAAGAGCACAGAGGTAGATCGGAGAGAATCGGGAGGTGGGCATAGATAAATTATCATACTTTGTGAATTATGAAATTAGCAAACAAATTGTGTTCTTTGTAATTTTATCGGATTATTCATTAAATTTAATTTAATGTAATGTGGAAATAAATGGCATTATTGCTTCACTATACCTTTTTCTCTTCAGTATATTTTTTCTTTTAAATCTATACCTCCACAATCAAGTCAGTGAATGGACTTGTGGCTTTTGAAATAGAACCAATCAAATTTGCTTTCTTTCTTTCTTTTCAGAATTCAATCAGACAGTCCAGGGTTCTGGAAATATTACAGACAAAAGCAGTCAGGATCAGCTGCTGTTTCTCTTTCCAGAGTTTAACCAGCAAAATCAAGTCCCAGGACAGCCTGACGAGTCCTGCTCAGAGCCTGCCAACAAGAAGATGAGACGAAATCGTTTCAAATGGGGGCCTGCATCACAGCATATTCTTTACCAAGCCTATGAAAGGCAAAAGAATCCCAGCAAAGAAGAAAGAGAAGCTTTAGTGGAAGAGTGTAACAGGTAACATTTAGTCTAGATTTGTCTGAATTGATGGCAGTATGGCACTACATGCACAGTGCATAATCAGTGGCAGTGGAGACATTTGAAAATGTATTTCCACTCTACCAGCTCTTTAACTGTTTACTCAGTTTCTTATTTCTTATGTTTTATAACAGGAATCAATAAACAAACCAGAATTTATATATATATATATATATATATATATATATATATATATATATATATATATAGCTGTTTTTCCCAGTTCTATATTTTATTACAGTTTTAAGACATAATATATATATATATATATATATATATATATATAGCTTTTTTCTAATCAGGTTCTGAAAAGGAGTGAAACATATTTTTAAGGGTATAATAGGCCAAAACAAAATAGGTTGAAATAGGTAATTTACCAGTAGAAAGAAGTTTTTCACGGAACAGTGGCGTAACTACTCCCTGGTGGGCCTCGGAACAGTATGGGCACCTGGGCCCCCCTGTCGGGTCCTTACCTCTATAAATCCTATTCTGGAGTGTTGATGGCATGTGTGCTGTAAAATTTCCCACTAGACAACTGCCTGCCATAACAATTATTGTGGCTCCTATGGGCCCTAAGGGGGTATGGACCCTGGTGCAATTGCACCCTCTGCACCCCTGGTAGTTACGCTACTGCCAGGGAAACAGTTCAGCTAAGCATTTTGGGCTTCTTTTGACAGTTCGGTAGGACATCCAAGCCTTTTTTAAATTTACTCTGTCTGACTTTTGCAGCTAGTAAGCCACAATATGTGTTCCAACTATGGGTCAGATTCACTAAGATCCGAAAATTCGCCAGCGTAGGCTTCACTAGCGTTCGTCGCACTACGCCAGGCGAATTTTCGCCAGCGCTACTCAAATCCACTAATGTGCAAATTTATGCTCAGGTTGGCGAACGGTAACGTAGTTGCGCTAGTGTTACTTCGCTAGGCAGAGCGCTGTTATGCTAGTGAAGCCTAATTTGCATACGGCGGGAACTTTAACTTATAATAGAAGTATATGTTACAGCCACTACATATCACTACACAAGCCCAGGAAACCTTTAATAAATTATATAAAGTTGTCCTATTGCCCTATATGTGCCCCCTGTATAGTTGAGTTGCCATATGTTAGGAAATGTAGGGGGGAAGAAGGGTAACCCCCCAAAAAAATTATCGATCTTTTTCAGACTATCACCCTCCTATGCTAAAATACGCCAGCGTTTTTTTTGGCACTTAGAAAAAAAAAACCTCCTATCTATAGTATTGAACTTCGCCTGGTCTGACCAGGCGAAGTAACGTCTAGCATAAGTGCTAACGTTGAGGAAAATGTTCATCTTAGTGAATTTGCGAAGTTACGATCCTTCGTCAGTGCGCAACTTCACCTGGCGTAAGGGTGCGAAGTTGCGCAAGTCTATCTACTTTGCTAGCGAAAATTCCCCAGAGTCTGTGTTAGTGAATTTGCAAAGTTGCGAAATGACGTCACGCTGGCGAATTAGCACTAGCGTTAGACGATTCGCGCTTTAGTGAATCTGCCCCTATGTCTCTTTTGGTTCTAATAAATTACTTACTTGCAGAGCGGAATGTCTTCAGCGTGGTGTATCTCCATCTAAAGCTCATGGCCTTGGATCAAATTTGGTAACAGAAGTCCGAGTTTATAATTGGTTTGCAAACAGAAGGAAAGAGGAAGCTTTTAGACAAAAACTCGCTATGGATGCCTATAGTACTGGGCCATCACACCCCCACAGCTTGAATTCTCTACTATCACATGGATCACCACACCATACTCATCCAAGCACTTCTCCACCAAGTAAACTGCAAGGTAAGCATACACTGTTTATTGCTATATGGAATGAATAATCACATGGTTCTTTTTTCTGGCATTTTGTGCTTAAATATCCTTGGATAAAGTGAAAGATAAAGGCTTAATTACAGGGAAGCCTGGTCAAATCAAAGATTCCTACAAGGGAGGTACATTCAACAAAATAAGTGAACTTGGATAAAAAGTAGGCAGGGCTGAGCATTGTGTAACCTGATCTGCTTTATGTTTAGTACTCTCTAAAAAAAAGAGGGGATTACAGCAGAAAAAGGAGAGGGAATATATGAGGCAAGAATAAAGTGTAAGTGGGTATGTGTGGCAACACAAAAAACCCAAGCTGTATTAATGTGTTTGTGGTATTTTTACTAATTGTAAAGGGAAATGAAATACACCCTAAAGCACGACTCATGTGAATTCATGTTCAGTCATATTTGTATTGACCAGCAGTGGCATTTATTGGTAGCTTAAGGTACCAAGGATGATTTAGGGCTAGAGCAGATGGGGAGATTCGGGGGCATTTTGTCGCCTGGCGACTTGTAGCCGCGACTTGTAGCCCCCGAACCTCCCCGAATAGCCAGGTCCTGAGGCGCACCGGCGTTACTTGAAAACGCCGGCGCCTATTCACACGAAGCGGCGCGATTTGTGAGTCAATTTGGAGCGATTCCACAAATCGCGCTGCTTCGTGTGAATAGGCGCCGGCGTTTTCAAGTAACGCCGGTGCGCCTCAGGACCTGGCTATTCGGGGAGGTTCGGGGGCTACAAGTCGCGGCTACAAGTCGCCAGGCGACAAAATGCCCCCAAATCTCCCCGTCTGCTCTAGCCCTTAGAAATAAGGAAAAACAGAAAAAATGTGGCTTGGGTAGTAAAACCTTCAAACACCTGGGTGGTAATAAACATGCCCCAGTCTTGTTTATTTTGGGAAAATGTGTTGTTCTTTTGTTGATATGCAACAAGGTGATAGGATTCATGTCTACAGGAAGTCGAAAAAAAAGTAATGGGCAGAATATAGTGAAAAATAAGACAATAATATAGTAGAAGATAAAGAGTGAAAGGCCAAGAAGTAACATTGTATGATAAAACGTCCCATTGTTCATCTACCTACAATCTACACACCAGCCAACTCAAGAGGCAAACAAAAGAAAGCAGACACTTACAAGCACAAAGGTCACAACAGGGTCAAATCTGGGTCAGAAGCTTATCTTTCATTCTGAATTAGCTCTTCTTATGAACTGCTCCCTTTTCCTTGAAGAGGTTTGCGTGCCTTGCAGATAGGAGATCATAGCCTTTGGTACCAGGTATAGGCCAATACAGGTTTATGAACGAAAGCCTCAGCGAGACCCAATAAATTCTGGAGGCACAGAAGTAGAAACAGGCTGATGGCCCTTGATGATAAAAGTAATATTTTCAAAATTTTTGTGAGCCCTAAAGTTTTTGCTGTCAATTCCTGTAGTTGCTAAATCTAGTTCAATAATCACTCAAACACATTAAACAACAATTAAGTGCATTTAGTAACATTAATCAAATGATATGAATACATAACTGGTCAAACTGCCTGCAGATTGCTTAGTTAGAAAAAGTAAATGGTGCCATAGCAGCATTTACAACCTGCATGGTATAGAACTAATCAGCCTGTGAGCAATACTGTATTGTTGCCTATCTATCATTCCATTCTCTTGGGCCAACAATCAAAACAATAGGCAGCAAAGAGAATCTGTGGTTTCCCATCACTTCCTCATCTGATGATTCTCCATACACTGGCAGATATGGTGCATTGGCAGATTAGATTTTTAACATACCCAAAGCCCTGACTGACTAATATCCAAATATCCATAGTGCATGGATATTAGTCAGAATCAGTGGGCTGCAGTACAACTTAAGGTGGCTATACACGGTGAAATCTGCTCGTTTGGCAATGTCCCCAAACGAGCGGATCTCTCCCTAATATGCCCACCTTGAGGTGGGCGATATTGGGCTTATCCGATCGTGGGCCCTAGGGCCCAATGATCAGATCATAACGGAGGCCATATGGGTGGTCGGATTGCAGGACCGCATCAACTAACAGATGCGGCTGCGATCCGACGGGATGTTTAGTCCTGCCCTATCGATATCTGGCCGACTTTCGGCCACATATCGATCAGTAAAGCTTGTCGGAGGGCATCATACACGGGCCGATAAGCTGCCGACTTGGTCTGTTGCCAGCTTTTATCGGTCCGTGTATGGCCATCTTAATTGGGATTTGCTTGCATCAGAATGGTTGAATATAGTTGCTTGAAACCTCATACATGCACCAGTTTTGCCTAATTGGCTAATATTAAAAAAGTCCCATTAGTTTACTACTTTTTATTAAAGAAAAGGAGCAAAACTCAGGGAACCATCATTATTGGCTTCCCATTGTGGACAAGAATATCATCCAGGTTATTCTATGAGAATAGAACTGTAGTTCTAGCATTTCCCATTGTGGACAAAGAAATTGTCCATTACAATTCTTTATGTTTTGTCAGAGATATTTTATTCTGTAATGTAAATGTAATAAGAAAAGGTATTTTTTATACATAAGCATTACATTACCAAGGTGGTCAACCAAATCTGCTTTTAAATGACATACTTTAATCACATAAATTATATTAGTCACATACTGTTTGTTACTAGTGTGAACCTGGCCTTCACATATTTGAATTTATGATGGGTAGATATAAATGCTATCTATATGTTAGCATCATTTTTCAAAGAACAAATTACTTTTATCTGCAGCACTCTGACACCAGTGTTACTGTAAGGCAGGCATGAATGGATTATGACCCTGTGTAATATTAAAAAAAAATATGTGACCCTCAGCCATCTGGTGCAGAGCAAATAGCAGTGCATTCCTGTGCATGACTCAGCCATTCCTTCATGGTTTTATTATATAGTGTGCTTTCTTGTATAGATGATAAGTAGAGGTAATATGTGCTCTTTTATTTTCTTTTTCTCAGCTAATTCACATAGAAATTTCGATTTACTGAAGTTCAAATTGTAGATATATGCCAACTGAAATATACCAAACACAAATAGATAATAAGCAAATTAACTGTTTCAAATCCATTGACCATGATTTATGTGTAGTGTGAGATGTAAAGGATGATTTGCCCAATGATAGAAAGTAATGTGATTGATTTATGATAATTTTATATCATTTCTGTATGTTATACGATACAACAAGTTTTAGTTATATATATATATATATATGAACTCAATAGAAGCTAGCACTCACAGGTCTTATGGTGAAAAAAAAAGGTTTTATTAAACCAAAAAAGTTTCGGCTAGATCCCTAGCCTTTCTCAAACTTTTCTCAAATTTTTGAGAATGGCCTGGGACCAGTATGAAACAATCTGTCAATCTGTAACTTCTACAATAAAACATTTTTTCCTTTTAAGAAGTCCTGAGAGTGCGGACCTTATTGCATTTGGAATATATATATATATATATATATATATATATATATATATATATATATACTTGATAGAAGGATCAGCACACTCTTGTAGAGATTAATCAGATAGCTTAATTCATAACACAACATTTTCCAGTGTTTCGGTCCCACCTGGGGATCTTTATCAAGGATACTCTCTACAAGAGGGGGCTGATCCTTCTATCAAATGTGTTACCCAAATTGATCAAGCACCTCAACTTCTAAAGGAGTCAGAGTGCGGACAACCCGAGCATCTCTCTCTCTCTCTCTCTCTCTATATATATATATATATGCCATTATGATAAATATGCACAGCAACTTGCACTGCTACACATCTTCCAAACAGCAACCCATGGACCAGTGCTAAATTTGAAGGGCATTGAGGCTCTTTTTGACAGTTTTTTTGAGTAATTAATCTCCAGGTTACTGTGGTACTTTTGATCTGCATATGCTCTGTAGTGAGAGTTACAGGAATAGCCTGAAACTTAATTTGTATCTGGTATCATTCATGTAACTAACAGTTCATTATCACACAAAGATATACGCACTACCCACACATTGTAATTGTGCAAGTAATATACTACTAGGTACCCAAGCAGAAATCTCTGCTCCACCTATTTACATGCTTTCTATACATGTCCAGATTTAGTTGGGCAGTTTTGCTGATTTCACCATGCTAACTTGGAATCAGTGTCTCAGATTCTAATTAAACTGAAGCTGCAATCAGTACTGTAGTAAAAGTGTAAGTGAATGGAGCTGCAGTTCCTTCTCACTGTTTGTCAAACAATGGTATTTGATTCATTGCTCAAAATTCATATGTTGGGTCCAGCACTTGGGCAAATGGGGCATTTCTCTTAACAGATAATGCAAGCATTGGTGGGTTGTTTCCTTCTATGAGTAAATTTCCTTGTTTTCTTTAGAATAGTATCAGTCCCTTTATTCCAGTGCTATGCAATAGTAGTTATATGTATTAGGCCAATTATTTTGTAATCTGCATGTTTGAGGTCCTCATTATATTGAATTATCATACTATGGAATACGTGGGAAGACAAGGGGCCATAAATAATTCTTGGATGGCAACATTCGACTCACAGCTCTGTTGTACAGTGCAAGTTATGCTGTTTAGGGTAAATTATATACAGGACAATATATTTGTAATGTAAATTCATAATGAACACAAAATTCTATAGCATAAATATCTAGCTGTTATAAGCTGTGACATGACCAATTGTACAAATGGTCACTTTCATTCAATCAAGTGCTCTTAGTATTAGTCAGGAAATTATTATAGAAAAGGAGTGATCTGGTATATTCCTAAAGTTTTCAAGAGAATTGTGAAAACAACAAATTTCTAAAAAAGTAATTCCTAATTGTTCCAGGAACAACATTGCAGATATTCTGTATTGCAAAAATCCCTTATCCATGAATGGAGAAAACAGTGCTGTAAGATAAAGGGGAACTATAACGAAAATGAACATTTAGGGGCAGATTTATTAAGGGTCGAATTCGAGCGTTAATTAACCCTCGAATTCAACCATCGAATTTGTATTGAATTAAAACCCCTCGAATTTGAAATTCTAATTTGAGGGGCTTTAACGCAATTCAATTTATCGAACAAATATGAAAAATTTGATTGATTGATAAAATTTGTAACCCTTCGCTATATTCCATCAATAAAACTTGGAAACTCTTATGGGAGCTTCCCATAGGGTTATATAGCAATTCGGTAGGTTTAATCTGCAGAATTGTTATATCGAATTTTTTTAAAGGGCCAGTACTGGCCTTGGCAAATTCAAATTGAATTTTGGCCTATTAGATAGTCGAACCCCAAAAAAAATTTGAAATTCAAATTTTTTCCATTCGAATCCTTCACACGAATTTAGTAAATCTGCCCCATAATATAAGCTTTGGCATACAGAAATAAGAAAATTAATTTCTGCATGGTTTCTGAAATAATCATCTATAATAAGTTTATGTTCACTATTCCTCTTGCAGCATATGTTTCCTTTCACTCTCTCTTCATGCTAGAGTTGGATGTCAGATAATCATTGACAGATAGTTCCAGTATATCTTATAAGGGGGCACATTTAGCCTAGAAGTAAATTAGAGCTCACTCTATTAAACTCACCAGACATCATGTCTCTCTACATGCTGAATTTTGTGAAAGGCAATTATTTTGTTAGATTTTATACATCTGCTAGGAAAGGAAGCCCCCCTATATCATTTCAGGAAACCAGAAGGAAAAGAAAAATAATTTTATATTGTTTTTTATTTCAGTATGATGGAGCTAATTTTAAATTTGTATTTTCACAATAGTTCCCCTTTAAAGAATGCTTATTTTGATATTTACATTCATATTCAGAATTGTGTGTCACTGGGTAGTCAGATTCTGTACTTCTGTTCATTGCTGTGATCTGTACAAAGGTACTGTATAAAGTGACCAAAATGTGACCCTTATCCAAGAATGTGGCACATAATAGGATGGCAGAGGAGAACTTTGTCTCTCTATCACAGACAGATTGCTTACAAGGTACCCCAGAAGCTTGCTGTTAGCAAAGTCAGCTGTTTTCAGTGTTTCTCTCTGGCTTTGCAATAATACATCAGCATGCAGCCTAGTGTTGTCATGACATTGTCTCCCTTATGCATGCCTAATTGACAATTAAACTGAGACTTTGGCCAAGCCTTGTAGCCTTTGATGTGCTTTCATCCTTCCAGTGTGTACTCAGTCACACCATGACACCTTTTGTTTTTTTTTCGACTAGGGGTCTGCAATTACTGTATCAGTGTTCATTTATCTTTACTAAGAAGGCCTTTAAGCCTTGGCCTTTATTTTACTAGCACTAGACTGGGACAGCAGGAGCTGTCCCGAGATATAAGCCTATTCTGTGGCTCCCTTTCAGCAGAGAGGAGTGATGGTTACCTCTAAGATCCACTTTCTGAATTGGAGAAAGGACTCTCAAAAGGTCAGGAAGGGTCAGTGTAAAAATCGATTCAATTTAATGGAGACTGGTGTTCATATTGATTAGATTCCAGAGAAGAAGGAAATTGGCACAGTATATCTGTATATCTAACCTTGGAGCTTAAAGGGATAATAATGCTAAAATGACAAATTGCTGTTTTTTGAAAGAGACCATTGTAACATTCACAAGTAAATGGGTAAACATTCCCATGGCATGCTAGGTCTTTAGTTAATTCATCCTATTTGAGTTGACTGGTAGATGAAATTAGCCTTTACATTCTTCATTCCTTAGTTGGGAGCCAGGATAGGTAACCTGCAGTTCTCCAGTTGTTGTTGTTTAACTACAGCTCCCAGTATCCTTGTACAGCCTTTGGTTAAAGCCTTGTTTCTTGACCATTAAACAAATTTTTAAGTATTCTACAAGTTATTGTCCACCAACATCTGGGCACAAAAGGTAACAAAACAAAGAAATGTGCATATAGTTTCAGCTGGTATTATTTATTTTCCTTCTGTCACTACCAAAGAAACAACTTCCATGTTAATTGCTGTAATTAGTGCTGGGCACATGCTAATTTTGATTGTGTGATCTGATTTGATATGTTAGTAAATCGATTCTCATAGAAAGAAAGGAGAGTGGTGCTTCCCTCCTGACTTCAAAATGTATTATGTACCAAACCAATAGGATCAAGTGAGATCCATTGGGATCCTACTAAAGTTTGTTAAACTCTCCCCTGTGAAATACACAATACAGATGCAAGTTCAATTTGTTCCATTTTGAAGCCTTACTTTTCTGTTTATAGCAGACTAAATGCATTTCCTTGGTTTCTCCTACTCATTGACGATAATAGTAAAAAAAAAGAAATAATAAATAATTTATTGAAGGTTTTTGCCTTGACATAAAAACCATCCTCCCATGTAATTTTAATGACTTGCTTTATTATACAGGTCACTAGTAAAAAAAAAAAAGCAAGCTGAATTGAAATTCTTTTTTTCTTTGAGAAGTAAATCTCTTTATAGTCTCTTCACTTTTTTCTGGTTTCTCCCACACTATTAAGAATCTTTGATCATAATCATTCTTTTAATTAAAGATATTCTATAAACGAAATATCAAGGCATTATGCAAGTTTTGAGACTGGGAACCTGTGACCAAGTTCATGTTTTGAAGATATATAAACATCATTCTGTTTATAAAAACAAACGATTATATTTAACCTTCAAATTGACATTAAAAAGAGATCAGGTGGTTCGAAATATGTGGAAAAATTACAATGCAAGAAACACCAGCTCTACATTAAACTACTGTTGACATTCTGTGAAGATTAACACAAAGTTATCCACAAAAGTAATTTGGGTCATGAGACATACAAACTAGATACATAAATATTGTTATAGAATTTAGTTATTTTAAACTACAATTTCTCCACAAGCCCAAAACATTTCAATTTGTAATGGGTCGATATATAAGGTATATTTATATAAAGCTCTAGCACTGTAAAATATACAGTGTGCTGATGTCTCATGCACCTCATGTGAAAATTCCAGTACTGACAGAATGCTGACATAATAAACAAATCATTTATAATGCTATTTTGATCAGGTATATATGCTTCATGGTATTATTATACCACACACATTGTGAGGTTAATATACTTCTATATTTTGCATTTGTATCCTTCCCTTTAAATATGACATATCCAGATTCGGACTAATTGTTTATTATCTAATTTGGACCTTTCTTTATCACTGTCTTGGGGAAAATGTTATATATATACATATATATAAAAGAATACAATGTGGAACGCAATAATTAGTGACCTTGAAATTAGTTATATTTATACCCAGTTACAATTTTTTGTGTTCAATTCACTGCATTGATATGCCAGTATTTTCTGGTCTTGAAAAGATTTTGTTCTTTTATTGAGGCAATAAGAGCTCTGTAACCATTGCAGAATGGGTTGGGCTGGTTGAAATATATAAGTTTATTATGGGCATAAAAGCTACACCTTATAACTTTACTGACATCAACTGCTTTTAGTTGCATGCTGGGATCTGACCATGAAGTCAGAAAGTAATGACCAAAAAAACCAAGCACGTTAGAAAGTTATTCTATTTAGCTAGTAAGAGCTGTTAATTTAAAAGAATAACATTATCTTGCATTTAAATTTTAGCATTCACATCAATCACTGGTTTACATTTTGCTAGTTTTCATGTAGTCATTATGTTCTCAGTTCGTTTGTAATAAGAAAGGGCCAAATATAAATTTCTAGAATTCAGAGGTCTATAGACACCAAATTTCCTATAAATTCTTATAAATCAAGGAAGCTTCATAATTAATTCTGACAGAATGACAGAACTTGCTGTAATTTGTAAATAAAAAGATAACAAAATATTGGTATTCCATATTGCTGCAGGATTGCTCCAGGGCAGTGCCACCGAATGTAATCCTTGTTGCCTTGATTATCTCAAATACCACATTAAGGTAGGGCAGATTATAGGACAAAGATGATATAAAAGTCTATGGAGCTCTTTAGTATGATAGACAGGAGGTTTTTTTTAACCACTGCTCTTCCAATTGCAGTCACATCAACCTTTGTGCCTCCCTTTATAATACTATTGCATTATTATGTTTCCCTTTGCATTCTAGAGAAAAAAATAAATCTATTTTGTAACAGTAAACACAAATACAGTTATAAATGGTGGGTTGGCTCTAATGGCAACTGCCTGTCATTGTGCACACAGGGCATTTTTGGGCACAAATCTGCCCATGTTCTCAGTGACAGGCAGTAACCACTAGTCAATGGCTGCCTGCACCAGCAACATGGTTTGTTTAACACTAGTGAAAATAATGCTACACATAAAATTAAACTTATAAAATAACTTAAAGGGGTGGTTCACCTTCAAATTAACTTTTAGTATATTGTAGAAGGGCCAATTCTAAGAAACTTTTAAATTTGTCTTCATTATTTATTTTTCATAGTTTTTTTAATGATTTGCAATTTTCTTCTGCTTCTTTGCAGCTTTCAAATGGGGGTCACTGACACCATCTAAAAACAAATGCTCTGTAAGGCTACAAATGTATTGTTATTGATACTTTTTATTACTTATCATTCTATTCAGTCCCTCTCGAATTCATATTCCAGTCTCTTATTCAAATCAATGCAGGGTTGCTAGGGTAATTTGTACCCTAGAAACCAAATTGCTGACACTGCAAAATAGAGAGCTGGTGAATAAAAAGTTAAATAATTATAAAACCACAAACAATAAAAAATAAAAACCAATTGCAATTTGTCTCAGAATATCACTCTCTACATTATACTAAAAGTTAACTCAGGTGAACAACCCCTTTAATGACTGCAATAATGGCTAGCTCAGTACCAACTAGGGTTGCCATCTGGCCCGTATTTTACTGTCCTGGCCGGTATATTTGATGGTTGATCCCAATGTTATTAATAGGAAAAAATGATAAATATATTGGAATGCCGGTATTTTTTTCAAGAAAAGGTGGCAACCCTAGTTCAGAGGCAGATGTCTCTTCGTAGGGCAGGGTCTTTAAATAACCTGGCTGGGATGAAAGATAGTTGGAAGAATGCTGTGTGGAAAAGAGCCTGCTGGGGAGCACAGGGAGCCAATGCTCCAGGCTTTGTATATAAAAAGTGTTACATGGGGATTAAGCTTGTGAGAACAAACCAAAATCTGCATTTCATTAGCCCTGTATTTAGTGATGAAAAAGGGATCCAGGGTAAAACATCCTGAATAGAGAGGGATTCCTATGGTATGCTAATATGTGACATTTCCCAATTTAGCTAAACTCACTGCTATGTTAATTAAGTCTGCTATATTGCAACGATACTTTGCTTTTTTCTTGGACATCAAACATATCAGATAGGCAACAGAAATTGAGAGATGGGTCCACATTTTACAATTAAATACTTTCTTACAAGTTTGAGGACAACATACAATGGCTGGATTTATTTTGGTCTTTGATGTAAGTGCAAAATCGTTATTGCAGAATGATATTAAAGGAAATGTGTGAAAGTATGTGATGTAACAATACTAAACTGATATATCAGTTCACATCTCTATTATTTAGGGCTAGAGCAGACGGGGAGATTCGGGGGCATTTTGTCGCCTGGCGACTTGTAGCGGCGACTTGTAGCCCCCGCACCTCCCCGAATAGACAGGTCCTTAGGCGCACCGGCGTGACTTGAAAACGCCTGCGCCTATTCACACGCAGCGGCGCGATTTGTGGAATCGCTCCAAATTGACTCGCGAGTCAATTTGGAGCGATTCCACAAATCGCGCCGCTGCGTGTGAATAGGCGCAGGCGTTTTCAAGTCACGCCGGTGCGCCTAAGGACCTGTCTATTCGGGGAGGTTCGGGGGCTACAAGTCGCCGCTACAAGTCGCCAGGCGACAAAATGCCCCCGAATCTCCCCGTCTGCTCTAGCCCTTAGTGTGAATGTGGCTTTACTAATTATAGTAATTGCAGTGGCGTAACTACTCCCAGGTGGGCCCCGGTACAGGATAGGCACCTCTATAAATCCCATTCTGGAGTGTTGATAGCATGTGTGTTGTAAAATTTCCCCCCTGCCATAACCATTATCATGGCTCTGATGGGCCCCAAGTGGGTGGGGGCCCTGGTGCAATTGCACCCTCTGCACCCCTGGTAGTTACGCCACTGAGTAATTGTTCTGATACAATTTCATTAGCAATGCAGAGCAAGCAGCTGCCAAATTGCATCACAAACTGAGAAGAGATAAGGCCTATGAATAAGAAAGTGTTCTATTGTTACTAACGTTCCCCGCAAACATAAAAATAATAATATTATGGAAGGAATTGCTACACTTTACTTTCTATCACTACAAAAGGAAGTGTTGTGAGTTGCTTGCAACGCTCAGATAATTTCCCACAGTGGGCCTGTCTATGTACTTGGGCATATTGTATAAAAATGGCAATACACAGGCAGATAATGCTGATTAGACCAATTTGACAGTTTATCTGCCCGTGTATGGTGGCTTCCAACGGGTTGCCCGATCGATATCTGGCCACGATATCGATCGGCATACCTCCCAACATTTTGGAAATAAAAAGAGGGACAAAAGAGTTGCCGCATGCAGCGCAGTGAATTTTTTGTCTACGCCCATTTTTTGGCCACACCCAATAATTATAATGTTAATTTTACAAAATTTGGCAGGTTATTAAAGTTTGAACATATTTATGTTAATTCTTTTCAGTTATTACAGTTTTGTAAGCTGTGAGTCTAACTTGTCCCAAGGGACCTGTTTCCTGATCTTGTTACAATTACTTATTTGCTTATCTAGAAATTGTTACAAAGTATCTTATCTGAACCTCCTGGCAGTTCTGTGCTCTCTGCCAAGCCAATTAAGTTAGAAACTTTGTTTCTTTTCCTGGCTGTTTAGTGCAGAGAAAAATGGGACTTTCCAGTACAAATGAGGGACAGCGGTTGAACTGTCAAAAAAGGGACTGTTCGTCTGGGAGGTATGTCGATCAGGAAGGTTTGATTTTTCCCCCGAGCAACCAGTCGGAGTCCATCACCCTTGTTGTAATTCGATCGTTAGGCCATAGGGCCGAACATTTGGATTACCCCTGATATAGCCCTGTCGTTAGTGGCATATCGGGGAAAGATCCGCTCATTTGGCGTTGTCTCCAAATGAGCAGATCTTATAGTGTATGGCCAGCTTTAGATAGGAAGTTACAGGCAGCATTTATATTTTGGAATTTATTAAACCCAGATGGAGTTAAAAGTCTGAATAAAAAGTACTCCAACTCAGACCTTCCCGAGTTCATGTAGAAGTCAATGGGAGACGTTCTGAATGGGTTTCATGCAATAATCCAAAGATATTCGAGCATCTATTCAGAAAAATTCTTATAATTCTAATTTTCTTCATGATTTCATCGAGTTTTTTTCCCCACACAGGAAATGTTCTAGAAAATGTATTGATAAATAAGGGGGGAAAATGTCTGAAAATTATCAGAAATTTTTGGATTTTGATAAATAACCCCCTCAATGTCAGAGCCTGTACGACAAAGTTGTAGTGCATTATATTGCTAGTATAGCTGATATTAATTGCTGGCTTTTGGTAGCTTAAGAGTTCCCAGTAAACAGTTGGGTGTTGTGATGGAGAGCCATTTGGATACTCATTGGGAATAAACTGTCTTGCTGCCTAAATGATAATGGCCTTGCTATCATATTCTCTTGGTGGTAAAATAATGCACTAACTGGTCCCAATCTTAAGGCTTTCTCTACTATCCCATCTGTAATTCCTTGCAATTGCTGCATTGGATTACCTTTGTTAATTGCCCTGTTGGTACGGCTTGAGAAAGTGTATTACAAAGTCTAGAATTGTCTTCTCTTATTCTGTAAATTCTAGTTTTTGAAAAGTAACATAACAAAGTAACAAAGTTTGTATACCATCTTTATTTTGATAAAATCTAACCTTAGATATGCAGGGACCTTTCAGAATTTTACCTGAAAAAATATTGGATACTACAGATCTAAAGTATTTTGCACATCACACTGATCTTGCAGTCAGATGCAAAAAATAAACATTTTCCTTTCATTATATGGTTACCAAGCATTATCCAGCCAAAGAAAAAACAAATATAGCAAGTGGACAGAATTATATTTGTTTCATTAATTGCACTGCTATGTAAAATATTCCTAATGTTGGGTCTGTCGGGTGGCTTATTTTCCATTTCAAACTGACTAATGTTTGGAATGCTTTTCTGAAAAAGCTTCCCATGAGATAAAATAGCCAACTGCCCATAATTTATGTGACAAAATACTATGCCCTTTATCTCTTCATCTCTTGTTTAAATAATGCTGTAAGGTTTTCTAACCAACCAGAAATTCATCACACTATGCATGAGGTTAGAAATACAGCTAGAAGAATGTGTGTGCACCAGTGCTTGGGTTAATTAATGTTTACACTGTTCATAGCTGGGACACTTCCACTGGTGAAAGTCCACTTACCTGTCTGAAGAGCATTCTTTGATAAGCAGTCATGAACAGCTCAGGCAGTCTAGGTCTTTCCAGCAATCTAAAGGTTAAAGAGGGTCAGATATTTGAAGTGAGATTTAAGGAATCAATAATGTACAACTCAAATTTTAACATTAAATTGGACTAAATCAGAATGGGCTAATTTGCACTATTTTCCTGCCCTATTTGGTATAAATCAAGTATCACATATGTGCAAATACACTAGAAGGATATCCTACTGATAATGTGAACCAGATAAAATAAATATAAATTACATAAGACGTATTTACCTCACTAGTAGCTAGTCACTCCAGATTTGAGTTTGTCACTTACAAATGAAAATATCATCTTTCAATGCCCATTCTCGGTAGGTGGGTGGGACATTGACAAATGAAGAAATGAGAGATCAGGCTGTGTATGGCTGGGACCACAGGAGATAAATTGTGATGCCAGAATTTACTTATCTTGATAATTTTTTTCAGTGAAATAAGGCTGGTCTGAAGTTAGGATTAATTTGCATTGTCAAATATTATGTATAATATTTATTGTTATAAATAAGCACTAAACATACAAACATGTTATCAGTCTGTTTCCATGTGTCTTTGGATTTTTTACCCATATATATATTTTTTTTGCAGGACTGCGATATAATCAACAAGGAAACAATGAAGTCACTTCATCATCAACTATCAGTCACCATGGCAACAATGCCATGGTAACCAGCCAATCTGTTTTACAGCAAGTTTCTCCAGTGGGTTTGGATCACAGCCACAGCATGCTTTCACCTGATGGCAAACTGGTTAGTACACCTGGCCTATTGTAGCTGCAACTCTGATAAGATAAGAGCATAGCAGGGAAAACAAACAAGATTCTTTTTCCAGTTTCTCACAGGGTCACTTGTAAACAATGAACCATTGTAGGGCAGAGGAAAAAGTAGTGAACTCTTTAGTGTGAGCTGAATGCAGCACTCTGACTCACTTCAGTCGGTCATTCTGTAAGGTCTGGTTTGTTAGTTGAACAATAAATGGAACAGGGACCTTTCCTCTGCCTATTAATTAAATATCATGATAGGTTGGAAAGTAGATGGGACATTATTTTCCATTCACACATAATGTGATAATGTGTGATATTTTCATTGCTAAATTATAACAGGTGCTGCACATAGACTGTAGCTGACTATCCATCAAATTATAGTTGAAGCTGCCTCTGTGCTGTTTGTAGGCAGCAGTAATCTTCCGACAAGCCGAAATGAGATCCATCCACTGCTAAAATGTGACCTTTTTTCCTATAGCAAACATCCTGTCTATTTTTACAGTATTAATTGTATAGCTAACAGATAAGGCCGCTAAAGACCAACCCTCCGCCCAACTCCCTGCTCAACCCCTCCTACACGATCCACACCATAGCCTCTGAGGTAGCTCAGCCACTGGCATCCCAACCATCTCCACACTTATTTTAATCGCAAACCAGTTGGCACCCCAGTCTAAAAAAATGGTGGTTATTGGTTTACTGTCCAGCAGGCTGTTACAACAAACCATTGTTTTTTTAGCCTGGAGTGCAGCCTGGTTTGTAACATAATTGTATAGCATCTTATAATAGTGCTCTTTAATATTGTCTCCTTTCGTTTTGTCAGTAGCTTTGGGGCAATGTTGTGAACAGCCTATGGCTGATAGTTTGACCAATTTTAAATGAGGTATTTTCCTTTATTATATACTGGTCTTAGTTTTGGGTTGGCTCTTTGACCACTTAACCCCGAATGTAATAAAAGGCACTAATTTTGTCCAGGAGCAACCAATAAGATGTTTGCTTTCAAACAGGTGACCATCTGCTGATTGGTTGGATGGCACTGACAACTAATGCTTTCAGTAGATATTATAAGTAACCTCTGAAGATTTGAATTTATGTGTATTGGAGCTGTATATAACCTTGTTGTGTATAATCCAAAAATATGTATATGCATACCTGGCCCCCTCTTATAAGTTTAAATTTGGTGCTTGGAGTATAGGAGGATATCACCTCCACAATAAGCATGAAACAAAGTTAATCCAACACATATATAATGCAAAAAGGATAAACCCTGTGTTTAATGGTGTCAGGCCACAAACTCACAAAACTTTGTGGCTTGAAACCATTAAATACATTATACGTGTACTGGTGTAGCTGTGTGTAACTTCCCATTCACTGGCACAGGACAATTTTACAAGAGATTGTCTCAGCTTGTGTGCTTTATTTTATTGCTGTGATAAATTGTAAGTATTCTTTGAACTCCACTAGTGTTCACTATTGTATTCCTCAAGCCAACTTTTATTTTTATAACTGCAACAAGTAATTCACATATTTCAGTTTCAATTATTATTGAGTCTTGTTTGCTAGACATTCATAAACGTAAATGTGCACAAAACTATTTTATTCAGTGCCACAACAACTTAAATTTTCTGCCGTATTTATTTTAGATATCTGTTTCTGGAGGAGGATTACCGCCAGTGAGTACGCTGACCAACATTCACAACCTTTCCCATTCTATTCATCACAATCCCCAGCAATCTCAAAACCTTATCATGGCACCGATATCCGGGGTGATGGCAATCACACAGAGTAAGTTGAATTATTCTTTTCCATATTGATTTGATTTCAGTTAGTAATACATATGAATGTAGAATGAACTTGGGTCATTTGGAGCCAATGTTGACATACTTTATAAACAAGAGATGTTTTCAAAAGGGACACTCCATTTGATGGTTTTATTTGTTCCTTTAGCATTAGTGTAAGGAAACATTGAAGCCATGTCTCATGGGATGTAAAATTCTTGATAGCTAATAAATCTGACAAACCAAAGAACATAGCAGTTCCACGTTATAGGGGTTACTTTTTAAGGTCTGAATGGTAAAGACTCAAACAAATAAAGTTTTTTTTTCCATAAAATCAGAATTTTTAGTGGGAAAAAAACTCAAACTTGTCGAGATTTATTATACCCCGAGGATGCAATAAGTCTGTATGCGAAAATACTCATCTTCAACCTGTCGAGTTCCTGTAGAAGTCAATGGCAGAGGTCCTATTTGCAATTTGAAGATGTAATGGTCTGCACTGGTTTTCGTATGATAACCCAAACATTTTGGCCTTTTTAAAATTCCTAACTTTTCATGCATCAAATCTGTGGATTTTTTGAGCAACACTCTGAAAAAGTTGCGGTTTTCATGCGATAATCCAAAATACTCAGATCTGATTTCTTAAATAATAAATTAGAGTAAATCATGAATTCCAGTTTGGTTAGACTTTTTTATTTAAAATAGGGACGCACTAAATCCACTTTTTGGGATTTGGCCAAATACCAAACCGAAACCGAATCCTTAGTTGCATATGCAAATCAGGGGTGGAAATGGAAAAAATTGTTTTTTACTTCCTTGTCTTATGACAAAAAGTTATGTGATTTCCCTTCCCACACCTAATTTACACATGCAAATTAGGATTCAGGTTCGGTTTGGCCATGCACAAGGATTATCCCGAATCTGAATCCTGCTGCAAAATGCCGAATCCTGGACAAATCCCGAACCGAATCCTGGATTCAGTGCATCCCTAATTTAAAACATCAGAAATATTCAGATTTTGATAAATAACTCCCTATCTGTTTTTAGATGTATCACTAACTAATATACTGTACCATAGTATATACTTTATTATCTTTTTGTATACATAGTAGATAATGTGCATGATTTTTGTCTTTAGATTTGAACACCTCTCAGGCACAAAGTGTACCTGTTATCAACAGTGTTGCAGGGAGCCTTGCAGCTTTACAGTCTGTACAGTTTTCACAGCAACTACACAGTCCACATCATCAGCAAATAATGCAACAGTCCACGGGGCACATGGCACAGCAGCCATTTATGGCTGCTGTAACTCAGCTACAGAATTCACACAGTAAGTATTGGGTGGTCTTTGGGGGGAGGGTACAGTTGGGGTACAAAATCACCACTGCAGAAATGCTGAATTTTTCCAATTATTGTCTTGTGAGACAGACTGGAAACCTTGGCCTTCGTATTTGTCTGCTATACTTCCTTTGATACAGTGCTTTGATACAGTGATAAAGTGCTACAGGGCTGTGCAGCATACATCACAGCTAGTTTCTGGGTCTATCTATAGTAACTATACAAGATACAAAATAGTCTGGAATTTGGCAATACTAACACAAAAATCATATTATATTGTGCCCAGACTTACTTTTATGTGGTGAATGGTGTGTAGATACTCATGAGTTTCTAATTTTAATTGATATGCTTTTAAATATAGTAATGGAAAAACTTCTATACAAGTACAGGCATGGGATCCATTATCCAGAAATCTCTGAATTAGGGAAAGTCTGTCTCCCATTTTATCCAAATATTTTCCTTTTTCTCTGTAATAATAAAACAGTACCTTGTATTGATCCCAAGTAAGATATAATTAATCCTTATTGGAAGCAAAACCAGTCTATTGGGTTTATTTATGTTTAAATCACTTTCTAGTAGACTTAAGGTATGACGATCCATACTTTATAAGCAAGGGCTTTATATCTGTCTGGCACTTCTCTCCCATGCAGTGGTGACACAGGAATTTGAGCTAGGAACGTTTGCTTATAGACAGTGGAACACCTATGCATTTCTGATTGATATTTTCATCTGTAAATGTGAATTATAAAAATGTGTTTTTGCACC
Source organism: Xenopus borealis (assembly GCA_024363595.1). NCBI lineage: Eukaryota > Metazoa > Chordata > Amphibia > Anura > Pipidae > Xenopus > Xenopus borealis. The sequence goes on along the minus strand of CM044434.1, from coordinate 61,220,940 downwards.
GTCATTTACATTTCCTATTATGTGTTGTCTAGTGTATGCGCACAAGCAAGAGCCTCCCCAGTATTCCCACACATCTCGTTTTCCTTCAGCCATGGTTGTCACAGATACTAGCAGCATCAGCACATTATCAAATATGTCTTCCAGTAAACAGGTATGTTTAGTTTTCTTTGTCATATAAATTTATTTGCATGTACAGTATTTATTTGTTCTATGAGACCAAACTGTTCATACACAGATGTTCCCATAATAATATTATAATAATATATAATATTATTATAATATAATTCTACACACAAGAAAAACTGTGAACTTATAGCAGAGATCCCCAACAAGTGGATCATGAGCTCCCTGTGGCCTCAAAGCAGGTGCTACTTTTTAAATCCCTAGTTTGAAATCAGGCTTTAGTTAAAAAACAAGTGTACTGCTTAACAAACCTGCCTGTAGGCTGGTTATGCTGCTTATGCTGCCTTCTAACTTGTTTACATTTGAATGTGACATACAGGTAAAAAGAAAACCTATGGTCTTGATCCAATATATTTAAATATTTTGTTTTTAAAGAGGGCAATGCCCCCTCTGCTCTACCCTAAAACAAGTGCTGCTCAGGCTTTTACTATAGTCATTTCTGTTGTGTTTCTCAATACTTTTTTTAACTGCAGTGCTTAGTAAGAAATCAAACACACCACATGCCGGCTAGGGTTTAATATGATCTGGAATGTTATGTCAACAAATTTATAAAACAATTGTTAGGGGCAAATTTATCAAATTCAAATGAAGGATTCGAAATTCGATCGAATTTTCAAATGTTTTTGAAGACGACTTCGACCATCAAATTTTGAAAATTCAATGGAATCGAATGATTCGAATAAAATTCTATTCGAATATTCGACAGTCGAATAACATGCCCTTTAAATTTTTATTCGACTGCCTAGTTCGCCAGTTTCGATCGATCGAATTTCCGGTAAAATCTTTCGAATTTGATATCCGAATTTGAAGGATTTCAATCGACCACAATTCGATTGGTCGAATTCGAGGGTAAATTCACCCTCGAATTTCGACCAATAGTAAATCTGACCCTTAATGTTTATGGCTTTTATTTTGACATTTTAAACAGTGGCAATGAAAGCAGAAAATAAATGTGGTAAACATTCACAATAAATATACATCATATTTTAGTTTTGTACCAAAGTCCTCAATTACATGTAATTTCTGTGAGCAATTTTGTTACAGACACAAATGCAATACCCTGTCACAAAATAACAACGAGCCACATAAAACAAACCATGTGTTTAAATAAACACAATTTATTTTATTAGCCCCCCTACTTCTATAATGTACACAACAGAAATTGTTCTGCATTTTCCCGCTATCAGTGCTTGTTAGCTTTCCCACTCTTTGTAGCTGGGAGAAAAAACATTTATCTAAACCCACAAATCTTAATCAGTCAGGCAATCAAGCACATCAAGACTCACTGGCATACTATTTCCTTGAGAAGTCTTATCAATCCATCTGCAGGGCAATCAGCCCTAACCAAACCTGATTAATTATTCTATCTTGCCGAAGCACACTTTGATGCTTGTTGAAACAAGCCCTACAAATGCAGGACATAATTGTCTAATCAAAATGCATTAAGATGCTACCCAATGAAGTCACAGTCTTGGTAATTACTGCCCCTTTCATTGACCAGGTTGCATTTCTTTCTTAGTGCAATTTTACATTCAAGTTATATGATCAAGACAGTTACAGTTTCTGCTTGCATAGTAATATAGCATTTCTAGTAAGTAATTAGAATAACTAAGTTATTACAATACTATTTTATACATGTTTAGTCATATAGAATATTATGACAAATTAAAGGGGAACTGTCACAAAATTAAAATTTTATATAAGCTTCATCATACTGAAATAAGAAATACAATCAATTAAATATTCTGCATTGTTTCTGAAATAATCAATTATATCTTCACTGTTCCTCTCTCAGCTCCTGTTTCTCTTCATTCTGTCTTCTTTCAGCAGTTGGGTGTCAGATATTTATTGACAGTTAGATCTAATATATAGGAGGGCTCCCTTTCATAGCTGCCTTATTAGAGCTCACTTAAATAACTAATTCCAGTACAAACAAAATCTAACAAAATAACTGCCTTTTGCACAAATTCTGCAAGAGACAGTATTTCTCGCGATTTTAATAGAGTGAGCACTAATACATCTAGGCAAAATGAACCCATGTATACGATCATGGGGAACTTTGTTCCTACACCCACGTCATGTAAGTTCTTTCTATACCTGGCTAGAGTTTCAGAAACTGGCTAGCTACATGTGTAAAAAAAATAATTATAACTTTGAGTAGCAGTTATAGCCTTCAGAGACTGTAAATGACAAATACAGTCAATAAATATAGGGCATTACTCTTATTGATGATACTGGCCTTTTAATGATTCGTGTGAGGTCAGTCTGTGCTGACTACCATACATAGGATCTTCCTGGCGTCATCTTATCTTGGTCTAACAATATTTGCTCTCTGCTGAAATGTCTCCAAGGCCACCGCTTGCTTTCTGTGTATATTTGTGTAGTCGCTGTAGAGTTAGAAATGCTAACGATCTTTACCATACTCCTATTTTAAAGTAATAAAAGTAGAAAAAAACTTTCCAGGTATTTAAAACTATGTATGTTAAACATAAATACAGATTTCTATTGTAGCTAAATGTCATATAGGACATGTGAAGCATTTATGGCCACGTAGTACTACCAATAAAATGTATCTATCTGTACCATAAACTAATGTTCTCAAATGATGCTGACTTGCCATAACTGAACATATATCCTCTCTTCTCCCTTATAGTGTCCTTTGCAAGCATGGTGATGAACAACAATATCCAAGGGTGTTTTATATTTTTGCATCCTGAAGTGTTCTGTTACTTTTTGCTGCTGACAGGAATAATAAGAAAGGGCCTTTAGTGATGGACCTCAAATGTTGGATGTATCACTTGTACTTCAATGCACTTGCATTGCAGTCCCTTTTGCAGTATTTCCAGAAAGAGCATTCAAGGCCAAATAATTTAGACATACAACTGAAAAAGAGAACAAATTTTAGAGGGAAAAACCACAAAGAGGGAAGACTAAAGATAAACGGACAACTAAAAAACTGAATGTAGAAATCTATGCAGACACTGAACTGAGCCAATGTAAATATCTTTTTATTAAGACATGGAAACAAAATATTTCTTTATAAGAAGGTAATTTGTTGAATAATTGTAAAAATGTAAAAAGGTGCAATTGTTTGTACATATTTTTAAAAAAAATAATGCTTGGGCCTGTTTGTTTGCTTTTTTTTTGTTTAAACAAAAAAGGTCAATGATCCAAAAGAGGACAACGCATTTCACCCATTGGATGTACAAAATATGTGCTATTTTAAACATATTTTTTTTTGTGTTTGTTTGTATGAGAGGTTGCTGGTACATGCATTATAATAGTACAATAGGTCTGTTTAATTTGCCAGTATTTGCTAAAACACAAAACTTCTAATTTGCTTAATGACGATATTCACTAACAAATACATAGAGATTCCTTATGTGTGAATGTTTTTACCCAGGTAAACCTATTTCACGAAACAAAGCATGCCACAGTTCATGAGATTAATTCCCATTTAATGCATACAGATGCTGATAAATTTGCCATGCTCTATCAGAATTTTTTTTTAGGCTTAAAAACAGATTGGATGGAAGACCTAGTGTGAAAACCAAAAATTAGTCCTTCTGTTGTTGTGGGGCTCCCATAAAATAGCTTTTCTTAGTATGACAGGGCACTGCAATGAACAGGCTGCCATTTTTTACCATATCCAAGATAGAACATTACTGTAATTGCTGACAGTAAAAGAAGAAGTAAAAAAACTAATTTAGAAATTTTCATGGAAAGAAAAAAATGTTTACATAATTATTCCAATTTATAAATTATACTGTTATCTGACAATCATAATTTTTTGCCGTTTGAACACTGCCTGTATAAGATTGACAGTATATAATATTTATAACTCAATTTTTCAATTGCCTTAAAAATTTATTAAATAATTGAAAATATAAACTTCCAGGAAAAAAATGACGGTTAATTCGTTTACAGCTGTATTGTGAGCAGGCATAATTTAAACAGTGTTATTTTATCGTTGTTAATGATTTTGATCATGCCTGCGTAATTTTATTTATGAACAACTTACATTTTCAGTACAGCATTAAGTAGTTTCTGGCATGCAACAGTATTAATTCACATATGGACATATGGTATGTACTTTTCCCCAACTTAAAAAATACATGCACACATTTAAAAATACATGTAATACAAACTTTATGACCACACAACTGCTTCCAATGTCAAGTTTTCAGCCAAAGCCATTTCACAAATTCTCTCAATTCCCAACTGCCAAAGATTGTAACCTCTTTTTTTGGAAAGGAATATTTTCCTCCAAATCATTTGTATTATTGTATTATTTTTGTACAAAATTTAAATCAGTCTATAAAAAAATCATATTTATATTTGTTGTAAAGCTAATGTTTCAAGTAAAGTGCAAATATTAAATAAACAACTGTCTGCTTTGATTTATTATCCTTAGTTGCTAGCTAAATATTTGTACATTTTTTATTTAAAGGGGAGCTATCACAAAAATGAAAATTTAATATAAGCCTCATCATACTAAAATAAGAAACTTTCTAAATATAATCAGTTAAACATAGGGGCAGATTTACTATTGGACAAATTTCGAATTAAAAAAAAAATTGAAATTCGACCATGGGAATAGTGGGGAAGTAAAATCCTTCGAATTCGAATATCGAATTGGAAGGATTTTACCGTAATTCGATCTATATAAAAAATTTGATCTATCGATATAAAAAATTCGATCGATCGATATGAAAAATTCAATTGATCGATCACATTTTTTAATTCGATCTCAGCTATTGATTCCCAATTTCGGTCGCTTGATCCTGGCGAAGTAGGTGGTCGAATAAAAATTTAAAGGGGAAGTTATTCGACCATCGAATATTCGAATAAAATTTTATTCGAATATTCAAATCATTCAAATTCGAATATTCGATGGTCGAATTTGCCTAATTTGCATATTGGAAGATTCAAATTTATATTAAATTCGATCGAACTTCGAATTATTCATGTGAATTTTGTAAATCTGCCCCATATACAATTCTTTACTTTCTGAACTTACAAAGTTACTCTTTATTCTACCCTTTTAGCATCAGTCTCTCTTTATACAGGAGTTGGGTGTCAGATGCATTAGAGCTCACAAATAACTGATTCCAGCAAGAACAAAATCCTTTGACACAAATCCTTCATATAGAGAGACAAGATTCCTGGCAATTTTAAAAGAATTATCTCTAATACATTGAAGCAAAAGAAGCACCTTTGAATTGAACTTGAATTTTGAATAAAGCTGCCCTTAAATGCCCCTCAAGTTAGAATTAAAGGGAAACTGTCATGGGAAAACGTTTTTTTTT
>CM044434.1:61202683-61213591 GCA_024363595.1 Xenopus borealis | reverse complement strand
ATATATATATATATATATATATATATATATATATATATATGTAGAAACTGAACACTTACATGAAATGACTAATAACTGTATCACTTTCTCATACCTCAGTCCTGCTCTGTTTTGGGCATATTGGAAGCATCAAACTTTGACATTTAAATAGCAGAGTAAATGCCCTTGTTGAATTATTATCCTTATAACACTACAGGAGAGCTCTGGAATTTGATAATGAAAACTTAAATATGTTTGTTACTGTTCATATCACATACAGCAATCAATCAGTAGGCAGCATTAAGTGATCACCTTTTTAAATATCTTATTGGTTGCTATGGGTTACTGTGCCTCTGTACATAAAAGGGAAAGAGCACAATTTGTGTCAGTAACTCAGTAACCCCAGAGAAACCAGGGATAACCAAGTAACGGGAAAATAATTAGATGTTTACCTATTATTATTTCAATATGAAGATAAACTAAAAATGTGAGTACAGTGGTACAAGAGTAGAGCAATGGCACACAAACAGATTAGTGTACTGAGGGAAATCTGTGCTACCCCAAGATGACAAATCTCTTGCATATACCTGTACCTTAACTAACACAGAGATTTCCTTATTGAAAGCACAAGTTTCATGTCCAAGTTCATAAGTGCAAAATCAAATCACAAATGCACAAGGGGTTCAAAAATATCTAAATTCAACTGACCAAAAGGTGCAGACAAAAAATAAGGCCCTCTTTCAGAGAGGCTATCAGGGGCCCTTCATCCCAAACCCCAGGCTAAAAGGCTCTAAAGGGCATGGGTCTTCGACAGGGATGCACTGAATACAGTTCAGTATTTGGCCATGATTTGCCTTTTTCAACAGTATTCAGGGTTATGCCTAGCCAAACTGAATCCTTAAAATCTCACAACTTTTCGTCATACAAGCAGAAAGAAAAAATATTTTAACCACACGCTCTGTGTGCAGTACTCTTTCCCTCTTTTACACATGTAAATTATTAGGATTTGGCTTGGTATTCTTTCAAGAAGCATTTCGGATTTGGCCGAATCCCAAAAATTTTATTGGATTCGACCCTCTCCTACATCTCACAGTCTGCACAAAAGTGCATTATAAATAGATAAACATGTAGTAAAAATGATAACAGTGTGCAGTGATACAGCACTGATTGATGGGCGATGGCCAAAATGATAAAACTTTTCTTAAAACCATAAAAACATAAAATACCATAATCCTATCTATAATGTGTGAGTTCTGGCAAATTAGGGGCTGCTGTAAGATGCCACATAAAGACACTATTTAGTGGGATAGTTGAGCAGGGCCGGATTTCCATCCTCAGAGCCCTGAGGCCTAGCGCCTGCCTCGAGCACCCTCCCGCCGGCGAGCACTCGTATGCGCCATAGCTCTGGTGATCTCAGTTCCGAAGCAGTTTAGGATGCAGCGGGGTGGCATGCAGCCCCTAAAATGTTGCCGCCCTAGGCCTGGGCCATTGTTGCCTCATCACAAAACCAGCCCTGCTGGTGGGGGGCTGTCTGGGCCTCTATGTACTTGAAATACCGGGGCCTATTTTGAATCCAAATCCAGAACTTGAACCCATGCTCTACATGAAATGTCAAGAATGTCTCTTGTGAAATTACAAGATAGATGAAGAACAAGATCTATATCTACAGATCTGGATTGGGATACAAAATAGGCCTGGCATTTCAACTAGACAGAGGCCCAAACAGCCCCCCACAGGCCCAATTACTATAATAGTGACTGCCTAAGGCATCTTATAGCAGCCTCTTTGGCATTTGCCAGAATAGACAGATTGCCTGTGTATCTAATTCCAGTTTAACTATAATATAAAGATTTGTAAAGCACATCAATACTCTTTACAGCCTGTTTGCAAACACCTCCTTTTTCAGTAAAAGTGTTCTACTATTTGCCTTTTACAAGAGCTTCTTAATCTGACATGGCTCTGAACTCCTACAGAGTTTTCACATTTTGCTACTGTCAGCAACTGTTCAGTTCTCCTGTTTTATTGATTTCCTAATACAGTACCTAGTTTTCTCAATTTATTTAAAGGGAAACATTGAAAAATGAAAGAAGTTTACCATTGTGAATGAATTTGGTTATATCTGAAGAAGAAGAAGGTATAGTGGCCCTAATGCTTTTGATTGCAACTGGTGATAGGATGTTGTTTAGCATCTTCTATACTACAAACACTTTGGGGCAATGGGTATGGTCTGATATTTAAGCAATTCACCTGATGTATGCATGATGAACCACAACAAGTAGAATTTCAACTACTATTATTATGTTCCAATGCATTTTACATATATTATATATCATTCACAACAGTACCACCCAGTGTTGTCAAGCCAGTTCAAGAACCATAGTAGAAATGTCTTACCTATGTTTTGCTGACACTGCTCACAACACCCAACTATTACTATCAAATACCATCCCACATAGAATACATGAAATAAAAGACTCAAAATTTGCTCCGGTGCAGTAACCTATAGAAATAGAAATAAGACGTTAATTGTAAACAAGTGACTAGTCAGTGTTACCTGCTGATTGGGTGATATGGGTTTCTACACCTGGCCAATTGAATGACTCTTGTTATATATGGGGGGTATATTTTTTAAAACATGATTCTTCTGTTTATTCTAACCTTGAGTAGGTGCATACTGATACTATTATTTTATGTTGTATTGATTGAGATTTTATCCAAAAACAAAACATGAATAGAAATCGTAGGAAAAATACAAGAAATGTGGCAACATAAACAAGGTAGAAGTATATGTAATTATCTCTGTAAAAGCAATACAATACTATAGAGTTTAAGAAGGAGTATTTAAAGAGGGTTAAATAATCTGCCGAGAATTCTTGTATAGTCTGCTGAGCAAACCACAAGTTCAGAGGTTGTGTTGGAGTTTTTCCTAAGCAATGAACCAAAAATGATTGATGTGCCAACATAGAATGAAGAACAAGAAAGGTGAATTCTTATCACATAATCGGTTTCAAATGTTTACTTTACTTCATGAAGTAGCCACTAAAAATGGTAGCTCCAAAATAATAATTATGTACATGCTACTGGCAAATATACCATATATGCCAGTGAACAGTGCTTATTTTCTAAAGAGAGGCAAAGTACACAGAAGTGCACAGAAGGCAGATGAACTTTCTGCATTAGCAATGTAGCCTCTCCTTAAACCTGTAGGAGTGCAAGGTTTAAGAGGCGGGCATCTTAGAAATGGTGGAATAGTGTTTCCATCATGCCACTGTTCATGGTAATGTCTGTATATTATTTTCTAATATGTAATTTAGATCACAAATCATCTTAGTTACTTTTCAGACAGTCTATGACTCTATGAACTCTTCCAATGTTATTGACTGAGGCCCATTGGCCCTAGTCCTACATTTGTTACAGGGTCCTTACCAAGCTTTTCTCCCAAACTCTAAAATACAAAGTTTCTTAGTGCCATACCCTTTAGCCACATATTCATTTTTGTGTAGGCTTTACACATATTATAAAGTCATAATTTTAACAGCCCCAGCAGAAAATATTGTTGCTATTGCTTATCATACATTTGATATATTTATTTTCTTAAATCACTTTAACTTTTTTTCTTTATAGGCGGGGAAGGGGAAAACTGGCAGTAAGCAAAGAATAGGAACAGAATAAAAAAAGTCTTAAACCCAGTTGTCAAAGTTCAAATTTGTAGAATTACACAGCATAAGTAAAGCATCATTTTGTTACAATCATTTTCTGCAAATAGTCCCATCTAGGGCAGACTAGTACTAGTCAGAGTGCAGGGAAGGGCCAGTTTAAATGCAATCACTTCATTACTTAAGCAAGGGCCATATAATGGGTTTCTGATAACAATATGACTGGATGATATAATAATACAGGCTCAGATATAATTTTTATGATACTGACAAAATCCTAATAATGATTGGGTGCATGGTCTTTTATGATACAGAAACAAACAAACAAACGAACAGTGGATAAACATTCAAGTTGCTAATTTGTTTAATACATTTTGTACTCATTTATGACAGGGTAAAGGGCAAGTGCATTCTTTCGTTTAGGAATTCATAAAAACTCCACCCATGCCACACCTTTGGTGTCAATATTTATACCTGGGCCCCTCTTGCAGTTTACAATTTAAATTGTTTTCATGTTTAGAAATGAAATATAGTTTCCTAGTCCAAGCCTCATGCATAACTTGTTTTTCTAGTACCTATTTGTCATAGAAATAGAGGACAATAACTGATGTACATTGCAAAGTTCAATTATATCCAATCCAGTTTTACAATGCAAACAAATTATTTTATAGTGTGAGACTATTTCAAGATCACACTTTTATGGGGCCGAAGTTTTATAGATGCTGCATATTTTAAAAGTCATAATCCTAACAAAAATAATTGTATGCATTAAGAATGGCTTGGTAATGGAAAGAGCATTGTACAAACTAAATGAAGATTTAAATTACAGTATAACTAAATATAAGAAAAGGAACAAAGTAGCTAGCAAAAAGAAGAAGAGGAAAACAGAAATCTTAGATGCTAAAATGGCCATACATTTCTATATTTGGTCAGATAGTTTGGCCCAATTTTGGACATGTATGTTAGGTTGGTTTTGATTCCATCGATGTGCAGACTGTCTGAAAAACTTCCTTTTGATTCACCATTCTGATTAGTATATGATGCATTGACAGTTGGGGCGAAATTCACTAAAGCGCGAAGCGTCTAACGCTAGCGCTAATTCGCCAACGTGACGTCATTTTGCAACTTCGCAAACACCGGCTTGCGCAACTTCGCACCCTTACGCCAGGCAAAGATGCGCACTGATGAAGGATCGTAATTACGCAAATTCACTAAGATCAAAATTTTCCTGAACGTTACCACCTACGCTAGACGCCTGGTCAGACGTGGCGAAGTTCAATACAATGGAAAGGAGTTTCAAAATAAAGTTGGAAACAAAAAACACTGGTGTGTTTTACCATTCTAGGGTGATAGTCTGAAAAAGATTAATTTTTTGGGGGCGTTACCCTCCTTCCTCCCTTCATTTCCTAACATATGGCAACTCAGCTATACAGGGGGCACATGTAGGGCAATAGGACAACTTTATTTTATTGATTAAAGGTTTCCTGAGCTTGTGTAGTGTAATGTAGTGGCTGTAACATATACTTCTATTATACGCTTAAGTTCCCGCGTAACTGCGCTTTGCCTGGCGAACGAACGGTAGTGCTAAATCGATAACATTCGCTGCCCTGAGTGCAAATTTGCATCTTAGTGAATTTGCGTAGTGCTGGCCTGGCGAAGTGCGGCGAACGTTAGCAAAGCCAACGCTAGCGAATTTTTGCATCTTAGTGAATTTCCCCCTTGGGAAGGAGAAAAAGAGCTGTTGCTCGTCTGACTACAGTTATGAACATTCATATATTGGCCACAATAAACAGAACAACAGGCTGATGCCTTAAACATATATAACCAGTGGTAGAGTATCTGTTTGTATCATGTTTGTGCACTTATCTCTACAGCACTAGTTCTCGTAGCATTTGGCAGTTTGTAGAACCATTCTACAAGACTAAGGGCCAGATTTACTATTGGTCGAATTCGAGGGTGAATTTACCCTCAAATTCAACCAATCAAATTGTGGTTGAATTGAAATCCTTTGAATTCGGATATCAAATTCAAAGGATTTTAATGTAATTCGATCGAACGAATGATCGAATAGAGATGATTCGATCGATTGATAAAATCTAATTTGGTAGGTTGTATCTGACGAACTAGGCAGTGGAATAAAAATTTAAAGGGCAAGTTATTTGACTGTAGAATATTCGAATAGATTTTTATTTGAATTATTCAAATCATTCGATTCGATCGAATATTCAAAATTCGATGGTCGAAGTGGTCTTCAAAAACATTTGAAAATTCAAATTCGAATCTTTTTGAAAATTCAATAGAATTTCGAATCATTCATGTGAGTTTAGTAAATCTGCCCCTAAGAGTTGTCATATACAGGTGTATGGGGCTAGAATGATAGGGCAAATTTACTATTATTACCAAAAAATTATTTGTTTCTATTCGATATTCGATTACCATTCGATTTTCGAATGTTAATCGAATAGTTCTAGGCTACCTTTTATTCGATATTCGATCATTTGACGATCGAAGAAATCATTCTAACACTTCGATCGTACGAATCCGATTGGATCAGGACTTAGTCTCAGAAGCCTATGGGAGTGCTCCCATAGGCTTCTATTGCAATTCGGTAGGTCCAATCTGCCGAAGTAGGCAGAAACTTGAAAAATAAAATCCCTCGCTGATCATATGATCGAATGATTGAATATTCGTCCATTCAAATCTATTCGAATGTATTAGATCGTTCGTACATACCCTATTCGATGATCGAATATGCCAAAATTCACATATTCGACCAAAAGAAGAAATTCTATGTTCGAACTTCAATCGAACTTCAAATTCTTCACGTGAATTTAGTACATCTGCCCCGATGTGTCGGGTGACAACTCCATCGAGTTATAAATGCAGTTCTATCCCAGTGTGTTGGCATAGGCCTAAATGATAATTACCCAATCATGGGAACCAAATAATTGATTCAGCTTGATTTTCAAAACCACTTGGATGCAAAGATTTGCGTATCTGGCAAGAGCATTAAATACGTGGATTCATTTATTTTAAATTGAATGCTCAGTGCAGTTGCAGCTGCACAAAGTTTACTTCACTCTTTCACTCTGCACTTTATCCATCACCCTTTTGCAAACCAGCCACAGTACAGATATTGCATCAGGTGAATTTTAACCGCACAGTTACACAGGAATTATGGGTAGAACACTGCACTGTTGGTATAAAACATGATAACATGATAGAGGGATGGAAGACAAATTATAAGCATAGTCTGTCAAAGTGTGGGTTGTTTTCTCTGGTTTAAGAGATGATTGCAAGGGGACATAGTTAAACTTTACAAGTACATTAGAGGTCATTATTGACAAATAGCAGGGGACCATTTTACCCATAAAGAGGATCACTGCACCAGAGGCCACCCCTTCAGACTAGAGGAAAAGAACTTTCATTTGAAGCAACGTAGGAGGTTCTTCACAGTGAGGTTGTGGAATGCCCTGCTGAATGTTGCTGTAACGGCTGATTCTGTTAATGCTTTTGAGAAGGGCTTAGATATTTTCTTGGATACTATTCAATTGGTATACTAAAATATATACAATTAGTATAGATTTGGGTATTTTTTGTTTATGTGAGTGTACAGAGGTGCTGATGTGAGTATTTGTATGCAGGGCCGCCAATGTTTTATTAAAAAGAATTTTTGGGGCCACAATTTTTTTAAACTTGTAAGGGGGGCCCTGTCGCCAATGTTTTATTAAAAAATTATTTTTGGGGCCCCAATTTTTTTTTAACTTGTTAACGGGGGCCCTGCCACCAATGTTTTTAAAAAAAATATGTTTGGGGCCCCAATTTTTTTAACTTGTAAGGGGGGCCCTGTCGCCAATGTTTTATTAAAACATTATTTTTGGGGCCCCAATTTTTTTAAACTTGTATGAGGGGCTCTGGCACCAATGCTTTAAAAATGCTTTTATGGGGGGGGGGCCTTGCACCAATTTTTTTTTAACTTATAAGGGAGCCCGGGGGGGTTTACTTTTTTAGCGCTGATGTCTGTGTGGTCTTTTTAACTTTGATTTGGATTCGGCGGGGATTGGGGCAGGGCTTAGATGCCTGGTTGGGCGGAGCCCAGGGGGCCCCGACAACTTTGTTGTGCGGGGCCCCGTGATTTCTAATGGCGGCCCTGTTTGTATGTATGTGTGCTGGGTTTCATTTGGTTGAGTTGAACTTGGATTTTGGTCTTTTTTCAACCTGATTTAACTATGTAACTTGTGGCTAAAAATGCACATTACACACTGCTGTTGCTGTCATAAATGATTATTCTAGTGTTTATACTATCTGTAGCTTTTTTTTCACATAAAATCAAATGTTACACTGAGGGACATTTGGAAAATTGCCAAAAGGCAAAAATCAGACAACCAAGAAAAGGTGACCCCAACCATGTCAATTTAGATATACAACCATAGATGAATATAGGCAAAAACAATGATTCATGCCTTCTTTTGCCCTATAGTAACCTATGGTGAAAAAACCTATACAGAAAAATTTTATGTAAAGCTTTCACTGAAAAGATCCTCACTGTCAAAACACTGTCAAGGAGTCTTGATAGTAATGGGTCTTCTTCAGTGGAAGGCATTACATTACGTGCAATAACTGACATATAGCCAGGAGGACAGTGTCATAAAAACAAAGCACTGGGGAAATCTGAATACATGAAATATAAATGTAACCAATATAAATAAAATCATATAGTTACACAGCCAAGCATGGTTATCAACATTGGGGTCTTGCAGGGCCGGGCCAAGTGGTACACAGAGTAGGCATGTGCCTGGGTGCAAAGCTGAGGGGGGTGTGTGCCAGGCACATACCTTCTCTGTTGCCTACCCCCTGTCTGGTCCCCTCTCTTTGCTGACTCTCTATAAATATTACTCCTTTGCACCCCTGCACATGTACACATGTTCAAGCATGCACAGGAGGGCAATTTCGCACATGTGCAGGAGCGCTAAGCCGGCGCCTGTGCGGCCCGGCCCTGGGATCTTGTGTTCAAAAGTTAGTATGTTCTCCTCCTGCTTGTGTGAGTTTCATTTCAGCTACTCTGGTTTTCTTGCACACTACAAAAACAAACAAGCAGGTTAATTGGCTCTTAATGTATTCAACCTTAGTGTTTGTTTATGATTGTGAAAAAGAAGGCTTTAAAAGGCACAAAGTATGCCCAATCAGATATTTGTTTTCAAACAGCTGACCCGTAAATGCTACCTGTTGGTTCTGCAACTAGGAGAGAAGAAAATGTTGCTACTTTTACCACATTACCCCGTTGCTCTCTAAGTTATAGACCATTACAGTTAAAGCAATGGGGATCATATAAAACAAAAGTTAATGGCCAGTGAAAAAAATCTAATTCAGTGTAGAAACACCAAAACTAACAAACTGAAACATTGTAAGGTTATTGTTTAAGGAAAATTTCAATCATGGTGATATTCAACATAAGGTTGCTCCAAAGATATCAACAACAATCAAAGCTAAATTAGTTATCCCTCATAAACTATTTTGAAAATTATAATTCATAGCATATTCCTGAAAATAGTCATATATAGTTATAAGTGATAAGTATTTGGCAATCCAAAGCCGTAGACGAAAACCAGAGAAGCTACCATTGTTGAGGACAATGAAGAAGAACCTAAGGTACAGTAACTTCCATTGAACACCAATGGTTTTTTTTTATTAAACCACTGGCCATCAATGTTTTTTTTTTTTTTTTTTTTAAATGATGGGACCCCTGACCCCTAATGTTTTTTTAACTTGTGTTTTTTTATAACTTGGATGGGGGCCATGGTCACCATTTTAAAAACAGCCTGGCCACCAATGTTTTTTTTTTAACTTATATGGGGACCCTGATCACCAATGGGTTTTTAGCATCCATGGTTGTATGGCTTTTTTACTGTGGTTTGGGGGGGTGTGGGGTCTAGGGTGGGGCCCAGAACATTTCATATGGGGCCCTGTGAATTCTGATGGAGCCTGCAAATATTTAGCCTCCTTTCTTCTAATCAGAATAGGTGCCCACATGTCAGCTGGAAGGACCTACTGGTAAGTCAAAGCAGGGTCACTGAAACTCAAAAAAGCTGTAAAGTCAAGCCTGCTTAGTTTAAACCTGTCTAAAACTACTAATCTCTCAGAAACCAAAAAAAATAAAAAATGTAAATAAATGTACATTGAAAAAGTGCTCAGAGAACAACTCTGAATAAATTTACATCAGCTCATATTTTTAGGGCGTTTCCCTGCATAATGGTATAAAAAAGGACAAAAAGCCAAGTGAAGACTTAAAGGGGTGGTTCACCTTCAAGTTAACTTTTAGTATATCGTAGAAGGGCCAATTCTAAGAAGGTTTTCAATTGGTCTTCAGTATTTATTTTTCATAGTTTTTTAATGATTTGCAATTTTCTTCTGTTTCTTTGCAGCTTTCAAATGGGGGTCACTGACACCATCTAAAAACAAATGCTCTGTAAGGCTACAAATGTATTGTTATTGCCACTTTTTATCACTTATCATTCTATTCAGTCCATCTCCTATTCATATTCCAGTCTCTTATTCAAATCAATGCATGGTTGCTAGGGCAATTTGTACCCTAGGAACCAAATTGCTGACACTGCAAACTATAGAGTTGCTGAATAAAAAACATAAATAACTATAAAACCACAAACAATAAAAAATGAAAACCTATTGCAAATTGTCTCAGAACATCACTCTGTACATCATACTAAAAGTTAACTCAAAGGTGAACAACCCCTTTAAGGGGAAGTCAACACGAAAATAAAATTTCCCTTATAAAAGAAAACATAATTCTAAGCAACTTTCAAATATACACAGATTTTCAGTGCTTTTTATTTGTAAAAACAATTGCTGTTGAAAGCAGCATTGACTTAACTCCCAGTTGTTACTTTTTTAAAGAAATGTTGGAAAAGCCTTAGCTCCCAACAAAGACAAGTCTGTTAATCAGCTGCCTTGACTTACATTGTGTCTTAGCCATCAGGACAGAGAATAGAAAGGGACACACAGATACTGCTTTTAAAAGCAATATATATTTTCAACTTGTTTATTACTGACCTGGATGTGGGCATTGAAAGTACAGTTTCTATTTTTGCAGATGATACTAAATTGTGCAGAACTATAGGTTCCATGCAGGATGCTACCACTTTGCAGAGTGATTTGTCTAAGTTGGGAAACTGGGCAGCAAACTAGAGAATGAGGTTCAATGTTGATAAATGCAAGGTTATGCACTTTGGCAAAAATAATATACAGTGGTGTGAAA
>CM044434.1:61164152-61192260 GCA_024363595.1 Xenopus borealis | reverse complement strand
CCTGGCACCAGTGCTTTTTATGGGGGGCCCTGGCGCCAATTTTTTTTTAACTTATAAGGGAGGGGGTTACGTTTTTAGTGCTGATGTCTGTGTGGTCTTTTAACTTTGAGGTGGAGTGGGCGGGGATTAGGGGTGGGGCTTTGGTGCTAGGGTGGGCGGAGCCCCAACAATTTTGTTGTGCGGGGCCCTGTGATTTCTAATGGCGGCCCTGCCCTCGGTACCACAGAAGTTGGACAGTACTGATGTAACATAAGACAACCGATTAACAGACTGGAGGAGACTGGCTTTTGCAACACTGTTTAAAATGTGACAACCAGGAATTTTGCAAATGCTGCTTTCAATAGCAATTATATTTATAGATAACTTTTAAAGCACCAACAATTTTTAATACATGGAAGGTTGCTTAGAATTGTGTTTTCTTTTATTAGGCAAAAATTAATTTTTTGGGTTGACATTTTTTGACATATTTTAGATAGTTATGATTCTGTAAATAGCCTTTGAGGAAGATAAATTAAGGCAAAATGGAAAGTGGAGAGTTCAGGTCACAAGTAGCAGAATAAATATTAAAAGAAATGCAATGTACAAATTGCATGTACAAATGGGGATTATCAAAAACAGAAAAATATATGAACCGAATAAAAATATATAGCAGTACATAACTAACTTTTATTGCCCCCCCAAAAAAAACTTTTGGAGGAGCCCGAAGCACACAGAAAACCGGACCTTCCCCCAGCCCCTTCTACTTGTGCACTAGCATGTGTCTGCCTGCTGTGGTGGGCATGAAAATGTCATTGTAACAATGTGGCAGGGGAGCAGCGATTTCAGGGCAGTGTACCATGCAGGCTGCCCTGTGACAATGGAGTTCCCTCTATAGTTAGGCACCTGATTCATTGATCTGAAAAAGGAATGGGGCTTAACTAAAATGGGTGATGTTTGGGTGGGTCAGTAACTGGGCATAATTGGGAGTGACCAGGTCAGATCAAGTGCATGCCTTATTTAATTTTTCAGTCCAAAATATTTAGAGTTATGTATATGTGTGTAATAACTGTAAAAATGTTTGCACACCCTTTTGCTATTGTAAAGCAAGCTGTTTATAAAGCAGGGTTAGGACGGCTGCAAAATCAAAGGACACATTAAAGCAAACACAGAAATTACTTGTAATGTTTTTCAAGTTGGCTCTGTTGACTATTGCTCAATGCTTATCTTTACAGTGTTTTGAAACAGCTTCTGTAGTGTGTAGGATCACTGTCAGTCCCACAGCAGAAAGTTATGGAGCCCCAAAAAGGCTTTATTGAAAATTGGGGTTGGCAGGGCTCTCATAATTCATTTTAGAGGTTGCTATTAGCTGTCTACTGGCATCCTCTCTAAACAGTCTGTGACATCATGGAATCACTGTGACCAAAAACTCTAGTCCAACCTTAACCAAAAAATAAGGCAAAGTGCAAATCACATAAAATGACTGTGCATCCTGAACCCATGGAACTTGCATTTTGCAACTAAAGGAACAAAGGTGCCTATAGGTTTTTGCAGAATAGAGTTTCACCTTTCTCTGTTTGTGGCACTGGATGTGTTCGTCAGTGTTGCATAGAAAAGGGCCAAGAGTTGTGTTGACAAATACAAGAGGTCCTCTGCACTCAACCCATTATCAATATATTTAAGACATTGAGACATTGTGTCTTAAATATAAAAAAATTATGAAAATAAGTTAGGGACTGCCATATGGGGTTTACCTTGACGTGGTATGGTGGCTTATCAATTTTATGATCATAACTTTGTACAAAATAACCCCTGTCTTTGAAAAATATGCAATGGCATTTATACTGATTTACTTATGAGACAGGGGCCCAGGGAGTGTGTTTTATAAGTAGCACTCCCAATATACTTAAATATACTTTAACCTAGCCTTTAGAGTGCTTCCCACAATCCCCCCGTGTTTTGATATTGTGTGCATACAGCTACTAAAAAATGCCTTACCCTTTATACAAAACAGGGATTGTTTGTCCATATATTGCAATATATTTAAGCTGGCCAACTACGTCAAAGTCATCCCATATCTGGCCAGTTCTACATTCAATTTTCATCTGATTCATTAAGAATTCTATTGCTTCATTATACATTTTACAAAGTTTTACCTGCAACTTACTAGCTGCTTTTACAAGAGTTGTGTTGCACACTGGTGCACAATGGAAGGTGCAACTATCATATCACAGCTGCATCAATTTTTTTTTATCATGGGTGTATGTATATGCCTCTAAGTGAAGGACTGACTGTGTATTTTAATATATACAAATATATACAAAGTGGAAAAAAGTTTTTTGCTTCCTTTTAATTAAGATTTGGCTCAGCCAGGCACAAGGATTCAGCCAAATGCAAATCCTGCTGGAAAAGGCAGAATCCTGGCGGAATCCTGAATCAAAACCTTGATTCTTGACTGCGGATTAAGCTGTCACAAGAGGGACTGTCCCTCTAAAAGTTGGGAGGTATGCTAAAGCATGAAGTTGAAAATGAGCCCTGTTATCTGTTGTAAAATGAGTCCATTGGTTTATACATAGCAAAGTAATTTTATGTTTTCTGTAGCAGTTTAGTGACCCTGATAGCAGATTGCCTGCATTTTATACATAGAGAAACAGGCTTTTCCCACTTGTCAGGCCAGACCTTTAGCACACGGAATATATAATGCAAGGGGAACATTACTAGGCGTTCACATTACAAAGTAAAGCTCTATAGGGAAACAACACCACTTGCCTATAGATTTAGAAGAAAAAGAAAGGATTCCAAGCTACAGTGGCAGAAATTCCCTCCATGCAAAAACAAACACACGTGTTACTATTAAAAGCAGTTCTGTGACAGAAGGGGAAGGAGGGCACTGACCTTTCATTCACCTCTAAAGAAAGTGAGGCAGAGGCCGACACCTGTTCAGGCAGGTAAAGCCCACTCACCAAGTGTGTTGTGTTTGCGCAAGAAGAGCAAGAGGTGATACTGAGGGTGCTTTATCTGGGTCAGAAGCAGGTTACAAAGCTTTCTGGGAAAACACAAAGCTTTGAATTTTATGAGAAAATAGTAGGTACATAAGGCATAAATTACACAAAAATTTCCTGCTCACAACTGCACCACTGACACTAAAATATTGAATACATGATTCATGATGGTGAGAACATTTTTTCTGCTCTTTTATAATCATAATCTAAAGAAGGGGCATTTTCTTTTTACTGAAAAAAGGATTTCATCCAATTCGAACATTTTAGAAATTTTCAACATGGTACTGTATAGTAGAAATCATGAATAATTATTTTTTGGTGTAGAATTTGCTGAAGTATGAATATTGCAGACGTTTGAGACACAAGCACTGCCAATTGAAATCCAGTATAAAAAATACTACATTAAACATCTGAAGCAGCTGCAATCTTTATGTCATTAAAATTGATTGTTTGCGATATTTACAGTACAGGTATGGGATCCATTATCTGGAAACCCATTATCCAGAATACTACAAATTTCATAGAGACTGTCTCCCATGGACTCCATTATAATAAAAAAAATCTAAATTTTTAAAATTGATTTCCTATTTCTTTGTAATAATAAAACAGTAGCTTTTACTTGATCCAAACTAAGATATAATTAATCCTTATTGGAAGAAAAGACAGCTTATTGGATATGAATATCCAAATTATGGAAAGATCCGTTATCCAGAAACCCCAGGTCCTGAGCATTCTTGATAACAGACCCCATACCTGTATTTAAAATTAAATTACAGATCAAACTGGAGAATTCAGAAGATCTATTCAGATCTGTTTTCTGATGTATTAAAACTTTCTTGACTGACAAGGAAGTTCTTAAAGAATTGAACATGAAATCTAATGCCTGTCTTTATTTGTAAAAACATTTTTTGCCAGTTTTGTCAGTAATACACCATTCTGTTTAATGAGGTATTGGTGCTATGTATGAAACCCTTGGAACCCAAAGATAGAAATTTAAATGGAGGGGGGGGTAGGGTTGCCACCTTTTTTGGAAAAGAATACCAGCCTTACTATTTATTTATATTTTTTCCCTATTAATAACATTGGGATCAATCATAATTTTTACCGGCAACCCTGGGGGGCAGGGGTGGAAGGGTGCAACCTGCCCCCAAATGCAACATTTCCTCTTAAGCGTGGATTTTTCCAGATGGAAACTATTCCAGGTTTCCGTGTTTTTTGAGGATGGTAACTAATATGATTTAATGGATTATACAGGAATTGTGTGACTATGTCAATGTGGACAGGAGTAAAATATTGGCAGAAAATAGAAATTTTGCAACATATTACATTTCCCGCACATTTTTTGCAATGTGTGAGAGTTTCACTGAAGGAGAAAAACACATATTGTTCAATAGAAACTTCACACCCAGCACATAGAATGTCTTACACAAATGAATGTTAAACAAATCTTCAAAGCAGAAGCAGCATACAACTTTTACATGAAAAATATCACAAGTTCAAATGTCATTTACTGATCATAAACAAGATGCTCAGGCTACGCACCTTGTTATTCCAGTTTTGAAAAAGGGCATATGGTGCCCGAAACATGTAGTGTGGATTGCATTAAACAAGCACTTTAGCAGTTATCTGCATGTTGTCCTTTTGTCCTGCATATTGAAGATATACAATTGGTCTAAATTGGTGTAAGGACGGAGCACCAGTGGGACTCTCTTTGGACTAGCTACATACTACTCCACTGTGTATACTTAGCTGTGTGTTCTAGTGTCATTTAGTGGGTGATGCACAAATTGTCTAGTATGTAGCAGTTTGGAACTCATAGACTAGCACTACCGCACAAGATGCACAATGGAGCCCTACATTTTCACATGAGACTTTTGGTGAAGTTTGTGTAGGGTTGGGTGCCAGCTGCAGGAGACTCCTGTTACAAGTGGTCCTTAATTTGTGCCTGCCGGGCCCCCTCAGCAGTTTGCATATTTGTTTATGAATATTTAATAAAAGCTGTGGCACCCCCAGCTCATCTGGTCATTTTGGCACCCATGTAGAGTTA
The DNA here is from genome assembly GCA_024363595.1 of Xenopus borealis. Taxonomy (NCBI): domain Eukaryota; kingdom Metazoa; phylum Chordata; class Amphibia; order Anura; family Pipidae; genus Xenopus; species Xenopus borealis. Next base: position 61,187,235 of record CM044434.1, on the reverse strand, counting down.
AAAAGACTCGTCATCTGACTGAAGGGTCAGTATAAGTACTTGGTAAAAACCTTCAACTTGGGTGTGATTACATTTTTACAAATGGTCCTTACCTCATATATAATAATTGTAAAGTTTGAACAGTGTTGTATCCTATATAAGATGTTTGACTTCTAGCCAGTAAATCCTTCATGTTGTTTTGTTACAACAAGCTAGTAAATTTTAATTCAATAAGCAAACCACGGCCTTTGTAATTCAACTTCAGAAATTATTTGCCCTCAGCAATGCCATACTGCAACCTTTTTGATGCCTCATTCTAGTTTTTGTAAGGGTATATTGGAGTGGCAAACTCTATCCAGTTAGTTGTGAAACAGTTCTTATGCAAGTCCAATTTTGTAGGGACAACAAAACAATAAGAAACTATTCTATTCTGATAGTACTGCCATTTGAAGATGGCCATTAGAACTGACTATTAGAATTGGACATTAGAATTAACTAGAATATATTATATGCATTAAAGTGACCAATGTTTCAGCCCTGTTACAGAACTTTAATCAGGGTTACATATATACCACTCACCCCATCTATTACAATGTTGGCTATATATATGAACTGTAAATTCATGATAATTATATCAATCAAAGCATGTTTCTGTCCCTTTCAGATTCTTATCCAGAGGTAAAGTAACTAGATAATATTGTGCCTGTCCTCGGTAAACAATTTACACAAGATATCACTTTCTCATACATCTAAGTCAAAAGGGAAAGCTTTGTTACTTCTCAGTGAAAGTAAATACCCAGTATCTTGTCATTGTATAGATTCCATCAAAATGATGACAAAGCTGGACTTGTACACATCAAAGTCTCCAAATTGGATTATTGTATTCAGATGCTTATTTATTCCAGTATTATTTATTCCAGTATTCCCTACAATTATTGCACACATGCATGACCATGGACAGTCCTAGAGTGTGGCATGCTGCCCAACCACACCCACATTGGCTCATAACCACTGAAGATGCGCTGGAGATACAATAAATTCCAGTGCGCAAATCCCCATTTCTCCGTTCCTGATGACAGAGGGGACAGGGGAGATGAACGGCAGCGGGCCTGCTATATAAATCTGGCCCTGACCAAGGCCTGGAAATGCATCCATTGGTGCTCATGTGTAATAATTGATAGACCCAAGGTGTCCCTATGCAAGACAAACAATTCTATTAAAGCTAAAAGCTGTGGGATTATCTCTGTATTGTTAAAGGGTGTTGATGAATGTAAAGAAATAATCTATAGAATAAAAAAAAGTTACAAACCATCTAAAATAAAACCCAGCAACAACAGCTTATTTGTTCTTTGTAGTCAATCATATGATTAACATCATTATCAGTAAAGCTCTGTGTACATGTAAAGTGTTTCATAAATAAACAGAAATGTAAAGTAAATAAAGAACCAAGTCCGCACTGCAAAGGGACAAAGTTGCCCATACTGTACTAATGCGAGGGCCACTTTTAGTGATGTTGTCCCATTATGATGCATAAAAATATTGTTCCATGGAAAATATTACCTAAATATTGATTTATAAAAATATGCATATTGCTATATTTAACAAACAACTATTTCTTATGTTACTATAACATAATAAATATCTGAATGAAAAGCATGAAAAATGTTATCAGGGATGGGCCAAGCCGACAAGGTGCCCTAGGCACCCTGTAAGCTACAACCGCCCCCCGAGTGCGTGCATGTGCCATGGGAAAGGAGGGAGGGAAAGTAACAAAGGAGAAAGGCAGGGGAGGTAGTGGGGAGTGACGGAGAGAGGGGAAAGTGATAGAGGCAGGCGAGAGCAGCAGTGGAGCAAACCACATGGAATGGGGGTAGGCAGAAGACTTTTGAACAGGTACCTTTCCAGTGCCCCCTAGGTAGGTTCCTACGTCTAGTTCCTACCCCTAGTGCCCCCCCCTAGTTCCTAGGTAGGTGCCTACCCCTAGTTCCGGCCCTGCATGTTATCACAAGGACTTTTAAGATCAAGTCAACATTAATGGTGGTAACACACCGAAATAAACAAATGACTGGTGCTCATTGCTCACTAATATGTGAAGAAATTTGTCATACCCTTAAATATATCATAAATATACACTTAAATCCATATGCACTATGCAGCCTTCTCCCCTGTATATAATACAGCAAGCAAGAATGGCACACATAGGGAGTATTGGGTGGGCAGAGTATGGTACACAGGTAGCATAAAGCAGATAGAGTATGGCATATGAAGGGAGTATAAGGCAGGCAGAGTATGACACACAGGTAGCATAGGGCAGGCAGAGTATGGCACACAGGGAGTATAAGGCATGCAGAGAATTGCACACACAGGGAGCATAGGGCAGGAAGAGTGTGGCACACACAGGGAGCATAAGGCAGGCAGTAAACCCGAGGCAGGAATCTCAGCTTGCTTCATCGCACCAGTACCACTGTTTAAACTACCCTTTAAATGTATTATATGCAAATTTGCATGTAAGGAATACACTTCTACATAAGGGAGAATAAAGAAAATACATACAATTTGTCTTTAACAAAAATGCGCCTTGACATGTAAACCTTTGAAAAAAAAATCATAAAAAGCTACAAAACTGTAAGTAAGTTGACATTCTGTTGCTAAAAAGTGTGACTGAAATGATGTCAAATTGCATTAAATAACTAACAACACAAAAAAATGTCTCTGTAAGGCAAGACTAAGGATTGAGCTGAACAGCTAACCATCATGTAGATCTTTCATGGTTCATTTGCAAGAAGGCAAGCGAGAAATCTTTAGAGCTTTTGTTGAGCAAGTCCAGAGCACAATTAGAAAAAAAATCATACAGTTTACACAACAGGGTTTGCTGCCGTTACCAGTTAAACAACAAAACAATGGGAGCCTTTTGGACAATAATATTTCTTTTTTGTTACCTTTCAAATAAAAAAGTACAAAAAAGTTCAAATGCAGCCATAGAGGAAAATCAGGTTGTCACTACAACCAAGTTAACATTCTTGATTCATCCAACTATTAATTGTTTTACTTTTTAACTTTTGTTATTTCTCAAATTAACATGGAATTGTGGATAGAAGAAATAAGGAAGTCTTAGAAAAATGTAAAAAGAATACCTACATTTTAATAAAACTGGTGCTGAAAGTAAGCATTTTGATGGAGTCACAGTGATGGAGCCACTGCACCACTCAATATGAGATGCTACTATGTTGCAAAACACTAACAAATATTTTAACTAGGCATATACCATATTCATTATTATTATTATTATAAGATTTGGTCTATTCTGGAATCTTTCTAGATAAAAGCCAGAAACATACCAAAACACAATTACTGCATGAAAAAGGTGATTTATTTAGCCCATATGCATTTCATAAGCAATGCATATGGGCTAAATAAATCACCTTTTTCATGCAGCAATTGTTTTTTGGTGTGCTTCTGGATTTTGTCTATGCTGACTTTTTGTCCCCGTGCAAGGAAGGGGAATTCTGGTCGAGTACCCACCTCTCTCAATAAGGGGAATTTTTACAGGTTACATAGTTATAGTTACATAGTTAAATTGGGTTGAAAAAAGACAAAATCCATCAAGTTCAACCCCTCCAAATTAAAACCCAGCATACACACACACCCCTCCACTCTTTCACACAAACCATATATGCCCATAGCTATACTAACTGTAGAGTTAAACTTTTTTGAGCACTCCATTATCATGCAACAGTATTAATCCCGAATCTTTCATGAAGGGCTCGGCTACATTACGAACTGACCAACCCCTTATTTGTATATGCAGAGCAAATTATCGTAAGAAAGTTTTAAAAATGTTCAAAACCACAATTTGATGTCACACAAAATGTGACGAAAAGCCACATAATTTAAGAATTTGGATTTGGTTTGGCCAGACACTTTACACTTATTTATTTAAGTCTGGGTTTTTTTCTGGTCAAAATTTTAAATGGGGAAAACTGTTTTTTTCAGAGCAAAAAAAAAATGTTTTTAATTTTTTTGTGATTAAACTCCGAGGCTTTCAAAAGTACAAATAAAAAATTACTCCATCTCACACCTTCCAAGGTCATGTAGAAGTCAATGGCAGATTGGAAGATATTGTGATCTGGGCTGGGTTTGGTACAATAATCTGAAGAATTTATGGTTTTCAGGTGATAATCAGAAAAAAATTAGCTTTCGGGAATTAAATCCGAAAAATATTTTCACGCATCAGATTTTTTGAGTTAGTTTATTGATAAATATGGTAAAAATGTGCAAGGAAGTTTGGTCAAAGTAGAAAATAGTGAGAAATTTTTGGATTTTTGTAAATAACCCGCTTGAATTTGGTGAAATCCTTTTGAAAAAGCCAAATCTAGGTGAAATCCCTTTTTATAATTCATTATGCAAGTCTTTATTCACATGATGAGGAATGGAAATTAGTATAGCCAGCCAGCTCCTGTTCTCCTGTACTCAGTAGTTATGATCTTCATTGCTGAGAAAAATACATATTCCATTAAGGAAAATGTGGTTATCACTCCAGGATGGCAGCTGTAGATTTTGGAACAGGTGTAATTTAGCCCAGAGGGCTCCAAAAAGTTGACCTTTGAGAATATGGATATGCCTGAATGAATCACCTTTACACGGCTTTCTCTATTGGTGTGCTACTGGATTTTCTTTGTTTGTGAACGCTAAATGTTATTTTAAATGTTTTTATCTTATTTCTTTTTGTCACAGATTAGTGGGGAAATGATACCATTTAGTCATCAATGACTCTCCATAATATCAGAATTACAGTAGTTGTTTATAAAGGTATCATATACAAAAATGTATAGCTCTTAAGCAGTTCCATTATCTAGCTCTGAAAAATTGCAATGCCATACATAAACTGTTGTTTAAACAATTCTAAATTATATACAGAATGTTTTTTAATTTGTTTCAACTAATCAGTCCATTAAAAATATATATTTCAACACAGAATGGTACATGATTAGGACCATGAGGGGAGACTCCCCAATAAACATATGAGTTGAAAGGGAAATAAACATAATAAGTATTACAAACACTGCAGCTTCTCGACTCAAATCCTCCGAGAGACAAAATAAGACCTGGAAAAAAAAAAGAGAGTGTAAAAAAGAGAGAGAGTGAATGAAAACATCCTCAACTTTTCTTTAATTATGGAAGGAGTTAATATGTTATGATAAAAGGCAACCAAAAGAAAATTGTTTTTTTTGTATTAGAGCATAGCAATAAGAATGTATTTCCTGACATGATAAATTGTGTTAAATACCCCATCTCTAAATGGGCTAAGCAAACTGTAAACTAAGATTAAAAATGTCAGAAATATATATCAGTAAATATATGTATGATGTACATGTGAAAATAATGCAAGCTATCTTGTAAAAATGACAATATATGTATACTGGAGATGGTAAAATAACACATGCATAATGCTCAAATAAAAAGTTATTTACAAAAAAAATACATATATATATTTCTATTCTCACTGTTGTTCTCCAATGATATATACTAAATAGTAATGGTATGAGTTAAAAGAGATTTCATGGTGAGTGTGAATAAGGTGGAGACCTGTGTTAAGTCAGACATTCAAATCAATAATCCGGCATCCCAGGGCATTTTAGCATCTAAAGGCTAAGCACTTTCATCTAAAGACAGCACCTTATGATTTATAGCATTGCAAATCATGAGTCAATGCTAACAGTCAGATAAAGGCTGGGTAATTTATACTTGTTAATTAAACCTCACTACATTACATTCTGACGGTTTCTGATTAAGAAGTGAATGAAACATACAAATGTCAACATGTACCGGTTTATCCATACCAGCCAAATACTCTGATAAAAGAATGGAATAACTTCATGATATACATATAAAGTGATATAAATGTAAAGTAAATGGCATATAACCCTATAAAGGTTTGCGTTAATTTTTCTCCACAAATTCTTCTTCAACAAAAATGAATAAGTGAATAAAAATCCATATGTAATCACATGAAATACAAATATTATTTCCTATAAAGTATCTTGATACTGATTTTCTTAAATGGGGCAAATTTGTATTATATGAGATAGACTATTTCAATCAATCAGCAAATAGTTAAAGCAAATGTCTGTTTTGTTGGTGTATTATAAGTAAATTAGGGCTACTCTTTATGCTGATTAAAGACTTGTAAAAATACAAATGAATTTTATTTATTGTTATATTATATTGTGTGCATATAAAAGCTTTTGTTTTTTATATTAGTTTCTTCAAGCTCATGCTCCCTTTCCATGAATTGCTATTTGAGATACAATAGTAAAAATCCAACGAGAATTTTCAATACGAATATAAGTCCAGCTTTAGCTATGATTTATAACTCTCTACTCAGGCAGACCTTTACACCTCCCATATGTAAATGGGACTGTTTGTATGGAATCCCTGGGTGGGCAAAAATAATACAATGGGATTTACCTTCTTCTCTTCGGCCATGGTGCACTTTAATCAATTCAGATTTTACAGTAAATGGAAAAAGGGCACTGATACAGACTCAAAACAATGTAATTTGAGTCATTAGCCTGAGTTCACTTGCCAAGGCATCATTTAAAAGCAATGACTAATGGCAAGAGTGTGAATTTGTGTAACAAAGAACTATAAATCATCTGAAATACCCTGAAAACCTCAATCATTCAGTCTAACAGCTCTGTCAGAGCCTGGATCACTGTTCTCTTTGTCACTGTTCCCAGCTTTAAACAGAATTTGACACATATGTATTACACACTGGTAGTCTTACCATACCTTTTGGCCTTTTTGTGCAAATTGAATTAAATGGGGTAATATAGCATAAATAAAAGTTCAAAATGTCCTTCTCAGCATGATCTTGGATGTTTCAAGATACTGAACTGGAAATAAACTGTAACATTTGATCTCCCAAACTATAGAATAAAAGAAACTTCACATCATATATTTAGACATGTTAGTGAATTCATTGTACACAAAAGTCACACAAATACTTAATCACATAAAAAAGTGTACAAGAATGTCATTTTTATCCTGCATGTCCTAGGTTGTCTCACATGTGTGGTTTATAATAATGCCAACTAAAGCATGCTGACTAAATGGTGACCAATGGAAGCAAGTGCTTTTCCCCATTGTTGTTTGCCATTATTGTTCTTCTTTATGTATCCTTTCTATCACATAATGTTGTATGCTGGATTATTGACACATTTAACTTTTCATTCTATTACACACATGCACACAGCCATATAACGCACCCACTTTTTTTTTTTTTCCGTTTTTGCAAAGGTACCCATACTTTATTCAACATTCATATACTGCTTGCAAATGTTCTTAACCTTTTAGAACAAAGGTTTATTTCTCCCCTAAGCACTAAACTATGTAATCTAATGAAATGCACAGTATTTAGCAAATGCTTGCCCATCACAAAGATGCTTACTTGGGCAGGGTTATATGCCTACTGTCTCCTCCTCCACTAGGACCAGACCACTGAAAAGGGTCTTGTCTGTCACTTGATGGTTGGCACTAGTACTATAGCAGAGATGGAAGAGTAAATTGATTTTTTGGCATATTAATGGGATATTTAAACATAGGTCAAATGCAGAGAAAAAGGGCTACACTTCCAAACTACACTCAGAGCAAGACCTCCCTATAGTGAGCCACGTTGGACTGTAATAGACAAATAGTGGTTCATGTAAATAAAAATGGCCACAATGAGGTAATTCATTTATAATAAAAAGGGGGGAATAGTAATACATTGCAAAGATATCTCATGAATATATGAGATATGAGTGTATAGAAATTAGATCCACATTTTGTATATAGCATTTTGGATAAAAAAAGAACAATATCTGACCAACGATATACATTTATTTAAGTGAAGTGCAAATAGAAGCAGGACATTAAAGGCCCCCATACACGGGCTGATAAAAGCTGCGGACAGACCAAGTCGGCAGCTTATTTGGCCTGTGTGTGGGGCCATCCGACGGGCTTCCCTGATCTTGATCGGGTAGGTTAAAAAACCCAGTCGGATCGTGGGTGCATCTCTGCGTGTATGCGGTCCTGCAATCCGACTGCCTGTATAGCCTCCAATTTGTTATGATTGTTCCCTGGAAAACTTGACTTTATAGAATTGTTGCCTCCACAACTCAGATTTATCAAATTATCGAAAGAAAACCAGCCTCAAACTGCAAAAAACTATAGAGAATCATGAAGGAAAAAAACATGTTCCAATTATTAAAGGGAACATCTGCCATTGATGTCTACATGATTTTAACAGGTTTCCTAAACCAATGATCAGATCTATGCAGACTAGTGTTGTACAAGCTGGGCTAAAAGACACAGGCACATAGATGATTGAAATCTGTTCACAGCCCTTCCCACAATGGCAGTTACCTCTAAATTCATATCCTTCCATCTGTGTTGCTTATTTATATACTACCTGCCTGTGCTGCCCGTCTGGTGTTGTCAAAAAAACGATGGGCATGAGTACATATACTGTAAGTCAGTGATCCCCAACCAGTAGCCCGTGAGCAACATGTTGCTCTCCAACTCCTTAGATGTTGCTCCCAGTGGCCTCAAAGCAGGTGATTATTTTTGAATTCCAGGCTTGGAGGTAGTTTTGGCTGCATAAAATCTAGGTGCACTGCCAAACAGAGCCCCAATGTAGGATGATAATCCACATAGGGGCTACTAAATGACCAATCACAGCCCTTATTTGGCACCCCAGGAACATTTTTCATGCTAGTGTTGCTCCCCACTCTTTTACTTCTGAATGTTGCTCACGGGTTCAAAAGGTTGGGGATCCCTGCTGTAAGTAATGAGCTCTATGCATCTATCTATCTATCTATCTATCCTATCTATCTGTCATCATCTATCCATCTCTGTATCTATGTATAAACATCCTTTAGAGAAGAGTGTGTACTACAAGGTATTTAGTGGCCTGCTGCCAATAAACACCTTTAGCTTTTGTTGATGGCAAACTGGGCACTTTGCTGCTTGTGAAAAATGGTTCACCCCATAGACAACAAATTGCCTGAAAATATGTTTTCATTGCTGTGAACAGGAATCACTGGAGCCAAAACACTTCAGTTGGATAAACTCATGAAAATGGCTATGTATGGAATTCTGAGCAATTAAGCTAGAGGTGTTTTACACACACTTTGCCATTCACGGGGAGAGAAATTTCCCATGAGCAACACACTGGTGTGATTGCCCTTGAGCTCTGGGTCTTTTTTCCATAGAATTAAGATAACTTCATAATAGTTGGTTTACTGCATCCTAATATTTAGTACTATTACAAAAATTGAGAGTGGGAGTGTGTGACTAGCCAACATTAGGGAAGAGCAGGTAAAGCTATAATTTCATTGTGAGCTAACAAAGGTAGGGTCAAAAACAAATATAATTAATTAAAAATGAGGACACTAATGCCTCTTTGATTATTGCCAATATCCCCTAAACCATTAACTGAATAATAAGGTCTCTGCAACAGCATTTTCCTAAACAAACCCTATTAGTGATTGTATTGGCTTATCCCTCCAACTTATCTACACAAAGTTATTCAAATGTGGGTCTTTCATGGCTAGATTGCCCAAACTTAAAAATGTTTCAACACCTTTATTTAAAATTATCCAGAGTGGCTTCCAATTAATGCAATTAACGAGCATGGTCTTACAATAACGAAAAGATCTTTTAAAAATCTTAAAAGGATACAGTCATAGGAAAAATTTTTTTTCCCAAAATGCATCAGTTAAAAGTGCTGCTCCAGCAGAATTCTGAAATGAAATCCATTTCCCGAAAGAGCAAACAGATATTTTTAGATTTCATTTTGAAATCTGACATGGAGCTAGACATATTCAATTTCCCAGCTGCCCTAAGACTTGTGCTCTGATAAACTTCAATCACTCTTTACAGCTGTACTGCAAGTTAGAGTGATATCACCCACTCCCCCACCCCAGCAGCATTCTATTTAGTTACAGTGAGAAGGAAAAAAAACAGCCCGCGAGAAAGCAGTTCCCTCCTAAAGTGCTGGCACAAGTCACATGACATGGGGCAGCTTTGAAATTGACAAAATGTCTAGCCCCATTTCAGATTTCAAAACTGAATATATAAAAATCTGTTTGTTCTTTTGAGAAATGGATTTCAGTGCAGAAGTCTACTGGAGCAGCACTATTAACTGATGAGTTTTGAAAAAAACATGTTTTCCCATGACAGTATCCCTTTAACATCTATGGTCACCTTTACTGTCATCATGTTTAGTATAAGAACTTTTATACATAATTAAGAGCTGGTGAAGAATCTCCTCAAAAATGTGTTTTGTTCACATTCATCCTTAAAAATTGAAATGGTCTATGTACTGTTTGGCTATTGCTATAAGTCTAATTTATCCTGCCCCTATAATAGAAGAACCGGGTGCCATGGTATACATTGATAAAGTAGTGTTTCATTGCTTGAAAGCTGAAATTTCTTTCAACTTTTGGTTATTCATATTTTACAAGGGGCAAAATGCAAGCATAGAAAAGTGGATCATCCATATCTGTATGTCATTAGCCTTAAAGGCTCTAAAACCTGTGAACAAAACTAGGGAAAAAACTATTGTAATGTGTTGTATGGATTAGTATATGGTGTACTGGATTAGTTTTAAAATCATGACTACAGTTTGCTTCTATTTATAGATAAAGTGCAATCATTAAAAGCAAACTTTTATACGTCTTGCCTCCCAATGTTCCTTTGCAGTTTTTAGTCTGCGTATGTGTATTTTATACTTGGGGAACATCAAAAGGCAAAATGCTAGACCACTGAATTAAAAAGACTGTGAAGCACTGTACTGCCAGCCATTAATTGATTCCTTCCCCGTGGGTATGCATTTCACACAACACAATTAATTCTATTGTTCTTACATTGTTTGCTTTGATCAGCATTGTTGTTACAAAATACCATGTTTAAACACACCAGTAGTAAGCATATTGCAGGGGTCTAGGTGTACTATACTTTGTACTATATAAAACCAAGAACAAAATACATAAAACACAGGAGTCGTTATTTATTTATTTTCAGTGTCATAAGATTCCTATTGATAGGACTATTTTGTGAACGTTCCTATAGATGCAAAAGTGATAATGAATACAAATTCCTTTTTTAACATTCTATGTTATGTTTTAATGCTAACAATCTTGTATTTTCTGATTTGCTATAAAACACAGTCATTTTTTTCTTGAAAAGAAACAGATTTAAGATTTGATTAATATTCACATGCAGAATTTAATATATTCAATTTAAAGAAGAATCTCTCACCTTGAGTGGTTTCTAAAGTGAATCTCTGTTATGACAACAGAGAAGCAAGGGCTAATTTATAATTACTAGGTGTTAAAGTGTAAAATAACTGCATCTATACACCATATATAAACTTGTGCTTATTTGCACTCATCTATACCAGCAGATTCCACCAATTTGCAACTTATAAAACATAGGCTTATAAGTTGCAAGACATAGGGGCCTATTGCTGTGTAAAAAAACGGTGGGATAATACACCACACATCACCACGATTTGTTGTGTAGGAAAACAGCAGAAAAAACAGCAGAAAATATTTACACATTTTTTCTTATGTGACTTCCACTGAAAGCAATGTAAAATAACGGTGTCAAATCTTGTGTTTGCATGGCGTAAAATCACACCGTCGCAATTTATTTTAAACAGCTTTTTACACCGTTTTTTAGTGAATTTCATTTTATACAGTATAATAAATATGCCCCATAGAGTGATCTTGTGAAAGGGAGCCCTGTACCTTACACCTGCCTTGCACTGAATGGCACATTTTACTAAGGAGTGCAAATTTCTGCAACTGCATCTTTTATCTGGTACAGGTATGCTGAAATTCTGGTATAATATTGAATTGTGGGCATAAGAATGTACTGTTCTTTTTTTTTAAGCCAGTTCTTTAAGGTTCCTTAAACATCAGAACAATGGAAATAAGGTTTATTCTGTTACCTAGAAAAAAAAACAAAGGCCTTATGAAGATGTTCACATTTGCTTGACAATAGAAAGAATTGAGGACATTCCCTGGAAAAAAAAAGAGATCAAAGCTGTACAAAGAACTAGATAGGACTTCTGCTCAGTTGGAAACAGTTCTGCTGATTCAAATTTAAAACAAAAAAAGCAAAAGTTTTCTTTTAGCACAACAGGACCTACAAGACATTTGGGAGGCAGAGGAACACAGGGTCAAGAAGTTATGACCAGGTTAGCAACACAGGGAACAGAAGGACAAGACAATGCAGCAGAAAGTGGAAATGGGCACATGAATACAGAAGCATGTTTCTTTGCTGAAAAAGAATAGATGCTACATCAAGTCCCACTGAGATCTAAAGGGCTGAAAGCCTGCTAATGGATTGGGTGACACAGCAGGGGCCAGAGGTCACGAGTGCATCAGGATAGGCTAATTGGCAATTATGTGCATATTACCAATAAAAATAATGTATTAAATTGCAAAAAACATTCACATTATTTGCTTTATTTGACAAAATAAAAAAAAAAATCACTACTCAATGGCTGACAAATAGCATAAGCAATTGGTTGGATTAATTGTAGACACTACATAACTTTATAGTCACTGTCCTAGCTAGATATGGATTTAGGGCAACGCAAAGAAGGTATTTATCCTGAAGCAGATAAAAAAACTTTATAAGGGTAAAGGCACACAATGCTATTTGGGGGAGGTTAGGCGACATCGGAAACAAAGCGCTCCGAGTGCCATCCTGTCGGCGATTTAGATTCTAGCCCATGGGGAGGCAGTTCAGGGAGATTATTCACCTGAGAAAGAGGCGATTTGTTGCCTTTACCCTTAGGGGCAAATTTACTATTATTCCCCAAAAAATATTAGTTTTTACTCGATATTCGATTAGCATTCGATTTTTGAATGCTAATCGAATAGTTTTAGGCTACCCTTTTATTGGATCTTCGATCATTCGACGATCGAATAATGATCGTTCGATCATTCGAATGAATTATTCCATCATTCGAGTGATTCGTACGATTCGAACGATCAAAGACTTGATCGTACAAATCAAATAATTTTTAAATTTTAAATCCTTCGCTGATCGAATGATCGAATATTCGATCAGCGAATCTATTCGATCATTTGATCGTTCGCTATACGATGATCGAATATGGCTAATTTGCATATTTGACCAATCGAATTAATCCTACGATCAAAATTCGATCGAACTTCGATCTATTCATGTTCTCAGGGTTCTTGGAGTCTTAGGGAACCTTAATAAAGTCAATAGAGTTGTTTTAATGCCCTACACATAAGCACCGAAAACCGAGTTGCCCGAAACAATTTTTTATGCCTTTTCCAGCCTAACACCCTGAAAAATTGAAAAGATGCCAGCGTTTTTTGGACTTAGAAGACATTACAGTCAAAAATTATGATGTAAGTAACTGAAGATTGAGGATGTACTATGCACTCCAATGCACTTCACCAGGTCAGAGCTGGGGAAGGCAAGTCTGGTAAAAGAGATAACGTTCAGTAAAAACAGCATCTTAGTGAATTTGCTGAGTTACTTCCTTTCGCCAGAGCAAAAATTTGCCTGGCGTTAGAGTGCAAAGCAACACCAGCATACATCTCCTTCATTAGCAAAGGGACGCCGGCTTCCAAACCCAAATTTGATAAAGAAACCCCAAATTAGTCATCACAGTTACCTGCTTCAAAAAGTATGAATAATTTATAATAATGCCATTTTCTATGCTGATACAAAAACACTTTTTTTTGAGGACCGAAACGGATATTGATGCAACAATAAATATTTGAGGATAATTGGTATATATTTATATATTTGATCCTTCGTTTACTTTTGCATAATGTATGTGCAGTGAACAATTGTTTAACAATGATTTTCTGATTGTCCCATTCACTGACAGATTTCAGTGGTGAAATTTATTGCCTGTCCAAATAATTGTTGGGATGATGTTGTCCAAAGGATTCTAAGTTTTGCCATTGTTCGCACATCAGTGAAACAATAAGCAGATGATTTTTTTATTTCAAAAAATGGTTCATTCACAAAATTAAATGGCTTCACAGAATGGGTTGAAAAAAAGACCCCCCAGGCCCATCAAACTCAATCCCCCCCCCCAATTAAACCCTGTGCATAAATATACACACACATCAACCCCTCCATATGCTCACAAACTATATATACTAATATCTATATAAACTGTAGTTTTTAGTATCACTGTAGCCTCTGATAGTATGCTTGTCCACACAGAATCATCCCTTACAACATCTGGAGGGCAATCCACAACCTCACTGTCCTCCCTATAGTCTAAAGGGGTACCCTTTGTATGACCACCCTTAGACTTCCACAAGTGGGGTCATTAATGAATGCCTCAGGAGGAAGTGGTAGAGCATAAAATAAAATAAATAAAAAGTGTACCCCTTAGTGCTCAGTTACTCAGTACTTGCATTGCTCTGCATTTCATGTAGGAGAACATAGCTGTCTAAATGACAGGATGGTTGAACTGCTCTGCATGTTCACAATTTAAAATTACATTGTTCGACATAGTTAATAGTTCAGGGGAAAAAATGCAAAGATATTCCATTACTAAGCTACAAAGCCCTAAGGTCTTCTCCCTCCTGAAAGGAGCCTGAGAAAAGATATAGATGTAAATAGATTTGTCTGTGCACCATTATGATTTCATCCCAGGAGAGATCCCCATCTAAAGGCTACTAATGTGATTGATAGGAAAGGGGCTGGGGTGTCAGAGCATGGGGAAGGGCTAATTATACTGTAAATCATGCAAACGCAGACATTTGTGAACAAAAACTTGTTGGAGGGGGTTTTGTCCTATTAAAATGGTGTTTTTTTAAAATGAACTTAACCAGCCTTGTAATTACTTATCCCATTAGGACGAATCAATAGGACAAATGTAAAATTTACCCCATAAAAATGTACAACAGTTTTACAGCTGCAATGAGTTTGAATTTTTCTTTAAATGCTTTATTAATCTGCGCTGTCACTGCTAACAGAAGTATTTTAATTGTCAAAGTCTGTTAATTGTTACTACACTGGACAAGAGCATTCTTCAACTGATTTAAAGGCCTACTTAATTGCCACATTAGTGTTTATTTGACATGTTCTTTAAGCTGGGCACAGTTTTACAATAATTGGACATTTTGGATAGACGGAATGGTAGCCAAATTTCCAATAAAGGCCCCTATCTGCTGATTTAGCAGTTTGATGTACTAGCTGCGCAGACAGCAAAGTCATTATGCCATTTATACAATTATTATTTACATGATACGATGCATTTATCCAATAGCTTACCAACAAAGCCTAAACATTTAGAAATGCATTATAGATCACAAAAACAGATGTTGAACAGTTAGGCTGAAAATGATCTAAACTGGCAGTCATTCATGCATAGTTATAATGTTGTGTTTCATACTTAATGCTAAAAAATGGAGCATGGGCCATGGAACACAAGGCCATAGTGAGAATTACTGAGTAATAATTGCTTGACCTGCAAGTGTACTGTCATCACTGAAGCAGATGGAGGGGCAGTTGTATAATTCACAGTTAATTTGCAATTGCAAAAGATATTTGCAAAGTACTCCAATGGATGCAACATTTAGTACCCATTGCCATGTTCCTTGTTAACATGTTGTGAGAGTCAAAGCACAAAATATGACAAATTGTGCAAGATTTCTCTTTGTTTCAGAAGTTTGTTTCTATAGATACATCTAACATGGCAGAATGACACAATAATCACACAAAATAAGTATGTTGCACTGCATTTGTAAATGAGCACCAATTTGTGAATTAGCAACAAGCATCAAAAGTTAGCCATTAAAATTGTTTAATTTTGTATGCAATATGTCCCAAGTTCTAAATTATGTCAATACTTTACACCACTCTCAATCTGGTATAATCCATGGAAGTGTAAAGTGCTTCTTAAAGGGGTTCTAAGCAACTTTCTGATATACATTTTTTTTAAATCATTGTTGTTGTTACAAATGCATCTCCAATTAAAGGGGTGGTTCACCTTCAAGTTAACTTTTAGTATATTGTAGAAGGGCCAATTCTAAGAAGGTTTTCAATTGGTCTTCAGTATTTATTTTTCATAGTTTTTTAATGATTTGCAATTTTCTTCTGTTTCTTTGCAGCTTTCAAATGGGGGTCACTGACCCCATCTAAAAACAAATGCTCTGTAAGGCTACAAATGTATTGTTATTGCCACTTTTTATCACTTATCATTCTATTCAGTCCATCTCCTATTCATATTCCAGTCTCTTATTCAAATCAATGCATGGTTGCTAGGGCAATTTGTACCATAGGAACCAAATTGCTGACACTGCAAACTATAGAGTTGCTGAATAAAAAGCTAAATAACTATAAAACCACAAACAATAAAAAATGAAAACCAATTGCAAATTGTCTCAGAACATCACTCTGTACATCATACTAAAAGTTAACTCAAAGGTGAACAACCCCTTTAAAAATCAATTCATTGTATTATTGTTTATATTCTCTGGTTTGTTGGCTCTGACTTTGTAAACAATGCTGCAAGCTGGTTGATTTACAGACCTGGAGAAGACATGGCTCCTTTTACATGATTTACGTGTCAGACACTTAGAACAGAAAAGGATAAGCAAACATTACTTTTTATAGCAATCACACCTACAAATAACTTCTTCAAAGTGTAAACCTCTTTTATACCAGATTTAACTTGAAACTATAAATATGCATTAAATCAATACTCATATGCATAACTTTACTTGTTGAACCCAGCATTAGACTGGAATGCCAGGGGCCCACCAGAAAACCATGGGCCCACTTTTAAAACTATTATTCCTCCTCTCCTCACTTAACCTCTTTATTCTCCTAGCATTTTATAGCTACTTACTATACTCTATTCTTCTATTATTAATGCTCTTTTTCTCCATAATGCAATTGGGAATGACCATGAAAAAGGTCAAATGGTTAAAAACAAGAGGCCCGCTGACACCTGTGGACCCACTGGGAATTTTCCTGTTATTCTGCTGGGCCAGTCCAACACTGGTTGCACAATGTTATTAAAGCCGTGATGCAAACTAGCTTTATAATTACACCATATCCACATAATAAATGTCTATAGCAGTCAGTTCCACTAAAGACTTATGTTACCAGTAAAGGATTGACAAATCAAACATACAGTTTAGTGGTTCTTTTTAACAAAGGTTTATATTACACACACATTATTTGCATTATGTAATTACAACCATAATTATATATAAATCGTTCAAGTTGCCTTCCACCTCTGTTAGATGCAGGGGCGATCCAGGGGCTGCTGCCCGCAGCCCACTCTGGCTTTAACATCAGCGTCAGATCGGGTCAACGGGGGGCAACATCACTTCTGCATTAGTGCTCTATGCTCTAGCAGAGCCAAATTTCTGGGTTAAAACAAAGAAATTTGGCTCTTAAAGTTACAAGAGGTGGCTTTTAGTGGCCATACAAGGTCAGATGAAAGCTACCAATATCGGTCCTTTAGACCAGTGATCCCCAACCAGTAGTTCGCGAGCAACATGTTGCTCACCAACCCCTTGGATGTTGCTCCCAGTGGCCTCAAACCAGGTGCTTATTTTTGAATTCCAGGTTTGGAGGCAAGTTTTGGTTACATAAAAAACAGGTGTACTGTCAAATGGAGTCTTCTGTAGGCTGCCAGTCCACATGGGGGCAACCACATAGCAAATTACAGCCCTTATTTGGCACCCCATGACGTTTTTGCATGCCTGTGTTGTTCCCCAACTCTTTTTTTTTTTTTAATGTGGCTCACGGTTAAAAAGGGTTGGGGACCTCTGCTTTAGACCAATGCAGCAGCTTATCTGCCTGTGTGTGTGGGCTTCCGATGGGTCTCCGATCAGGGAGAAAATCAGCCAAAAATCAGCCTAATATTGATCGAGGACTGCATGAGCTAGTTGATGTGGTCCTACTACCCATCGGCACACCTTTAGGTTATTATAATCAAATTATTTGACCTTAGCGACGAACGATCGGATTAACCAATATCGTCCTGCCTTTGGTGATAAGAGGATGTTATCGTCAATGGCCACCTTTAGAGCTGGTTGCCTGACTAGTTCTTGGTTGCACCACAGTATGTAAGTGGAAAAAACAAGACAATATAAGCAAATACTTTATTGCCACCTAGTGGTCATATACCAAATCACATGCCACTCAAGGTATTTTTAATATATTTGAGCCCTTACTCAGGGGCGTTTCGACCTGCATATCCCTGTGGTCAGACTGCATTTAGTTCTGCGCTTCCTTGTGGTAGAACACACGAAAACTGACAGAAAAAAAACCCCGCAAAATTATGATGTATCAAGGTTTTATCAAAGCTGCGCAACCAAACAATGAGTGGAGATGACCAAACCACATGAATCCAAACCCGATATGAGACATTACAAGTGACCCTTTAATTACTGAGTATGTTTTATTATTGGAGGCCACAGCATGCATATAGGAAAGATGCTTAGACTTATAGCAAAAAGTGACACTATATAATTACACTTACTGCAGAAGTTAGAACATAGTTCCATAGTTAGTGGACAATATATAATAATTCACATTTACAGCACACAGCATGTATGCATTGTTTTAAAAATCTAGTTAATCGTTTAAAACAACAGACCCAGTGCACACCTCTAGTAAGCATTTATCATTGTAAAGTTGTAACTTGGTGTGATGTGGGGAACTATGCTGTACTCTGTAAATTTTAAGTATTATATAGTGTCTGGGCAGTAAAGATAACATGAATGGAGGTTTTCTTTAAGTGCATCCTACTCAGACTTAGTAAAGACTTCTTTTAAATGTTTTTATTCAGGTACTGATTATGGCTATTTTAATGTTATAAATAAAGTATATACTTACATGCTGTAGCTAAATAAAGCAAATA
Source organism: Xenopus borealis (assembly GCA_024363595.1). NCBI lineage: Eukaryota > Metazoa > Chordata > Amphibia > Anura > Pipidae > Xenopus > Xenopus borealis. The sequence continues at coordinate 61,168,319 of CM044434.1, read as the reverse complement.
AAGTTCTGTCTTACATAAAAAGGGCATAAACTCAAGGGATGAAAACATAATTATACCTCTTTATAGATCCCTAGTAAGGCTTCATCTGGAGTATGCAGTGCAGTTTTGGACTCCAGTCCATAGGAGGGATGTAAATGAGCTGGAGAGAGTGCAGAGACGTGCAACTAAACTGGTTAGGGGGATGGAAGACTTAAATTATGAGAGTAGACTGTCCAGGTTGGGGTTGTTTTCTCTGAGAAAAAAGGCGCTTGCGAGGGGACATGATTACACTTTACAAATACATTAGAGGACATTATAGACAAATATCAGGGGACCTTTTTACCCATAAAGAGGATCACCGCACCAGAGGCCACCCCTTCAGACTAGAAGAAAAGGACTTTCATTTGAAGCAGCGTAGGTGGTTCTTCACAGTCAGGATGGTGAGGTTGTGGAATGCACTGCCGGGTGATGTTGTGATGGCTGACTCTGTTGATGCTTTTAAGAGGGGCCTGGATGATTTTTTGGACAGACATAATATCAAAGGCAATTTTGATACTAAACTCTACAGTTAGTATAGCTATGGGCATATATGGCTTGTGTGAAAGTGTGGAGGGGTGTGTGTGTGTGTGTATGCTGGGTTTTAATTTGGGGGGGTTGAACTTGATGGACCCAATTTAACTATGTAACTATCACAACAGACTGAGGTGTGGTTCCACTTATTAGAAGAAATATGTTGTAATTGGTTTATGTATACTTTTACCTGGTGTATGGTCTGAGCATTGAGCAAAAAGTTGTAAATTTTTTTAGAAATCGCACAGTTCATTCTTCCCTTATCTGCTCAATTTCAGCAAGTTAGGCCAAGAATTTTATCAGCCACACAGAGGAATTTATATTGGGAAGGACATTAATTTCAGTACTCTGTGTAAGAGGTCGGTGTCAGAATAATGGTGCTGAGATAAGGCTGATATATCATCGATTGTATGCTTTAGAACAGGGACCATATACCATTTTTTTTCCGTGACCCTTGTTTATTACATTATTGTAAGACCTTTATTTGCTATAAATAAATGTAAAAACACACTGACTTTGATGTTATGTAAATAAAGGATATTGCTGTAATCTTATGATGTATCCCATCCTGGTTATATTTAAAATAAAAGTATAAGTATCAATCATATTATGCAGTGCAGTGTATTACACCCAGTTGTGTCCTGGGGCCCAACATCTGAAGTTTTTAATGAAACTCAACCCTTCATAAAAACGTCTTGTTATATTTTCATTTACTGAACTGAACTGAACATCACTGAACCCTTTATTGTAAATACATTAGAACCCCGATTTTACATTTCCGAGAGGACAATGTCAAAACGGCATTAATTCCAGGATAATGTAAAATCCAGGGAAAAAAAATATGCTGCTTGCCTGTGTGGGACCACAAAAAATTGCATAAATTCTGGCAAACACACAAAATCCAGGGACACAAAATTGGTATTTTACTGACTGCCAAATCATCTGAGAAATCAAAGCCACAAAAGTTAGGTAACAGAACAATCAACTTGAAATTAACAAATGTCCCTGATTTTTCATCTTAAAGGACCAGTAACATCAAAAAATTCAATTGTTATCCTGTGCCATATAGCCTTTTTTCAATTTCCGCCATTGCTACTCAGCAGCTTGTTTATATGAACTATAGTAGTGTTTCTGAAGCAAACACATCAGTTTTACCAGTGCAGGGCAGCACTGCATCATATTTTCATTACTTTAAAACAATTTCATTTTTTGGTGTTACTGTTCCTTTAATCCGCAGCTGTGTGTGGTGCCCCAATTCCCCAAATTTTAGAGGGTATTCAAGATAGTTGAGTTAACCTAAAATTGTAGTTAAAGTTATACATAGTTACAACAAGTTTAACTTGCCTAACTGCTAGCTGAAGGCAAAAAAAAACATTTAACGCCTCTCCAATTTGCTCCAGAGGGTAAAAAATTCCTTCCTGACTCCAAAATGGCAATCCGACTAATCCTTGGATCAACTTGTACTATGAGCTATCTTCCATAACCCTGTATTCCCTCACTTGCTAAAAAGTCATCCAACCCCTTCTTAAGGGATACTGTCATGGGAAAAAAATACTTTTTTTTCAAAACACATCAGTTAATAGTGCTGCTCCAGCATAATTCTGCACAGAAATCAATTTCTCAAAAGAGCAAACAGATTCTTTTACATTCAATTTGAGATGGGGCTAGACATATTGTCAGTTTCCCAGCTTCCCCAAGTCATGTGACTTGTGCCATGAAAAACGTCAGTCACTCTTTACTGATGTACTGCATGTTTTAGTGATATCACCCCCTAGGAAGTAGGAAGAACTGCAGCCTGCCAGAAAGCAGTTCCATCCTAAAGTGCTGGCTCTTTCTGAAAGCACATGACCAGACAAAATGACCTGAGATGGCTGCCTACACACCAATATTACAACTTAAAAAAATACACTTGCTGGTTCAGGAATTAAATTTTATATTGTGAATTATTTGCTGTGTAAACAGTGTCATTTAAAAATTACTGCGCTGAAAGGATTTCCTTCTCCTTTAAATATAACGTTTTAAGTGTTTATAAAATTAAATGTGCAAAAATGCAAGCACTTATCTGTATGTCATTGGCCATATTTTGCCAATTCACTGGCTCTTTAGTTAAGTTCAGAATGCACCTGGATCACTGAGCTGCCAGACAGGAAAATTAACCCTTAAGGGTGGAGACACACTAAGATTTCAGGAAGATTAGTTGCCCAGCGACAAATCGTCTCTTCTTCGGGAAACTAATCTCCCAGAAAAGCCTTCCTGCCGGCGATTTACATTCTAGGACTTTGTTTTCCGAAGTTGCCCAAAGTTTCCTCAAGAATTGAAGCACTCCATGCCATCCTGCTGCTGATTTACACTCTAACCGGTGGAAGGCTTTTCAGGGAGATTCGCTGCACGAAGAACAGGTGATTTGTCGATGGGCAACTTATCTCCCAGAAATCTTAGCGTGTCACTACTCTAAACTTAAATTTTAGGGGAAAAGGTAAAAAAAAACAAAAAATTAAAAGCAATTGAAAAAATCCTCTAAAAACAACGGTACTGGAAGAAGTGCTCGGAATGTGAACAACCCCTTCTGTAAGGATTAAAGTTTATATAGCTGCTGTTTTCAGTATCCTTTCACTGCCCTGTAGAGGATTTTACTCATACCTCCCAACTGTCCCTTTTTTGGAGGGACAGTCCCTCTTTTGAGAGCTCAACCTGCTGTCCCTCATTTGTACTGGAAAGTCCCTCTTTTCTCTGCACTGAACATCCAGAAAAAAGAAACAAAGATTTTAACTTAATTGGCTTTTGGCAGAGAGCCCAGAACAGCTAACAGGTGCAAATAAGATGCTTTGTAACACCTTTGAGATAAGAAAATAAGTAATTGTAACAGTTTAGATAAGCAGAAATATTTTCAAACTTTCATAACCTGTCAAATAAACATGGTAATTAGGGGGTGTGGCCACAAAAATGGGCGTGGACACAAAAATGTTGCCGCGCTGTGGGCAAAATACATTTTTGTCCCTCTTTTTACTTCCAAAATGTTGGGAGGTATGTTTTACTGCCTCCCTTTAGTTCTGTCCTTTTAGTCATTGCTGTTTCACGTCCTTTTATAAAACCCCGCAGCCCCAGCAGGAATTTGTTTACAACATCGCAATTCGCAACCACTCTCAAATCTGTTCACACCATACAGCTTTCCGTACGCAACTTTTTGTAACCATGTCGCCTAGCTAAAATTACTCCCGCCTCTTCCGGTAAGGCGTGATCATGTGATTGAGCCCCTAGCCGTCTAGTTTCCCTCTGCTGAGGTGGACCCGGAAGACAAGCGCGGATACTTGTGGCACTTAGAGTAACCGAGACAGAAGAGGGGGCATACATTATTCGCAATGACTAACGGTAAGAGGGTAACATGTTCCGCAGTGTGTAATACGTATATACGCCAGTTGGCCCTTAGACTGCCAGCTTGTCGTTGTTAGTCTGTAACCTCGAGTGGCTATGGTTCCTATTATGTCAGTGTTTATCTAACGTGTGTTTGTTATTGCAACAGTGTATTCGCTGGATGGCCTCCTGGTGTTTGCCCTTCTGTTTGTGTGTACATGCGCTTACTTCAGGAAGGTGCCACGTCTGCGCAGTTGGCTGCTTTCA
>CM044434.1:61149597-61162784 GCA_024363595.1 Xenopus borealis | reverse complement strand
CCCTGCAGCTGCAGTTGGAAACAGTAAAGGGGACGTAAAGTCAAAAATAAAATCCAATACAAATCTCTACACAGTCGCTTACTGCTCTGTAGGGAAACACACGCCTGGGAAGTAAGGCGGGGGCTCCCCCTGCTGTTCATAAATAGGATTGTTTCCCTGCAGAGCAGTTAGAGACTGTCTGACTATTCCTATCCACATCAGTAAATGAAGGGACTGCATACAGTCAGGTTTCTTATAAAAATGGTACACATTTTTTTAATGAAAGCATATTGGAGATGGGTTTCTTTTTCATTAAAGAGAGTAAAAATGGGTTTTTATTATTTTTTTTTTGCCTTTACATGGCCTTTAAAGGGGTTGTTCATCTTTAAGTTAATTTTTATTATGTTACTAGAATGGCTAATTCTAAGCAGGTTTTTCATTTGGTCTACTTTTTTTGTAGGTTTGGAAATATATTCATTCTTCTGGCTTTTAAATGGAGGCCTCTGACTCCATCTAAGAAGCAAATTCTCTATAAGACTGCACATTCATTGTTGTTGCTACTTTTTATTGCTCATATTTCTATTCACACCCTCACCTATTCACATTCCAGTCTTATTCAAATCAGTGCATTGTTGCCAGGGTAAATAGGACTCTAGATTGCTGAACCTGGAGAGCTGCTGAATAGAAAGCTAAATGACTCAAACAACACAAAACAAACTAAAGAAAACCAATTGTAAATTGTCTCACAGTATCACTCTCTACATCATACTAAAGTTAATTTAAAGGTGAACAACCCTTTTAATTGTGCTTGCTCACAGTTTACAGAAGGCTTAGCAGCTTTTCTTCTGGAAACTGGAAGTGGAAGGACCTGGAGCAGTAAATTGAATGTTGCAAAGTGAAAGTGCTTTCATTCTTAGTGTAATAAATAATAGCTGTACATAGTTTATAATTATAACAATGCTCAAAAGTTATGTTCAGGACCAGTGAATGTGGGAAAGGGAGTATTAATCTGCCCCCTAATAGAGGTCTGCCAGAGTATTTAAATAATCTGGTTACCTTAGAACAGTGATCCCCAACCAGTAGCTCGTGAGCAACATGTTGCTTTCCAAACCTTTGGATGTTGCTCTCAGAGTCCTCAAAGCGGGTGCTTATTTTTGAATTCCAAGCTTGAAAGCAATTTTTAATTGCATGAAAACTAAGTATAGTGCCAAGTGGAGCCTTTTGTGTGCTGCCAGTCCACACAGGGACTACCAAATAACCAATCACAGCCCTTATTTGGCACCCCAAGGAACCTTTTCATGTTTGTGTTGCTCTCCAACTATTTGCACATTTGAATGTGGCTCACGGGTAAAAAAAGGTTGGGGACCGCTGCCTTAGAATATCTCCATATATACATATTCAGAATAAAGTAAAGATTGTCAGTGGTTCTCAGATGGGGCTAAATCTGCAGGCCAATTTCAGCCACAACCGCTAGCAGAATCCTCTTCTGCGTTTGCATCCTGAAGCATTGTATTGGCTCTGGCACGAGCACACTTGATGGATTTTAGCAAAGAAAAAGAGGCTTATTGCCTATTTGCTGAACAAACTTTTAGCTATACAGTGCAGTTAATCTAAAGTCTTGTTATAACTGATCAATAAGAATTTTTTTCCAGACTGAAAATTTTGATTTGATCACTAAAAATTTGTCTTGAAAACTCAGAAGGATAAGATGAGCAGAGTTTGTGCAATGCTATAGTTGATATGTCTTTTTGCTTTTTTTTTAGCTGCAGTCATTGGTTCTCGTCTACATTTGGCTGTCTCTATTTCCTGCATTGCTATGGCCTTTTATGTATTGTTCATCAAGTGACAACTTTATCGGATGCTTTGCAGTCTCTCAACCTACATGGAAACTGGGAACCATGATCACCCTACCTAGAGACAAAAGGGACTGAGGGTTTGTTGTTTCCAATGGATTATTAAAGAGACAAGGCCTGGACATCATCTTGTGTTGTTGAGGGGATATTGTGGACTGGAGTGATGCATTCCCCAAAAGGAACATATTTGCCTGACGTCATCTGTAATTTGTTCCTTTCATGGCATTTTATATGCATTTTATGTATTAGGGAACATTTTAAGTTATTGGCTAAGGGTTTACTTTGGTGGGTGGGGGGTGGTGGCTTGGAAAGTTATTACTATTATTATAAAGTGCACCCTCAGACGTGTTCTCTTCTCCCAAATATTTCTGTACATGGAAAATGCTTAAACATGCAGATAAATACTGTTATAATCTTTGAATAACAAGAAACTGTCCGTTGTCATTAAATTATCTAACGATGGCCATGTTCAATATGAAAGACCTGTTCATTGTTACAAGGTGAACTTTTAGAGACAATGCCTTGAATCAGTCATGTATTTTAGCTGGACTAAGAACCTATATAATATTGAAATGTAATAGTTTAGGGAATTACACATTAAACTTATTTAGGGTTGGAAAAATGTTTTTGTGACATAATTACAATGTTTACATTAGGCTGTTTTTTTGTCATATTTCTTGGGAGGAGCTTTAACAAAAATATGTTTCTTGTTATGGGAAGAGGATAGTTACAGTGACAAGCTCTGAAAAGTTTGGGCAGTGCTCAACATTTGTTAAATGAACAGCTATTGTGCTAAACTAATCACTAAAAATCTAAAGTTTTTGTCATTTTGCGGGCTAAACAGGAAGACTGAAGTTACTCTATGTTTAGTCCTTGTGAGGTAGATATTACCAGTATACTTCTTCTTTTATTCATCCATTGTTCAGTGATAATATTTGGGCAGTGGTTATATAATTATCTCCCTCTCAATGACCAAATGTAGTAGCTTCAATTTCCCTCTTTGGTTTAATAAATAACAAAAACTGTTAAAACAAAAAAAATTTTGTTTTCCTAACTGTGCCAGAATCTGGTTCATCAGCAACCTTATTCCCAAATACAAGGGCTTTTAAAGGACGAAATCTACCTCCTTCGAAAGATTTATTTCTGCTATAACATTATTTTACCAGGATACAGGATTTTTTTCATTATTCATTTATTGGATCACAAATAGTGATTCGTGAATCGCCAAACTTTTTTTCACCCATTGGAATCAATGGGCTCATCACTAATCCCAACTGCTGTCAGAAATTTGTAAAATTGTTTTTATTGCTGAAGGTGAAATATAGTCAATTGTAAAGGTTTTCTTTTCATTCTAGGAATTTCTATTTATGAAGGCATTGCTGTTTTCTTAAAATTTTAGCTTATAATAAGCATTCTAGAATATTCAGCCAGTGCAGCATAGGGGTCTAAGTGAATATTAAAATGGCTGTCTCTCCAATCCAACAATCAAACCATATCTGAAACAGGGAAAACCACTGCAGTGAACTGCTAAGCACTTGCTTTACTCCTTGTTAAATTTGTCTAATGGAAATATTACCAGATAATTTCCATTTTGCTTTTGTTCTCCTAGCTTCTACAAAGGTGTAAATGACAGTTTGCAGCTTCAGCCTTGTATTATCATCCAGTGTTGGAACATTTTCATAGCTTCCTTACAAGATGACTTATTTGTAAAGAGAAAAACAACAGAACTGAGGTCTAATAATGATTGTATTTTTCCCTAAAGGGATTTTTATGGTTGTAAATTACACTCTCTACATTACAGTTAATTAACTCTACCGTATAATTTATTCCTGAACTAAAAAACTTTTTTTTTTTAGTTTGGGAAAATATACCAAATTTTAAAATCATCTCAGGACATTGGGCTTGGCCCTGAGCTTTCAGAAAGAGCCAGTATTCCAGAATGGCCATGTCCTGGAATCATGTGGGACTTTTACTATTCCATGATATTCTGAAATGTACCACTATTAGTATTTTTAACTATGTAGGTGTCAGGGAGTCGTTATCCGGTAACCTTCCCATTGTTGTGACAGGCTGCTGGGGGGAAATTTGCACGTTTATCAGAGCACAAGTTACATGGCTCAGGGCACCTGGGAAACTAACAATATGTCTAGCCCCATATACAAATGCAAAATTTAAAAAAAATTTAATGTTCTCAAAAATTGATTTAAGTGCAGAATTCTGTATTTGCAAAAAAACTGGTTTCTAGTGAGAGAATACCTTTAATTAACACAAAGGCCAGTTCAGTATTGTATTGTATTAATTGAATCAATCGTGCTTTTCAACTGTGCCATTCCTGAAGAGACTGTTTGGAACAACAGCTTTTTCTAAAATAGGGAAGGGCATGGATTGGTTTCATTAGGGTATGGATAATCATTACAACACCATTGGGTTTTGTAGCTGCAGCAGTAAAAACAACTGGTATCTACCTGTTCTCTGTGTAGGGAGAAAACATAAAGGTATGTACAGTTGTGTTCAGAATAATAGAAGTCCAACATCATTAACATGATCAACTGTTTGTGGTAGAAATGATGTTTGTACATGGAAAATACTAGTAGGTGTAGTAGAGTAATAGAAAAACAACAGGCCCAACAGTTGTCATGCATGCTGCTGATTCTGTGTACTGAATCTTTAACAGAGGTTTGTTTAAAATAATAGCTTGTTCCAAATAGCAGTATGTGTTCAATTAATGAGGTCATTCAGGTGTCAATTACGGCCCTAATTTAAGAAAGGAAGGCAGCTAATGTTGTGTATGCTGGTTATAGTACATTTCTCTCTGAAAATCTGAGTTAGGGCATGTTGCGTCTGAACCTGTGTTGCACGCGTCTCGTGGGTACAACCTCATTGAAAATAATAAGGTGCGTCTAGACCTGCGCTCCCCTGCAGCTGAACGCAGGTCAGAAACGCCTGTGTGTAAGGGCCCTAAAATGGGTTGTTCCAGCCATTATTCAGAACAGCATACTTTTATTAAATAATTGACTGGAGAGTGGAAAACATGTAAAGATGTGCAGAAAATGACAGGCTGCTCAGCTAAACTGATCCCAGATAATTTAAATGTAACCGAAACCTGAAAGATGTGGAAGAAACGGAAAACTACAATTTGAATGGCTAGAAGACTATCCAAAATGGCAAAGATTCAGCCAGTGCTCAGCTCCAGGAAGATCAAACAAGGTTTAACCCTTTCCCTGCCAGCCGTTTTGACCAAAAATGCGAACATCTACTGCCAAGCAGTAGTTAGACTTTTTGTGCTCTTTCAATTTAAGGGCTTTTGCTGGGGGTGTCTTTTAGTTTACCCAGGAAAACAATATATTGTTTTTTTCAGGACAACCTGAGCTTTCGAAATCTGCTAGAATTTTTGCCCGATTCCATTCCTGTAAAAAAAATATGGCTTCTAAGTGTACACAAAAATATGTTTTGCATGATACAAAAACATAATTTATTTTATGCACGAGAACACAGCAGATTTGGAAGGTTCTGTGTCTCCTGAATGTGACTATACCATATATATATATATAGTTACATAGTTAACTTGGGTTGAAGAAAGACAGAGTCCATCAAGTTCAACCCCTCCAAATTAAAATCCCAGCATACACACACATCTCCACTTTCTCGCACAAAAATGGAGATTTCTCACTTGTATAGATCAAAATCTGCAGGCAGTACACTTCCAACTTTCCAAAGTAGAGCTCCACAAAATGGCATACTTCTGATTTCAAGGCCAAACATTCCACAAACAGTAAGTTTACCCTAGAAAACCAATATTTTCGGAAAGTACACATTCCCCTGAATGCAAAGTGAGTATGCATGTATTACTACTCCAAAGCACCAAGCCGCAAACCATTCCTAAATTTATCGATTTTGGTGACATTTCCTAAAATCACCTCATAATTTCCACCCTGCAGCATCGTATTACCACACATATTTTTAGGTATCAAGATAGCTCACCCCAAAAATGAAAGCCTGTGAACAGTTTTATGTCGAATACGTATAGGAGTACCCAAGCACGTGGCATATAGCAGCCCCAAAACAACGATCCCCCATATGGTCTGTTATTTCACATACTGCAAAATTAACACATTTTCATCATTTTGAGGGGGGCAAAGTTAGAAAAAAGTAAGTTCACCCCAGAAGACCACATATTTTCAGAAAGTACACATTCCCCTGAATCCAAAGTGTATGCATGGCTTTCTACTCCAAAGCACCAAGCTGCAAAACCATTCCTAAATTTGGCGATAAAGGCAGCTGTTTTTTACATTTCTGAAAATCACCTAAAAATATTGCAATTGGCCATATTTATCTCACCCCATTTCTTACATACAATGGTAAAACACCCTAGATATTGACACCAAGGGTTGACTGAACGGTTTGGTGCCTAATATGCATAGATAAACCAAACGGCTGACATATGCGGACCCCAAATAACAGTGCATATGACTTTTCTCCGCTGCCGATTCGCCTTCTGTGAGCAAAGACCTGTGACTGAGCATTGTGTGCCACAAGACCCTCCGAACAGCACAAAGACCCCCAGAGCCATATATTTATGGAAAGTAGCCATTCTAACGAATCAAAAATAGGTAGTTATGTCTTTCATACTGCAAAGCTACGCTACAGGCAGCGGTTTTTATGGCATTTCTGAAATCGCCTAAAGATATTGCAATTGGCCGCATTTATCTCACCCAGTTTCTTATATACAATTGTAAAATACCCTAAATATTGATGCCAAGGGTCTACTGAACAGTTTGATGCCCAATATGCATAGATATACCAAAGCAGCTGGCATGTGTGGACCCCAAATAAAAACAGTGCATATGAATTTTCTCCACTGCTGATTTGCCTTTGGAAAATATATATTCTGATGGATCAAACTAAGTAAAATGTGTACCAAACATCAAAACTATACTAAAGTTACATAAGGAACAATGATGCAGGGATAAAATTGCTATAAAACCACAAAAATTGTGTAAATCAATAAAATAACAAAACAGCATAATAAGTGGCCTTAATAGATTACACAATAGTCACACTGCCATAATAGACAGATTTTAGGGGTAAAAAAATACAAATTGTAAAATGAAACCCTCTTTGTGTGTTTTTTGTGTATGCATGTGTGTACACTTCTAAAAGTTTGTAAGTGTGTATATAAGTCTACAGTATATAAGTGCATATTTGAGAATATGTGTACAAAATAAAACAATTTTATTTTACTAATGTAAGAGTATATAAATGTATGTAAGTGTGTGTGTAGTGTGTAAATGAAGGCCACTAACTGTTGCTGGAGCAGGAGGGACGACCAGATGGCTGGAGGAGATCTGGAGCAGCATGTATGCAGAGTCTCGGCAAGCAGGAAGTGTGTTGGCGTCGCCGATGAAGGAGGAAGCAAGATCAAGCAGGAGGAAGCCAGTAAGTGCAGCACATGCTGCTTCTTGCGATTTTAAGTCGGCCCTGCGACAATCCTGTCACAGGACTGACATAGCCCCCCAGCCTCTTTGCCCAGTGTACTGTCAATATTGCTTACTCTCTGCAGAGGCAGCTAAAGCCGCTGATGCAGAGAGAACCGGCCATATCTGCAAGCACGTACTAGGTACGTGCTTGGCAGTTAAAGCCCTTGCCTGCCAGAACGTACTAGGTACAGTATGTGCTTTGCAGGCAAAAGGTTAAAGTTACATGTGAGTACTGTTACAATTACAAGACGTATATGTGAAGTCAAGCTATCAGCAAGATGCCCCCTGCAAAGTCCCATTGCTGAGAATAAGATATGCTGAAGAGGTTACAATTTGCCAAAGAACACATTGACTGGCCTAAAGATAAATGGCACAACATTTTGTGCACTGATTTTACTGAATGTTACCTTTATCGCCAGACTTGCCTTCACCAGTTCTGACCTGGCGAAGTGCATGGGAGTGCATAGGACATCCTCAATCTTCAGCAACACAAAATGTGATAATAAATGGTCAAATGCAGGTTGTTGCTGCAAAAGTTGAGTTGCTTTTATTTTGAACATGACATGTTTCGAGCAAGAGCTCTTTCTCAAGTGTTACCAGATGCACACCCCACACACATTTGTTACCCATTTAAGTGCCACTACATGGGGAATACATTTTTATGCCTATCCAGTTTAAACATTTGAAAACAATTCAACAAAGGAAACTGTGTAGAATATACAATCTTATCCCAGAGATAGTTCATCATTGTCCACAAGTTTTATCCAAGGGATCTACAAGGTAGAAAACCCTGGCATTGCGTATAGCCTGCCAAGAGCTCTGGTTGCTTCACATTAAATCTTGTACTTAATCATACAATAACTTTTAAACAATTATTTTAATATACATACAAATATATTATATTATATCTTACTCCTCTGTAGCATATTCAATTATTTTCTTTTTGAGTATATTTTCAAGTATATATATTTTTTTTTAATCTCTTTATAATTTTTTGTCATTTTTCAAAGAATAAAAACAAGCAAAACATATAAAAATACATTAAAATAACAGGCTTGAATAGCATTCCTATGACTTATTGTAGCAATTATACATTTTTCACCATAAAAGTGTTAATTCACGTTTGTTAAGTTACTAGTACCATATTTTCAAGTATATTTAAAGATAGCCATGCTATCTGGGGAAGAATACACAGTAAATAGTTCATAAAAAGCTACTGATACTCCAAAAATCCAATAATCATTTAGACCCTCTGGGTCAATTTTGATTCCTGCTGTAGTAGTAATCTATTCAGGTTCCTTCCTCTTTGTGGCAGAATTGAATGCTTGCGCATATTCGCTAGCGAAAATTCAGCAGCGTTCGGCACCCAGGACGCAACTTTTCATTTTAGTAAATTAGTGTTGTCTAGTGAATTTTCACTTGGCAAAGTGTTGTGATTCATGCAAAGCCGTCGCTGGTGAACTTTTTGCTTAGTGTTTTGGCACAGTATGCATGTGAAGTGTATTGTGTATAGATGCAAATGCCTATGTCATTAACATTATATGCACACTATTTCATGTATAATTTTGTACTGGACTTTTATTTTTGTAAATGAGCCATCATATCCTTTATATTGAAATGTGCACAAGGCATAGAGAAGGATGTTGAAAAAGGATGTGTCCTGCTGCAATCTTGGAAACATAACTGACAGAATTTGACACTGTCCCTAAAAAAAATACACGTACATAATGGGGGGAATTTACAAAAGTGGAGATTTTTTGGAGTAAAAGTGTTGGTTAAACTGGAGTAAAATACTTTCTCCATATTCACATATAAGAAATCCACTGAAATTCCAACTCAACCGTCACTTTTCATTTTTTAGTGATAGAAAGACACTTTTTGAAATTTGTCTTTCAAACAACATTTTCTCCAGACATTTTTAAAATGGAATAAAGCTTAGTATAACTATTCCCCATGTATCAGATCAATTCTAAACTTATCTGCTCTGCTTTGGTTCACTCAATAATCAATTCACATCTCTTGTAGGTGCCCCATTGGGGAATTATTATCATATTAATAGGGATTAGCATTTTATAGTCAGGGCACAAATTTCTGTCTAACCCTATATAGGTGTAAAAGCCTCATTAACAAAACAAGTAAAACACTGATTAAGTTAAAAATGTATTGTATACAATTTTTTTTATGTAAAAAGTTTTTAACTCACACTTGTGTTATTTCACTACTGCTACTTTTTATCTTAATGAATGAGGCACTATTGGACAAGGAAAGTCTAAAAATGAATAGGGCTAAAAATGCCATGTTTTATATACTGAACATATTGCACCCGCCTAAAGTTTCAGCTTGTCAATAGCAGCAATGATTCTTAACTTCAAACTTGTCACAGGGGGGTTCCATCTTGGAAAGTGTCTGCGACACTCACATGCTCAGTGGGCTCCGAGCAGCTAAACTTAGGGGTTGTCACAAATTATCAAACAGAAAATGAGGTTGGTCTGTAATATAAGATGATGCTACAGGGATTATTATTATTAAATTCTGATGCTAATTGCATTGGTTTCTGTGCTGCCATGTAGTTATTATCTGTATTAATGACTAATCTGCCTTAAATTGGGTCATTTCTATTCTATGTGTACTGTATATTGTGAGTGGGTCCCTAAGCTCAGTAACTGACAACAGTACAGAGCATGTGCAGAAAAGAAGATGGGGAGCTACTGGGGCATCTTTGGAGACACTTTACTGCTAAAGGGCTGTGGTTGCCTTGGACTGGCACACACGCACAAAACATCATGTACAACATTTCTAGCTACTTCTTTAGTTTCACTTTCCTTGTCCTTTAAGTGACTATGCAATATAAATCTAAAGAAAAAGTAAAGCTTCCCAGCCAAATTTTTAATTTTAGCAGCACTGAGACACTTGACTTAAAGTGATACTGACACTAAAAACGACTTTTTAAAATATGAATGCAGATTAAAAGTTACCTATAGGTCATGTTGATTGTTTATTTTCTGAGATGTTTATTTTTGTAAGTAATTATTAGTTGAAGTTCTAAACCTGACTGTGTTGCCAATAGGGTTGCTACCTGGCCGGTATTTTTGATAGTTGATCCCAATGTTATTAATAGGGAAAAAAACTTAAATATATAGGAAGGCCAGTATTTTTTTGTAGAAAAGGTGGCAACCCTAGTTGCCAACCTAACTGTGCCATCTCAGCCTGTCAGTTAGAGCTTCTAATGCTAACAGACTCTTGCTGCATAAATATGGCAGCCCCCAGATACAGGAACATGGGACATCAGGCAGATAATGTAAAAGCATCATGCAAATATATATGGCAAAGTTATAAGTAGCTTTCAAAGGCAATATTATATATATAAAAAGGAGTTTAATTTCTGGTGTCAGTATCTCTTTAAGACAATAAATATTTCTGATACAAATACCTATATTATGCAAAATAACTGTAGGGGATCAGAGAAATCCTTCCCCTGTTTTTCTGTCTGTGACATTATTCTGCCCAGTTACAGGCTGGAGAGTGACCCAATTGGCTGGGCACCTCAGTGCATCCTGGGGAGAGAGGGTGTGCCTGTCTGTGAAGCCCAAGGCTGGATTTATATAACAGGTGGCCCTAGGCCCACTGCCGTTCATTGCCCCTTATTCGCAAATTTTCATCATCAGGACTGGAACAATGGGGATTGGCGCATGGGAAATTTAAAAAACTATTGTATCTCCTTCGTATCCCCAGTGTTTCTGAACCAATATGGGTGTGGCTGGGCAGCATGCCACCCCCTAAAATCCTGCCACCCTATGCCCGGGCCTAGGTGGCCTTTCCACAAATCTGGGCCTGGTGAAGCTGTATGTGACAGAGTGGATCACAGGCTGTGTAGTGAAAGATCCAGCCAATCCTGTAAAGCTGTTCAAGCTGTTAAATCAGTGGACATACACAAAGAGGCCATCCTGTTAGCTGCCAAGCTGCTAGAGACTCTCTGTAATCTCCAGTGTGACTGCCTCTGAAAGCACCCCGGGGAGTGAGCCACCCAAGGGAGGATACTTTCAAGGATACAAACGTGGGGCCCCAAATTGAAGACAGTTCTTGTGTATTTACCTGCTATGTGGGAGAGCTGCTAAATCCCAAAGGAAGAGGTACTTTTAGGAAATGGTAACGCTATGAAACAAGTTGGTGCTATAGATAGTGATGGGCGAATTTATTCGCCAGGGGCGAATTCACGGCGAATTCCCGCGATTCGCCGCTGGCGAATAAATTCGTGAAACGGGCAAAAAAATTCGCCGCCAAAAAATTCGCCGGCAAAAACGAGTCGCGCGTCGTTTTTGACGCGACGCAGCGAAAGCGAATTTTTTGGCGAAGCGAAACTCGGCCGTTTCGCCCATCACTAGCTATAGAAATACATGTTAATAATAATAATAATACCTGGGGAATAAGAGCTCTGGGTAAGGGACATTGCATTTGAACTGTGTGGTTATTAAACCCTACCAGAGGATTGGGACTTTGATAATAAAAAGGACTGTGTTGGAGAAAAAAGTCAAGGTACCTAATAGTGATTTAGGTAGTGTCCCATGTGTCCCCAGTGCAGCAGTGAATTGTGCATTTTTAAATCTGTATATGATGTTATGCAACACAGCAATCTGCTTTTTTAGTCAATTATTTCATGACAAGCCCTTCAGCTTTTAAGCATTGAGGTGCTACCCCATCACAGTCAGTAGGTGGCAGCAGATGCAGATACATTACTGTATTATTCTTTTATATAGTGCCATTGTATACTGCAGCAAAGAAGTGGGATCTGCAACCTTGGCTCTCCAGCTGTTGAGGAACTACAAGTCCCACAATGCATTTGCCTTTATGAATCATGACAGACTCCTCCATTGCATTGTGGGACTTGTAGTTCCTTAACAGCTGGAGAGCCAAGGTTGCAGATCCAATTGAATTTTCACATACTTTGATGAATTTCATCAGGAGCCAATTAACCTGCCTGTCTGTTTTTGGAGTGTGGGAAGAAACTAATGTATTTGGAGGAAACCCTTATAAGAATAAGAAAAACATACAAATACCTTGCAGATAGTTTTCTGTCAGGAATCAATTTTATGATCTCAGTGCTGTAAGGTAATATTGTAAACCATTGCATTGCTGTACCTGGTATATGTATAAGCTGATGAAAAATGTTTTTGTTGTTCCTGTAATATTTAAAGTGTACCAAAAAGCATGTTTAAAGTGAAAGGCACAAGCAGTAACCATATGCAAGTCAGCACCATATAGGCTCCTTTATGGCTAAATTCCAGAAATTATAAGCCATATATTTAAAAATATACCTAAGGCTAATGAGGCTAATGTTGTTCATGGCTTGTTTGCCAATGTGCCCAAAGCTCTCTGTTATTTGGAGCAGATAGAAGCTACAACAGTAACCTGAATGTCAAAGTGCCTTTGAGCAGTGCGATATTGAACAGCCTTCAAAATAGCCTTTTTAAATCTGTTTTTGTATTGAGGCTAACCCAAGCATTGTAGTGGCAGAAGTGTGGGTCAGACGCTAAGTAGGTACTTTAGTATAAAGTGACAGCACAGGATTGATGGCAAATGTGTTGCCTATTGAGTATGAGAGCACACCCAACTATAGCAGTCACTTTGCTGCTTTGCAATTTGCATACACATTTGTAATTTAGAATTATCTTGCCACAAGCCAATAGATGTATGTGTTAACCTATGGTCTTTAAGATAAACAAGATTAGTGGTTCCATATAGAACTAAAAAGGTATTTCCTGGTCCTCTAGGAATTATGTCTTCATTCCAAAACTATTCTGGACCTGTTGCTGTTGTAGGAGCAGGGCCGCCATTAGAAATCACAGGGCCCTGCACAACAAAATTTTCGGGGCCCCCTGGG
>CM044434.1:61123106-61133459 GCA_024363595.1 Xenopus borealis | reverse complement strand
TTTAGTGAATTTGGGCCCAAGTCGGCAGCTTGTTGGCCCTTCAGCTTATTGGCGACATCGCCCAACCTGTGTATGGCCACCTTAAGAATTATTAGACAGGGGCTGCAATTAACTCTACACATAAAGATTAGTTATGACACACCCCTATGACACACTTAGAACTGCCACAGTGCTCCTAGTGATTAAAACACTTATTACTATTGAGCAGTACTTGACAATACTGATGCATTGGGGTCAAAGTGCTACATATGCTGCATTCCACCTGCAGGAAACCCAGATTTGTTGCCAAATAGCAGTTTTTTTTACCTCGGTAACAGTAATTAATCATAAGATGATCTAATTTTTCAAAATGTGTATCCTCATATGCTTCCTTTCTAATGATGGCACGTTTTAAAAGCTGGGTTTGCTTTCACATACAGTTTACAAGCTATCCCTCACTTCTTGCATCAGAGAAGCACAGAGGGCAAATTGTACCTGCATGTTTACAGGTGTAGCTTTTCATAGTCTGGACTCTAAAGGGTCTGATATCTATCCATTAGAGATCCTGTCCCAGTATCTTTATGAATGGTCAGTTAGCTAGGTAGTTTTATTACAAGGAAGCAGCAGAAATTAGATATATTATGTTTTTAATTTATTTGCTAACAAGAAATACATTTGCAACACCTCAGTTATCCATGACACCCAAACAAAACAATGCCTAGCCAGAGAATAATTTAGGTAAATTGTATCACCAGTGAAAAATAATTCCAGTTGTCAGTTAAAAAAAAAAGATTTACCTTTATTCACCATTCACTTCTATCATTTTCTGCTGAGAAAAAAAACGGGTAATGGGTATTTCCCATAGAATTGCATTGTGATAGGTTTTTTTGTAGAGAGGAAAATTATGTTTAGTAAACAAATACCTAAAAAAATTCAGGAAAATCTTTCATAATCTTGGTTTTTCTGTAGTGAGGGAAAACCTTTCTTAACTTTTTGGTTCATTAGTTTATAAATGACTTTTAAATTCAGGAAAATCTTTCATAACTGTGAGATAACATATTTGACATGCCAACAAATTGGAACGTTTAACAGGAAAAACTATTTTAGTTTTGTTAAATCTGCCCTAGCTATATTAAAGGAAACAGAAAAGAGGCAGCAAACAGTTGGCATCTAATCTATAAAGCAGATAGCAGTGGAGCCTTTTTAGTTTTAGTAAAGTCTACAGAATCGTGTCCCTCTTCAGTCTATCTGCTGATTTGTGTTCTATTTATTTCCTTCTCCTAGTTTATATATGTCACCATGAACACTCCCTTAATATTTCTGGACAAATATAGAATGGAATTCAAATGTAAGATTATCTAAATGAAATAAATATAGCTCATTATGTGACCATCACAAAACAATGTTATCATCCCTGCAACACTTACCTTCTCTGAATTGGCTTTCTTTAATCGCTGCTTGCCTAAAGTTACATATTATTTCAAAGTGCACTTCTCATTTTCACTATACCTCTTTCAACAGCTCAGAGTGGTGTCACAGTGCTCTAAGGCAGCGGTCCCCAACCTTTTTCACCCGTGAGCAATATTCAGGTGTAAAAAGAGTTGGGGAGCAACACAAGCATAACAAATGTTCATGGGTGGTGCCAAATAAGGGTTTTGATTGACTATTCACAGTCCCTATGTTTACTGGCAGTCTACAGGAGCCTCAGTTTGGCAGTACACCTGGTTTTTATACAACCAAAACTTGCATTCAAGCCTGGAATTCAAAAATAAGTACCTGCTTTGAGGCCACTGGGAGCAACATTCAAGTAGTTGGGGAGCAACATGTTGCTCACGAGCTACTGGTTGGGGATCACTGCTCTAAGGTAAATTCTATGTCCCTTGGAACCCAGTGCATGCTTGAACTGTTGGAGTAAAATACCCTTTGCCTTATGTACAGCATCTGTCATTTCTCCTTTGTCAATGCCATTTGTAGCTCTAATTTAGTTTCACATTTTTAGACAGGAAAGTAGATAATAATGCAGACATTACATATTTAGCGTGAAAACATGTGGTAATTGGGCACTGTAACTTTTAAAAAAACCACAATCACAGCGACTGATCAAGGTAACTAAACAACAATAGATTACTGCACAAGTCACTATGACCAAATGTATGTCTTTGTCCTTAGGCCATGTCCAGCTATCAAAGGATTTTAGAAAAATGAGCTTACGGTGACTCCAGTGTGAGGTAAATTACAAAAATCAATTCTTTTTTGTGCCTGTTAAACAAGGTACATTATTTTATGTGTTAAAGGAGAAGTAAAGGCAATTTATACATGGGGGTGTGACAAGCTAGGCACACTGAAGGGATTGTATTTACTTACCTGATACTACTCCAGGCTGGTGCTCCTGCCAGCAGAAAACTGCACCAGCCCCCACAGGTCTTACAGCAAGCACCACTGAGCTTCCTGCTTCCTCTTTTAACTCATGGCTGAGCATGTGCAGTAAAGAGAAAAGCCAAACTTTACAGAAAAAGCCGGCTGTTTTGTTCTACTGTGTATGTGTCTGTCCTAGGAAAGAGTGAAAGAAGCAGGAAAAGGATTGCTCAGTGGTGGTCGCTGGAAACACCCTGAGCCAGTGCAGTTTTCTGCTGATTGGATCACCAGCCCGGAGTGTCAGGTAAGTAAATACAATCAATTGGGGAGGCTAAATGTTGGTATCCCCAAGTTTAAAATTACTTTCCTTCTCCTTTAATAATGCATAATAACACTACTACTGATAATATCAATAATAATAATACATGAGTTATTAATACCAGAGAGCAGTATCAATAGATTCTGCCATCCTGAATTTCACATATTATCAATTAAAGGAATACTGTCATGGGAAAATGGGCTTTTTTCAAAATACATCAGTTAATAGTGCTACTCTAGCAGGCTTCAGCACTGCAATCCATTTCTCAAAAGTGCAAACACATTTTTTTTAATATTCAGTTTTGAAATCAGACATGGGGCTAGACATTTTGTTAATTTCACAGCTGCCCTTGTCATGTGACTTGTGCCAGCACTTTAGGAGGGAACTGCTTTCTGGCAGGTTGTTGTTTGTCCTTCTCAATTTAGCTGAATAGAATGCAGTGGGACATGGGTTTTCACTATTGAGTGCTGGTCTTAGATCTACCAGGCAGATGTTATCTTGTGATAGGAAGCTGCTATCTGGTTAATATAATTTTAGTAGATCATATCTAACAAATTGTAATCATACAAGTCACTTCAGCTTTCTGAAGTAGGCAAAAGTTGCTTCAAGATAATTTTTTTATCCACAATTTGTTATCCAAATGCATTGAATGCATTTCAATCACATATACTAATTGCACTGAAAAACTTCATTTTTATTATATTGCCATTTCCAGTAATCAAATGCATCAATATTATGTCTGTGTATGTTTTTTTAGGTGCAGGAGGACTTCATCTGAGGGTACATATGGTTACATTTGCAAAATGATAACCCCAGTTGTTGCGCAACTTGGTAGCTTTTATAAAGTACTTGTATCTAAAGCAGATTCTTACACATAAATGCACACAAATGCACGTGCCATTCACTCACGGTGTGCTTACTGATGCAGGGTGTAATGTTGTACCATCCATTTCTGTGTAAATATCAAATATTCATTTTAATATGTATTAGCAGTGTGGAGAGAACAGCCAGGAATAAAGCTGAGTTCCACCCTGCAGTCTGACATAGCTGTATGTATTCTTCCAGTCCAGCACCAATTCTGGGGCTGCCGCCGCCTGAGGCAGCAGCCCCGATGACGCCCCCCCCTTCCTGCTCCGTGCTTAAAAATCAGCGTCGGAGCAGGACGAAAAGGGGACGGTATCGCTAGTGCATTGAGCGCAATTGCGCTCTCTGCACTTGCGGAGCCCAATTCCCAGGTTACAACCCGGAAATTCGGCTCTTAAAGCTACAAGAGGCGGCTTTTTGCCACCCCTTGTAACCGGCTGCTCCATGCCACCTGCTTTGCTGGATTTTATTTTCAAAACAACAAAAACAAATCTTCAGCCCACTGGCTTCACATGGGGGTATCACATAAGCTTAACATAAACAGTCCCGCTTCTAACACCCTCAATGGTGTTCACTTTACTCGAGTTTAGCCCTGACTGGGTTTCAGTGGACCACAAAGTCCTCTTTGGGCACATTTGAGACACTTGTCTTCTGAGAGTTGTTTCTCGGGTCCTCTCCCAGATCTTTGGTGCTCTCTCCAACTCACTCTCTGGTTCCCTGGTGCTCACCAGCACTCCTATAGCCCCTCATCTTCCTTAGCTCCAGGAGGTCTCTAAGGGGAAGCAGCAGTAGCAGCCCGGAGATGTTGCTCCACACTTTAAAAATTCCTAGCTGTTACTTAACAACAAATTCCACCACCACTTGCACTTAGAATCCATTTGTAATCTTAGCACAGGCTTCCTTCCAATTCCACACATATCTACACAGGTCATGGATTGCAGCCTGATCAGTTTGTCCTGAACCTTTGCCAATGATTGTAACAAGCAGGGTTCTGATTTGAAGGTAGACTGGTACATTTTTTCTCTGACTGGTTTAAAGAGTTAGAGCTAGAAGCATCTGTCTGTCTGTCGATCATCTGTCTATCTGTCTGTCTGTCTATCTATCTAACTATGTGTCCCTTTATTTGCACCTAGGTGTGCAGAGGACCTCTGGATCACAGAAATTAAAAATATAGGATGGTCGTAGGACTGTTAATTTACATTTTTTAGTTGCCCCCATCCCACTTATGACAATGCGAGTAAGGAGACACTGATTTGAAAAACGTACTCATGTAAGTACAAATACCAAGACATATTAAGGATGGTTCCCTTGGGTAAAGATGGAAGCTATGTTGTTTTTTATTTAAAACACCCATTCCTAATTTTCTTATTTAGGGCTATGGATTCAACATTAATCAAAAGGAAGCCCAGTAGTATTATTGTATCCACTTTCCCACAGGAAAAGGTAGGTATCTGCACAAAGTAATTTATAATAGCGCTTCAAAGTGTCAAATATCTTAGATGGCATAACTGTTTTACAAACTAATGATGGAGGCAAACAAATACAAAGCAGTGGAACAGTGGTCTGTATACTTACAGGCCATACGTCGATGAACTATTAGTTGCCTTCTCATATTGGGCATATATTGCAAATAATTCTACAGATCAGTCTGCAACTTGAACCAGGCATGACAGACACTGTAAAATACTGCATTCAGACACCAAAAAGGGATTAGAAAATAGATGTAAAAATTGTGTGTATATTTCAACACCTTTGTATTTTTCCCTGTATTGGGTATTTAAAAAACGCCAAGACCAGTTACAACAAAAAAGTAAAATAATTAATTGTACAGTGGTATAGGATCTATTTTTCTCCTGTAAATGTAAAATGTTAGGCAGAGGTCCTTGATTTCATTACAGTATATTTGCTCTGGTGTGTTCATCCGCATTTTACTTCTATATAAGACCCCACCTGTTGTGCTGTGAAGCCTTAGCTAACACAAATGCATGATCTTCCCAAAAAAGCCCTAACAAAGAAACTAAAAATAAAATATTGTGCTTACTGGAAGAAACAGCTGGTGGCAGCCAAAGTTAGCAAAATAAAATAAGATGCAGTGCTGGAAGGTAAGAAAAGGAGGGTTGAATTTAATAATTATGCTAGGCTGCTCTTTTGCTGACCTTCCTGTCTGTGCAGTGGGGTGAGCTAAGTTACCAAATGCCACAGCTACAATTAGCAGCTAGAATCACTATTGTCTATTTTGTAGCCATTATAAGTAGCTGCTACTAGTAACTCTGTGTTGTCTTCACCCTAAAACTATACATAAAACTAAATGAAGTTTTATTTATTAGCATTAAAAGAACTTTCCCACAAAAGGAGACAATCCTTGGCCCATGTCCTGGTTTGCATAGAAACACAAGAAAACATGCATCAACACGGCTTTACAGTTTTATAACTAGCAGATGCATAGTAATTTCATGAGTTTTTTTTTTTTAAAACTTACCCCTCCACTATTTCAAAGGGAGACAGCTCCTCTTGTTCTTTCTTTTTGGAATTTCCCTCACCATTTTCTGCTTTCTCTGCTTTCTCTGCTTTCTCTGTTTCCTCTTGCTTGTTGATAGGATCCTTGGAAGACTGTGATTTATTTTGCCTCTGTGCCATTGTGAATAAATAGAGAAAAAGTCCAAACCAAAGGAGGAAGGATTTATGGAGGGCAGCAGAACAGTGAATGAAAGAGTGACTGTAAATGGATATGAAGGGTGTTAAAGAAAGGGAGTGAGCTAGAGGTTTCAGAGGAATGATTGGGGGTGGGGTGGGGAAATGCATTATGGAGGTTCTAAATATGGCATCAGTCAGTCACAGTGACAGTATGACCTCTGAGGAATGGGCCTCCCCCTCTACTGTACAAACTGCCAAACTGCCAGGAATTTGGAAAGCATTTGCATTGGGTGTATTATAAAAATAACAGTGTGCATCTACATTGTAAAAAAATGATTTCAATCAATATGGTTCAACTAAATTTTGGCTTTTTAATAACTTTTACGTCAATGTCTAATTTAAGGGAGGAAGAAATACAGGTATGGGACCTGTTATACAGAATGCTCGGGACCTGGGAATAACATATATTCCATAATTGTGATCTTCATACCTAAAGTCCACTAGAAAATCATGTAAACATTAAATAAATTCAAATAGGCTGTTTTTGCTTCCAATAAGGATTAATTACATCTTAATTGGGATCAAGTACAAGGTTCTTTTGGATTATTTGATTATAATGAAGTCTATGGGAGATGGCCTTTCCATAATTCTGACTTTTCTGGGCTTCTATAAATCCAGCTATACATGTGATTTAACAGGCCTCAAATAATGCACTTTTTTAGAGCACTAAATTATTTACAGTAATAAATTGAGGTAGAACCGTGACATGCCAGGGCCTTGCTGTGATGGGCTGGTACTGTGACATGTGGGGTGGTGCTGTGACATCTGGGGCGGGGCTCTGACATGGCAGCCAGTTTTGATCCATACAGCCCTTCCAGGCTGTCCGGGTAAAAAACGGTCAGGTTGCAACCCTAATGCCTAATTCAGAGACGGCAGCTTTACAAAATGATGTGCTGGGATATCAGCAGCAGGCGCTGACAATGTATCTATGACATATATGGTATGGAAGCATGGTCTGCTTGTGTCATCAGCTGCTCACTGCACATGCGCAGATATTTATCAGATGCCACTAAATGCTCACTTTTCATGTGAGGGAGAGATTATAAAAAATGGGGAAATGGCATATCTTGATGGGAAAAGTGGGGGTAAGGTTCCAAAACTGGATTACTCCAGGAATATTTCGGAGAGTTGACTGGTGTAATGGTAATCAATTATTAAAATAGATGCACACTGCAGTGTTTTCTGTGCAGTCACCTAGAATTTATCTACATATAAGAAAATAACTACAGTAATACTAATTTATATCTTTGTTTTCCAAACTGTGATTGTTTTCTCTGAGCTAAGTAGGAGCATAGGATCCATAGTTGTTACATAATATGCAGCTAATAGAAAGTCTCTTTTGCCCTGGGCAGTGGTGTAGCTAGATATTACTGGGCCCCACAGAAAATTATTTTTAAAGCCCCCAAAATGTCTAAAGGTTGACCTGCTTTACATATATTTATTGAAATTGTATATGAATTAGGACCTCATGGGGCTCCTATACCTCCTGGCCCCCCTGCAGCCGCAGGGTCTGCTTCCTCTGTAGTTACACCCCCAGATTCGAGTCTAACTATAACTACAGACTGTTCTGTTAAAGGATAATGGCAGATGGTAATTTGTTAGGCACCCCTCAGTGAATACAATCTGAATACAATATGTAATCGGCTCATGGACAAAAAAGGCTGGGGATCCGTGGACAATAGGAACTGCATATACAGGTCTAGAATAAATGGCCAGCTGCATTGCAACCCCGTCTTTGGTGCAGTTATTTAACCACTCAACTGGAGATCATAAGCTGATAGAAATGATGAAACCATGCATCATCTATTCTTTACTTTAGGGGCAGCAGATCTGGGACCTGTTTAGTAAGCCAATACATTTTTCAGTAAAGATAAAACTTATCCTGCATTCAAAGGTTACTGATAATTATAATAAAAGAATTAATAAGAGAACAGACCACTAACGATGGGACAAATAAAATGATATAAAATTATATTGTTGTAGTACACTAGATTCGCCTAAGCCAGGTGGGTGCAGGAAATGTAATGTGGACTCTATAAAGTGATATCAAATTGTGTTCACGTAATACCAAAGCCTTCTACCAGAGGTCAAACGGTTAATTCTAATAAAGTACGAGGTAGGACTGTAGCTATAGAACTTCACTGCATTATTTCTACAGTTGGTATTTATTTACTGCAAAGGCTAAAACAGTTTGGGCTCAGGAAACGCGTTAGTTACAATAAATTTTTCCAGTAAGGGTAGAACTACACAGTCGATATTGGTGCGCTTACTTCCGTTCCGACGCAATGAAGCACAGGCATCATGTTGGATGCGCCAAATCCTAGGTAAGTAATGGGACTGTCAGATGTGGTCGCAGCGTGCATCTGACACTACTGTCGGATGCAGACGCTGCATGCATAGGAGGTAAGCTCACCATTATTGCCCGTGTAGTTCTACCCTTAGTCTTGCACATGCTCAGATGTAAGTACTTTCTTAACTATGTATGGCAATTCCATGTACATCTTCCTTATAGTGAATGCTCTATTAAATGTAAATAAACTTGGTCAAATGGGCGTGACATTTGAAGCTCTCCGTGCCATGGTAAGTGTGACATTGTGACAAGCTTTCTCAAGATTCCAATGTGTTGTCTAATAAATAAATCAGTTTTTCTGAAGAACCTTCTTTGTCTTGGAGTTTTGTAAATAATAAGGTCCTCGCAAGCACAAACTATATACACTGCAGCATCTCTGAAGTGTTGGAAGCTGCAGTCGTGATTAAGTGCAGGTTTAATTCCTATTGCTTACCAGTGATGCTACCATAGGGAAGAGAACATGATATGGTGTGCTTCTTCCACAGCATGGGCTACAAATTGGAGTCTGATCCCCCACAAAGCACTGTGCTGGGTCACATGGTGGGACTATGACATACCTCCCAACATTTGAAAAATGTAATGAGGAACATGACTATGAAGATTCTCATTCATCCAGGTCATGGTATATCTAGCACAAGTAACTCAAAACAACTAGATATTTTGTGGCCACTCAATTTTGATAATTTTAGGGCCATGTTTTATGTTATAACAGTTTTCTACTGAAGCTAAAATTGGCCTTTGCACTGTGAGTCATAGTTTCCTCAAGAGACTTGCTTAGCTTAGATCTTTCTTTGCAGCTGCTCAGTGTTCTGTGCTCTCTGCCAAAGAACTGCTTATTTTAATTTAGTTTCAGAAACTTTATATGTTTTTCTGTCGTCAGTGCAGAAGATCAAAGAGAAACTGTCCTTCTGCAATTTTACATGCACTTTCCCCATCTCTGCTGAATTCTTTTTCCCAGTCATGCAACCCAATACCTCACCAAAGTGGCTTCTTCCCTGTCCCCAGTCCTGCCCCCATCTCCACTTCTTCCTCTGAGTGATGTGCTTGTGTTATACTGTACCTTAATATCTGCAATAGTGAGCTGCACTGTGATTGGAGAAGTAATGACAACTACTAGTGAACTCTACAGTGCTACATTATCTTGCACCTGCACTTGTAGTTATCATTTTATAAGGAAGTGACAAGGAGAATGAGGAGACTCACAGTTTTGACAGTGTTGCATTGTCTGGTCAGATTGGCTCACAGAGACTCTGGCCAAACAAGATATTACCCTGTATCTTTGCCGGCTATAACAATATAAATATTGTAAAACCAATAGATCCAGTTTATCGTTTTTATCTTATGAAAACTCCTTTTACTTATAATTAAAATTCATCTCAATTAGCACAATTCTGGACAGTATTATAGAATGTATGCATGGTAGCATTTATGTATGTTTGTCACACATGATGGGTGCACATGTTTCTTTTCTATCCGAGGCTAAAACAGGCCCTGCTTAGTTAGGGATATTTTATAGAGTTCTGCTTGAGCAGTATGGCTGCGGTTTCGGAATGCTGACACATGGAGAAGCTATTCTAACAAAAAAGCAGCTGAACTGTTCTGCGCTGAGGCTAAGTACCAATAACTGCAAAATGCTGATTAATCTGATTAAGAAACCATATTATGGCTCATTTACAATCACAGCTGAAAGTACAAGAGTGCTAAAATGAACTTGATTGTGTGCAATGACACTGTTTATAAAAGCTACTAGTGTCCAACCTTGCTTCATGTACTTGTGTCCATTTGTGCCAAG
>CM044434.1:61098139-61119012 GCA_024363595.1 Xenopus borealis | reverse complement strand
CAATTTGTGTCCAAAAGAAAATATGAACATGTGCAATTATGCACATTCATGGATCTGTATTCACAAATCCACACATGGCCAATAAAATAATGGCATATTGCAACTGAAATTGCACTTGTGGTGGTAAATGAACCTTATTTTGTTTTGAATAGTGATGGGCGAATCTCCCCTGTTTCGATTCGCCGAAAAATTGGCGAAAAAATTAGCGAAACGAAACGAGTCGCGTTTTTGACGCGCGTCGCCGCGAATTCGCCTCTGGTGAATAAATTCGCCCATCACTAGTTTTGAACAAACCAGTTGTTTTGCTCCTTTAAGATGTGACCATAATTGCAACCATAAATCAGTCCTAGTAGTTAAAAAACAACACCAATATCCATAAGTTGTCATTGGGCCGAGTGTAATCATTCCAATTCTAAATTATGTTGGATGGCGTTGGAGGAAGTATATACCAAATCAGGCAATACAGACCAGAAACTCCTCCAGAGAGAACCATGTAATACTTTATCACCTAAGGGTCTTAATAAAGCAATAAATTATACTTTCTTTCTATGAACTAATGCCTACTTGTCATTCATTTACAGTGGAGGAGAAGGATAATACCACTGAAAATATAAGATAGATATAACCCAGTCAGTAAGTACTTTACTATATAACTAATAAGATATGAATAGGATGCTACCTCAAGTTCCAATTGCATAACATTGTTTATAGCAAGATGTTTTTACAGCAATACTATATTTTCACCAAAAATATTAAGTAAAATTAAGTTTTTAATGTAATTGGATGGCAATTGTCTATTGTATATCATGTAACATTATATGCATTATGGGTTTATTTCACTAGTTGGCACTATAATTAGTACTATTTAAGCAATCTTGATGGTAGGTTATCACTTGAGGAAGGTCATATTATTGTCCCGAAACGTTTGATCCCATCCTGTGGAACATCCTACTTTTTGAAACTTCAGGATTAGGTATCAATTTTATTTATCGGATAGTAATTCATGTGCCTCATGTGCCTCAATTTACTTCTCTCTAGATCTCAGAAAACCCTCCATCTAGTGGTCACAAATAGACTGTAAATCTCTGTCAATGTTTATTGTAACTACATTATGCCGACTAAATTAAACTCTTTAAACTCATGAAAGGTTGCAAAATTCTGAAATGCCCCTGTTTTAGGATATAATTTGGCCATCTTGGCAAGACTGCATGTATTGTGTTGTCTTTTAATGTAGCATTATAAAAAGCAATGGTGAAAATGCCCCAGATCGCTTATTATGTGCTTGTGTGTACATTATCATTGAGTGACACATCCCCTGATCATGCATTGAGTGAACTGGGCCACTCTCTGTGTTAATGCATGTGCCCCAACATTGTCATCTGCACTAGAAGCAGGGGGCATATCACAAATACTATAGTTTCCCCTGACTGAAGGCTCTGTTAGCCTGCACCACTGATGGGTGAAACAATTTTGATGTGATTGACACCCTTTAATACATCTATAAAACAAATTAGAAGAACTGGTTATGTTTAGCATGCTCTGCTTTTACTGGCTGACACTGAGATTTAGACATTCATTGTGATGTTCTATGCTGTGCATAAAAAACCTTTCCACCCACACAAAAGTATGCAGTTGGCAGACAGACTCTCAGAATATGCCCGCCATCTCTGCCCCAAAATATAAGCTTATGTTATGAACACCACATTGTTTTACAGAGCCATGTTAAATATAGCTACAATGTAAGGCATGGAGATAGTCAGAAATGACTTTTATAGCAGTGTGATCAGGATAACACATGACGAGCCATATGCCTTTGTTTCTCCATCAGTGAGATGTTTGCTTTATTGATATGAGTATGCTAAGCTGATTGGAGTCAATTACTGTAATAACAGAGTAAATATAATGTATGACTCTGTTATGATCAACATTAACAAAGGCCTATGTGAATACTATGAGACACGTTTACATTGTATTCAAAGTTTCACGGATGCTTAATGTGCGGGCGGTCATTTACAAAGCACTACGGCAGTTGTTTGCAGCCGTTGTTTCACAGAAAAATGGCTTTTTTTAAAGGCATGTCAATTAAATTATCTGAATCTGCCTCTTGCACTTCCACATAGTAGCTTTTGGCACCACTTTCTTTTGTCCTGCTTCTTGTTGAAATGTTGCACAAGTGTATATATTGGTGCAGGGGAACCCTGGAGCTACCATCCCCACAGCGAAAATATTTTTCACAACTGTGTCTGATTTATGTTGAAGAGCAACTGTAATTGCCTGCATTTTAATTGACTGGCCACAATTCCGTCATGCACATTTCTCTATCACTCCGTAGTTACACAGGAATAATTGGACAAACACTGCATTGGGGTTAAAATCATGTTCATGGTCCAGTATTTCGATAATTGACAAATGGCCAGTTTATTTTTACAGTTCAAAGGCAGACTGTTGTTAAATAATATGGATACATCAAATATTCTGAAATAATTCCAGCCTATAGGATTTAAGAAGGGGCTACATTCATATCTCAAATGATGGAAATTGTACAGATGAACAATAATAGATAATGGCAACAACTGTTTAGATGTCAAATCAATTTCTGAAGAGAGGTTGTTCTTATAGTGATGTATACAATATGTCAAGCATTAAAAGGGTTAAAAATATCTGGGATAATCCAATAAATAATCCACATGGATTTAGACAGTCTGATTTAGACAGTATGACAGTTATTCTTATAACATATAATATTTTGATAATGCAATGTCTATTAAAGTGGTGGTTCACCTTCAAGTTAACTTTTAGTATATTGTAGAAGGGCCAATTCTAAGAAAGTTTTCAATTGGTCTTCATTATTTATTTTTCATAGTTTTTTAATGATTTGCAATTTTCTTCTGTTTCTTTGCAGCTTTCAAATGGGGGTCACTGACACCATCTAAAAACAAATGCTCTGTAAGGCTACAAATGTATTATTATTGCTGCTTTTTATTACTTATCATTCTATTCAGTCCCTCTCCTATTCATATTCCAGTCTCTTATTCAAATCAATGCAGGGTTGCTAGGGTAACTTGTACCCTAGAAACCAAATTGCTGACACTGCAAACTAGAGAGCTGCTGAATAAAAAGCTAAATAACTCAAAAACCACAAATAATAAAAAATGAAAACCAATTGCAAATTGTCTCAGAATATCACTCTCTACATTATACTAAAAGTTAATTCCAAGGTGAACAACCCCTTTAAGTGGACCTTGCATTTATTGCAGGAGAATCCTGGATCCTGGGATGTTTTTTGGCCCACCCTACCCACATACAAATGCAGTTGGTATCTCTGGACTTCTTGGTCCAGAAAGACCTTGTGCTTAGTTATGCTAAAGTTTATGGCAACCTAGGAAGGGGCTTCTACTGGAGTGAAAGTTGCAAATGCATGTAATATACTGATAAAACTTTTGTCAGTTATAATGTAACTTATATGATTTCAATGATTGTTTACTTTCATTGTAGACTGTTCTGTTGGTTTGCCCCCCAAAATAAAGCTGAAACCCCCACAACTGTCAGGCCAACTGGTTACCAATCAGTGTTCCCTTTCAGGTTTGTGATCGCACACATTTCGAGGCCAGCACACACAAATTGTGGTGCACACAAAGAAATTTGTGTGTGCACACAAAATTTAGCATTAATTCTGACCTGAGCACATTTAAAATGTGCACACAATACATGGGTGTGTTCTTTGTTGAAGGAACAGTGTAAAGTGTAATAAAGTAATGAAGGGATGGCCTCTGGTATGGTGATCCTGTTTATGGGTAAAAAGGTCCCCTGCTATTAGCTAATCAACTTCGACTGCTTTAAAAGATTAAGCTTTGACCTGGTCTGGCCAGTATGTAACACTACTTAATTACACATTTTGGTGTAATTGCTGGACTGACTGTGCAATAGCATCCATTTTATTCTTGCCTATGTAATTTGTCCTCTGGCCCTAGATGGAGCTGAAAATTCACATTCAGATTGTTTGTAACTTGGCCCCAAGGAAGGCCCTTGTGGTCTGAAACATGTAGTGCTTCAAAATCATCACTGACTTAAACTGGAGGGCTCTCTAGTTTTTCTTACTACATCTGGCCACACCAGGAATGACTTTGACACAATTGCAATATATGGTACAACTTTATAGTTTTTAAAGGGGAGGGTATTTTCAATATCTGTATGCATAAAATGTCTCAGCTTGTGTTTTTCTGCAAGTGGAGAAGGGCTCAAGTGCTCCAATACACTTCTGTGGGTCTCTGTACTCTGCACGGCATCAGAGCTTTTCTTCACTTACAGAACAAACACAAGTCTTAGGGGCAGATTTTCACAGTTCACAGTTCGATCGAATTTTCAAAAAGATTTGAATTTTCGAATGTTTTTGAAGACCACTTCAACCAGTGAATTTTGAAAATTCGATCGAATCGAATGATTCGAATAATTCAAATACAATTTAATTCAAATATTCGACTGTCGAAGTAAATTTTTATTCAACTGTCTAGTTCGCCAGATCAAAGCTTCATTATTTTTGATCGAATAGGAAATATTCAATTAATCGATAAAATCATTCGAATCGATCGATTCGAACGATTTATCAATCAATTGAATATTTCTTATTCGATCGTTCGACCAATCGAATTGCGGTAAAATTTTTATTTCTCCTTTAAATTCGATGGTTGAATTTCGAATTTTTTTCAATTCGAAATTCGACCCTTGATAAATCTAAAGCTATTTATATGGGTTATATATACAGTGCAATAATTTATAGTACGAAGATAGTTCAGCAGTGCAATCCTGTTTATTTTTCAGAACAAAAGAGTTTGCTGTTGCTGATCAGATGCTGTAGTAGCCTCCATCTTTTTTCCGGGAGTATCCATGGTTTGTAGCAGCTGTATGATGACTCACTAGGAAAGAAATACACTTAATTATAAAATGTTATGAAAAGTGTATACTTGTTTGGGCTAGAGTTGGTAAAGAAACAGCTAGTTTTTAAAGTTAATCTGTCACCCTTTATAGAACTTGAAATGAAAATATATTTTTTCTTTTTGTTTTCTAATAATTTTATCCACACTTCCTGCTCTAAAGAGATTATTTTATTATTATCATATTTTATATTTATATTTTATAGATTATATTTTTATCATGCCTTTGGTTAAGGCAGCACCAAGCCAAGCCATTCTGGTGTTCAACCTGGTCATCCACCTTGTCCCCCAAGCATGTATGCAAATGAGCTTAAGTGAACGTGTGCGTGAGGGGCAAAGTGACCAGACTATGGGTAGTCTACATATGGGGTACATGCCTACTGCTGCCCTCCATTATGTCCTAGGCATGTGCCTCTTCTGCCCACCCCTAGTTTCAGCGATGTGTTAAGGCATATAAGATGACTAAATGTCAAAGGACTTGTGCATCAGATTTATCTCTGGTGATTTTTTTTGGCTAATGGCACATGGTGAATATGTGCTTGTAGTTTTATCTACACAGGCAGATAAAAACTGATGTAGTCCCATACTCTTATCTGCCAACAGGTAAAAAAAAGGCAATCATCAGCCATGCCATTAGCCTATAGATACATGCCACATTCACACCAGGGCCAATTTAAAGTACCAGTGGGCCTAACAGCAAAGATATGATTGGTGGTCCCCACAGACAACCAATTGGAGTTGGTAAATGACAAAACTGTCATACCACAATGAAAAAATGTAAAAAAAAATATTCAATAAGAAAGGGGCGCTAAGGGTCTCTCAGTGTTCCACACTTGAGAGTGGTAGGTATAATAAAAAAAAACAGAAGTCCACCATCAATTAATAGTCAGCTTGATCAGCAGAAATCCTGTTATCAATCATAAGATGGCATAGTAGATAGTAGACTGAAGCCTCCTTACGAAGCTGGACAGACTTATAGAACAAACATAAAAAGACAGGTGCGTTCCCTTATCATAAAATCAATATAAGTATAAAACCTGTTAAAGCAGCCCAAAGCTTTTCATCAGAATGTCAACCTCATAGTTAAACCTTTTGGATGGAGACCAAGCAAAGAAAGTGATGTGTGCAACCAATATAGCTTTCTGTGCGAAAACACATGATGTATAATGAAAGAGCTTTGGATACTATGGAAAAAGCTATATGAAATTCACATGCGCGCATTACAAAGCTCTGAGATACCAAGTGCTACATATGTCATTAGGCAGTGCAGAGGTGTCCACCCGATTCTAGAACTGTGGTCTAAAGAAGTGCACCACAGTACTGGAAGAAGGGGGAGGTGCACATGCTTAGCATCAAAGAGGTGAAGAGGACTGAAGGGAGCACACAACAGATTCTAGGAATCCATCCATTCCCATGGCAATCGAAGGTCCCCATAGAAGCCAATCCCCAACCAGTGGTTCGTGAGCAACATGTTGGTCACAAAACCACTTGAATGCTACTCCCAGTGGCCACAAAGTAGATGCTTATTTTTTAAGTTTTGGTTGCATACAAACCAGTTGCACTGCCAAACAGAGTCTCCTGTAGGCTGATAATCCACATGTGGGCTACCAAATGGCCAATCAAAATACTTATTTTGTACCACCCTGTAACATTTTTCATACTTGTCTCCCCAAAGTTTGAGGGCCCCTGCTCTAGATACACATATTAATACAGTATACATGAAACTAAACTTGTTGTATGTTATATAAATTTTGATTAAAAAGTTTTTATTTACAAACATGCTCTACCACTATGTGGACCAAGTTCGCCCCTAGTTATGCAAACCTTTTTCATTGACATTGGGGACATGTCCAACATTGGGGGTGAGCCTGATCCACTATTAACATAACTTAGATGATACTATTATAATCTGAAAGGGATGGAGGGATTCTTTGGAAGCATTCATTTCTGGATTAAATTCTAATCATATCAGTATCAAATATACTCTCACTATTGATTCTACAGAAGTCAGCTCTTTAGACCTAACCCTTAAGGGTAAAAATGGTAACATTCATAGTTGCACATACTTAAAAGAGGCCTAAGTCAATGGTTATCTAAATAGATCAAGTAATCACCATCCAAGTTGTTTGTCCAACATTCCTTATAATGAATTCCTCAGTCTCAGAAGGAACTGTTATACTTCTGAAGCTTTTTATAGAGAAGCAAATTTACTCTCAGTAAGATTTAAAGAAAAGGGGTATGAAAAGTAGTTAACAGAGAACTCAAAAAAACATTAAAAGGAGCAATGTGAGAGTCTTCTTAACCTGAACATAAGTAAGGAGATTCCTTTTGGAACCGCCAAAACTAAGAATCTGTCAAAAAATCAGAACAAACCTCTTACAAGAAATACTTGGACACTAAAGGATCCCATCCTTTGCACTACATTTAATCCACAATAAAAAGAAATACAACATAGTTTTAACAAACATTGGAGTATTTAATTGTCATACAGTACCTTTGCCGCCAACTATTTTTCAATAAGATACCTAGAATTTCTTTTAAGAAAAACTAAGCACCTTCAGATAAAATCAGATATACATATGAATAAAAGGATCAATTTGGAGGGGCAGGTATGGTCAAATGTAAAAGAAGTAGATGTATCACTTGTAGGCATACACCTCAATATACTACAGCCTTGTCTTCTAAAGTGACAGGTAATATTTATTCTTAAACAGAGGATCTCTTTTTCTACTAAAAGTTTGATCTATCTACTTACCTGCAATTGTGGGATGCAGTATAAAGGCCAAACAAAAATATCTCTTATATAGCTAGATTTAGGGAACAAAGGCTCAAGCTATGTTTTAAAAATAGTTCTTATGGATTTTCTAAACAAATGGGAGACTCACAGTCGGATCATAATTATGTGGGTTGAACAAGTTAACATCTCCCATCCAGAATTAAATTCCTTTAATTCCTAACACCACAGAGTGTAATGCAGGATTTAGAGACAAACCCTCTCTAAGGATTAATAATGTTTGATTTTATTGTGGTGTGATTTTTTTATCTGCTTTGATGTATTATAAGATATATGTGACTTACTTAAAGAATCAATTTTATAGGCAATATTAGACATACAAATAAAAAATCTAGTCATATCATAAAACTTTTTTTAGTAATATGTATACAAAATGTAAGTTTTTTGTTGCATGTATATTAATATATGCCTCTATAGCAACACCAATTGGATGCCTAGGGGAAAATTCACTAAGATGCGCAAATTCGCTAGCGTTGGCTTTGCTAGCGTTGGCTTCGCTAGCGTTCGTTGCACTTCGCCAGGCGAATTTTCACCAGCAAATTCAAGTTGCGAATTTGCGCTCAGGGCGGCGAACGTTAGCGAAGTAGCGCTACCGTTCGTTCACCAGGCAAAGCACAGTAATGCTAGCGATGCATAATTTGCATACGGCGGGAACTTAAGCGTAAAATAGAAGTATATGTTACAGCCACTACACTACACAAGCCCAGGAAACCTTTAATTAATAAAGTTGTCCTATTGCCCTACATGTGCCCCCTGTATATTTGAGTTTCCATATGTTAGGAAATGTAGGGGGGAAGGAGGGTAACCCCCCAAAAAATCAATCTTTTTCAGACTATCACCCTACAATGGTAAAACACGCAAGCGTTTTTTTTGGACTTAGAAAAATTTTCCAATTTTGTTTTTCAAACTCCTATCTATTGTATTGAACTTCGCCAGGTCTGACCAAAGTCTAATGTAAGTGGTAACCTTCAGGTAAATTTTAATCTTGTGAATTTGCGTAATTACGATCCTTCATCAGTGCGCAACTTCGCCTGGCGTAAGGGTGAGAAGTTGTGCAAGTCTATCTACTTTGCTAGCGAAAATTCGCCAGAGTTGGTGTTAGTGAATTCTGTTAAGTGCAGTCCTCTCCACTTCTTTGATTTTATGCATGTGTGGCTCCCCCTTCTGCCAGTACTTATGGCACCTCTTTGTCATGCATGCTCTTCTAATTTGGAAGTCTTTCCCAAAGAACAAAAGGCACTTCCCTGCTAACCGTCCAAGGGTTTTAAATATCTCTTTATAAGTTTTATTACAAAATTACCCTGATGAAATTGGCATTCTGATCAAACACACTGGGCTGCTGTAACTAGTTTTATACCTATATGCTAGAAATTCTGCTAGTTAATGAAAATGCATTACTTTTATGTAAATAAAGCATATGATTGATTATATGTTAATAGCCACACTGATGAGTTATTGCTTGCTGTAACAGTGTACTTTTGCAATTTAGCACCTATGTTATTATATACATATTAAATAAGCTTCAGTATAGTAAGAAAAAAAGATTTGGCTCAAAGGGTATTTGTCCTTTTTTTACCATGCTGAAAATAGCATAACTTACCAATAGCACCATTTATGCAATGCATGTTGGCTCTCTGAGGACTAACCCATTGTTTGACAGATGGCATCTCCTCTTGCAAATCTGGTATCTCTTTCAATCTGTTTTTCAGAATTCTCCTACAACGAGTGTAGAAATGAAGACAATTAATTGGCCCTCCCAACACCTACATTTCACTCTGATCCACATTATAAATACATTTTAAAACTACTACTACTACTACTACTACTACTAATCCCTTTTTGTACTTAATTATCCCTTTTATTTACTGTAATTCTATTTGTGTCCTTTTCATACCTGGCAACCTGCATCAACCTGCTAATAAAGCACTGCTATACTCTGATCATCCTTGGCTACCAACACATAACAAAGCCTGAACCATGTCAGAACCTGCAAGAAGTACAGATAGGGTTGCCACCTTTTCTGGAAATAAATACCGGCCATCATTTTTACCAACTAGGCTATGTGGTAACCCTAGGTAAAGATGATGGAGCAGGCCCATCTTAACCTGTGACTGTAGCAGTCCCTGCACAAATAGGACAGACAGCCTATATCCACCTGCTCCAGTTAAGTATGTTGGAAATGCTTGGGAAGCATGGAAAAATGTTAAGCAGTGACTGTTGTTATTCATGATCGTTACTAACACTATAAAATTGCCCACTATGCAGAAAGTGGCCCTTTTACTAACAATAGCAGTAGAAGAAGCTTTGCAAATATTTAATTAATTTCAACTTGATGAAAATGACAGTGATAAGATTACTGCGCCTCTAAGGTAAATGAGACATATGAGAGATTTATCTTTAACTCCAAAGTGCAATCTCCTATTGAAAGCATAGAGGAATACAAAACAGACCTTAAGCTGAAAAGCAGAACATGTAACTTTGGTCAGCTGAGAGATTTATTAATCAGAGACAGAGTTGTAATTGGATATAATGATCAAAAAGTGCAAGATAAATTGTTAAGGGAACAGGATCTTACATTAGAAAAAACTCTAAGAATGTGTCAAGAATCTAAACTCACAAAACAGCAGCTCAAAGTGCTAACAGGAATAAGAAGTGAAGAGAAGGTTTATCAAGTCAGCAGAGTGGCCACATCCTCAGTCACACCAAGGGCTCACACAAGTACATTTTAAGAAAGGCAAAGGGAAAATTTATGCAATATTTACCAAATCCAAAGTCTGTAATAATTGTGGTAATACCCACTTGTTTAAAAACTGCCTGGCTTTAGGTAAACAATGCAAGGTTTATGGCAAATATATTCACTTTGTCAAGCAGTGTTATAGTAAAAGCAAACTAAATGCAGTGATGCACAGCAGTAGTAAGGAGAGTCAGGAGGAGATCTGTTTGAGTGATGTCAGTAAAAGGAATGGAAGTTAAAAAATGAACTATAGACAATGATACAAATGGTTTCTTGATTAAGTATAAAGACGGGTCATGGAGGTTGTGCTTGGATCCCAAAGTGTTGAATGAAAACATGAGGATATGATATGTTCATATACCTACTCTGAATAAAATCCTGGACAAAATGGCAAATGCCAAATTATTTACAATACTAGATTCCTATAACTAAGAGAAGCAGAAAATTGTGAACTTTTAATACACCTTTTAGAAGGTATCAGTTCAAACGTCTGCCTTTTGGATTATGTTCAGAACCAGAGATTTTTCATAGAACAATGCAGAAACTCTTGGAAGGGGTTGAAGGAGTTAAAGTCTACACAGATGATATTTTAATTTGGGGCACCACAGAAGCAGAGCATGACAAAATATTAAAGTGAATCTTACAGATAGCAAAAGAAAATGTACTTAAATCGTGCTAAATGGCAGCTCAAGAAACCAGAAATTTTGTATTTTGGTGAAATCATTTCTTATAGTGGAGTGAAACCAGATCCTGCAAAAATTCTAGCAATTAAAATAATGGCCAGTCACAGTAATAAAAAAAGAACTACAGAGATTCATGGGTATGTTAAACTACCTTGGCAAGTACATTCCCAATCTGGCAGACAAGACTCCCCATATGAGGAGCTTGTTGCTAAAGCATGCTGAGTGGAACTGGACAGAGAAGCAGGAAAATTAGTTCAAATCACCAAAAGATATTCTTTGTTGTACACATACTCTGCAATATTTTGACATACATCAGCCTTCAAAAATATCAACAGATGCATCCAAAGATGGAATAGGTGCAGTTCTACTACAACAATATAGAAATGTAGCCAGTTGCATATGCACCACGCCCATTCACACACACAGAGCGCAAATATGCACAAATAGAAAAAGACACTCTTGGTATTGCTTTTGGATGTGAAGCATTCCACAACTTTGTGTAAGGGACAAAGTTTATAGTTGAAATAGATCACAAGCCACTACTTCATCACACAGAAAAAACTATGGAAAGCTCCTCCACTGATTCAATGTTATTGAAATTGCAGAAATATGACTACTAAAGTAGAATATATTCCGGGCAGGTTCCTTATAGTTGCAGATGCATTATCAAGGACATGGAATGAGGATAGTGTTGGATCAGACAGTGAAAATGAATCAAGTGTGGAAATACTGTACATATTAATAGTGTTATGGCTAGGAAAGCGGTATCATAAGAAATGTGGAAGAAATTTAAACAAGCACTGCCTCTGATGATCATCTACAAGAAAGGATAACTGCATTATAATCAAACAATCCCAAAAAATATCTTCCAAAGTCCTATTGTTAAAGTGGACCCGTCACCCCAAAAAAAGATTCAAAATCATATTTTATCACATTAGTCAATCAAAATGAACATTAATTACACTATATAAATTATTTTAATCTTGTTTTCTTCAGTCTGGGAATTCATAATTATAGCAAGTGGGCAGGAGCCATTTTGTGGACACTGTTTTTAAGGCAAGCATTATATCATCTCAGAATCTTGTTTGTGCACCAGAATGGGGGACCAAATATCTATCACCATGTCCTGGCTACACAATTAAATGGTTAAGAGAACTGGGGGAATGTGTGGAGAGCAGTGGCATCTAGGAAGTGCTGAATGGAAATTGAAAGTAACTGTCTGCCCCGCCTCTATGAATAAGGCATAGAGGAGTGGCAGACAATATTTGATTGACAGCTGAAATTTTTAATGAGCTTAAAACAGCTATGAATGCTTTAATAAAAATGGATTTCATGTTTAATTTGAAAAGGACTTTTATTACACAGATTTTTGTGTCTGGTGACGGGTCCACTTTAATATTGTGCTGAACTTTCTATATGGGATGCAGTGTAGCTCAAAGGATCTCAAATTGTTGTGTCTTCATCTCTGCGAAAGGACATACTAACCTTAATACATGAAGGGCATCTTGGATTTCAAAAATGCAAAAGACAGGCAAAAGAATCCTTATTTTGGCCCTCTATAAATGAGGATATTACAAGCTGTACAACTTGCCAAACCTTTGCTCCAGCACTTCCAAGGGAGCCCCTAATACAGAGAGAAATGCCATGTGGTCCCTGGGATACAATTGGAGTTGATATATTCATGCTGAATGGAAAGGAGCAGTTGTCAGTATTGGCGTACTCCATTTATCCAGAAGTTCTGGATGCAAAATACTTAAAACACACTTCTGCAGATATTGAATACCAAGAGAAGTAAAAACAGAGAATGGTTCTCAGTTTATAGGAAAAGACTTTGTAAGATTTACAGAAGAGTTTGGTTTCAAGCACTTCACTTCAAGCGCAAGATTCCCACAGAGTAATGAACTTGCAGAGTGTGGTGTAAAGATTATAAAACAGTTGTTATAAAAAGCTGTTCATTCAGGTTATTTGCTATAATAATATCATTATAGCAAATCACCTGTACTAAGTTACAACTATTAATTGTTTGTTGTTGATGTTAAAATGTTAAAAAGTGAAGGCTGTGTTGACAGTTGTTGATGTTAATAAAGTTTGTCATAGAAAAAAGAAGCACATAGGCGGGCCAGTACCAGAAGCAGAGACTGAGCTGTACAGTCGTAGAGCCATGCTTTTTTCTGCACTGTATTTTAATAAATAAGTTGCTGTTGCAAAACTCAGAATCTCATTATTAAGGAGTACAACACACCATCTAGTCCCATTTTGGGACAGATATTTTTTGTCCAAAAGCACCCTTGAAGGTATCATTACATTTCATTCTCTTACCCATGATTCTCTGTTAATGTTTCTCGTTGGTATAATGTTTCATTGCGATCTTTCAGAAGATCATTATGGTGATCATACAGGGACTTTAAAGTAAAATCCAAGCTGTCAGATGGAGACTAGAAAAAAAAGTTTTACATTTTACTTCCTTACTGGATAAAACCTCACAACTGCAAAATAAAACATTTTTAAAAATAATTAATGCAAAGAATATTGTGCATAAGTCAAATTGACTACTTTATCATTCGAGGAAAGGGTCAGCCAAACTTGCATTCTTAAAAAAACAATAACAATAAATAGGATACATGTAATTACCCCATTTTGTTGATTTACAATTTTCTGTACAGGTTTTAGAGCTTATTCTCCAACTAGGCAGTACAATTGTAAGACAGTAGTGCCGTTGTAATTGTGTACTACTATAAGAGAGAGTACTTTTGTGTGTGACAGGTGAGACAATAGCTGAATAATGTTGTGACTTTTATTTTCTTTTTCTCAGCCAGAAAAATCATCAAGCAGCAGTGTAGTAAATGTTAACAAGCTTTCAGATTATGGTTAGTGAGCCTGCATTGTCTTGTCAAACAATGATCCTGAATATAACACATACATAAAGGCAGAGGTCCCCAACCTTTTTTAACCTTGAGCAATAGTGATGAGTGAAATTCCTCTGCAAGCTTTGACGCGAAAATGACACCTATAGACTCTAAAGGGTGAAAAAATTGTGCGTCAAAATAAATTTGTCGCCCATACACTTCAATACATTTGGCCAAATTTTCGGCAAAGCAAAATTGCCCAGATTCGCCCATCACTAAATGAGTAACATTCAGATGTAAACAGAGTTGAGGAGCGACATATGCATGAGACATGTTCCTGGTTGGTGTAAATGAAGTGTTGTGAATGGTCATTTAGTAGTTCCTATGTGGACTGGAAGCCTACAAAAGACTCTGTATGGCAGTACAGCTGCCTTTTATGCAACCTCTAAGCCTGGTATTCAAAAACAAGCACATTCTTTGAGATCACAGGAAGCAGTATCCAAGGGGCTGGTGAGCAACATATTGTTTGCGAGCTATTAGTGGGGACCACTG
Organism: Xenopus borealis; assembly: GCA_024363595.1. Taxonomy (NCBI): domain Eukaryota; kingdom Metazoa; phylum Chordata; class Amphibia; order Anura; family Pipidae; genus Xenopus; species Xenopus borealis. The sequence continues at coordinate 61,104,472 of CM044434.1, read as the reverse complement.
CATTAGGGCAAAGGCAAATGGAACATTTTGTCTCCCTCTCTTAAAGGAAAACTAAAGTTTAACAAAGATGTAGGGTAGAAATGCTTCATACACATTTTGCTGTCAGGTTCTGTACCAATCCAAACAACTAAAGCCCTTTAGGAGTGAAGAACTGTGCCTCTGCTGCTGTCAGTTACCTGAGCTTAAAGGAATTGTTCAGTATAAAAGTAAAAACTGTGTAAACAGATAGGCTGTGCAAAATAAAAAATGTTTTCAATATAGTTAGTTAGGTAAAAATGTAATGTATAAAGACTGGAGTGAGTGGATATCTCCCATAACAGAATACAACACAACATCCTGCTTTTCAGCTCCCTAAATCTGAGTTAGTCTGCGACTTGAGGGGGGGCCACATGGGACATAACTGTTCAGTGAGTTTGCAATTGATCCTCAGCATTCAGCTCAGATTCAAAAGCAACAGTTATGACCAATGTGGCCCTCCCTAAAGTCACTGATTGGTTACTGCCTGGTAACCAGGGTAACCAGTCAGTGTAAAGAAAAGAGAGCTGAAAAGCAAGAAGTAGTGTTCTGTTAGGTTAGACTTGCAGTCACTCCAGCCTTTATACATTACATTTTTGCCTAATTAATCTGTTTACCCAGTTTTTACTTTTATACTCAACAATTCCTTTAAGGGTTGACTCCCAATATACTGTATATATAGAATATAGAAATCACAATATATGACTGATTAGTAATTAATAATCAGATTTTCAAAACATGACAGCTTAGGAACCACTTCCCTTTATAGCCCTGTAGCAACAGGTTCTATGACAGGCAAACTTAATTTTCTTCTTCGTGATTTCCCATGACTCCTAAGCTGAGCTTCTCAAAGGCTGGGCAGGTACCTCTTTAATTGTCCTCTGCCTACCCCTTGTCTGTTTCCTCAGCTCTCTTTGGTCCTAGTTCATCTGAGCACCCCAATAAGACATAGAGAGTTCACTGGGGAACAAAATGTAATCTACATTTTTATCTCAGTAGATAAGTAACGACCAGAAATGCATTTTACACTGACAAGTTATTAGCATTATATTGTGCATACCTTGTCTGTTAGAATCTAAGCATGTAACATGTCTAGTATAAAAATGCTGATAGTTGGATGAAAGTAACTTACCTCTGGGTCATAGTAATACACTGCTCTCCTGTCACTTGATAGTGTTGCAGTAGAATTTAGGCGATACCAAGGGTCTTCTTTTTGGGGCAAATTGTTACTTTTCCTACTAGTTGTTCTCTACAGGAAGAAAATATTTATAGCCCAAATTTTTCTGTTTAGACCAAATTATGTTAATGATTTTTTTTTAATTTCCTATACTCTTATAAGAATATGCAGATGGCAAACTCCATGCAGATCAAAGTGTACATTACATTGCACAACAATGGATGCATGGCAGTTTTGCAGTGGGAATCACGTTATGGTATGCAAAGAAAGAAAAATCATTTCCCTTTAAATTTTTAAGTGTGGTTACAATAGATGAGCAAAATTTATTTTGATAACAAATAACATTTGGCAAACAAACATGCTGAAAATCATACCAAAATCATTGCCATTCAGTGTGATATGTAAAGAAAACTGTAACAGAATTTAGTGAAATATGACACTATGTGATCAATCACTGCATTAAAATAGCTTATTGGCAAATATTTACAATATTTAATGAACTGCATGAAAAACCTTTTTGACTATGTCTTTACAAACTGCTTGACTTATAATTAAACCACAACATGGATAAAGTTGTACACCTTTTTTGCTAGATTGCTATGTTCACTGTTTTAAATATTTAAACGTTGTTATTTACAAATGGCCACATGCCAGGACAAAGCAGCAAAAGAAGCTTTTTGTCCAATGTTTTTAATGCCCTGTGCCTACGAATTAAGGTTTTTAAATATTTTAAGAGTGCTATCCAATCTCTACAAATCAATTGATTCAGGTGGTGCGTGGCTGCTGTGAGAATTGTACTTTGTTGATGTGAGCCTGTCGTGTGTCATTATATATTAAGTAGTTGCTCAGCTCTGATGACAAAAATATGCAACAGTACAGCCCTGAAGTGGTTAAAGCATGATAATGACATGTTAGCTAAAGGAAGCATACTGCATGTTTATTTACAATGTATCAGCTCTGATCCAATGAAAAATATAATTTGAAAAATATTACTGGGTACAAACTCCAGTTTAATGACATACACAGACTTCATACATTAGAGCAGGGTCTCCAGCCTTTTTTAACCATGTAAGCATGATTTGGGCATGGAGTTGTGCAGGGTATCTTATTGAAGAGTGTGCTGCTGTAAAATCATAGCCAATATGAGTGTAAATAATCAGAAATTTGCAGGAGTACTGTCTCTGGTGAAATACCCACCTCCTGGGAATCAGGTACAGCTGGCATTGTAGATTGTATTATCTATGTCAGGCCAGTGGTTTAACTGGTCTTTAGTGGCTGTGGGTCTATGACTTATATTTGAACAGAGAGTTAAATGAGCTTAATTGATAATTTTATAACATGCTAAAAGTTAATTAAGAGGTGAACCACTCCTTTAAAAAAAAGAAAGGATGCCAATGCATTCTGTGCCACAGGGCACTTGTCTTTAAGAGATAAACATACTATTATAAACATGAACTTTAGGTCTATATTCTTTTTACAAAAACATTTATACTTCCTATTCACAAAAGTGAAATTTAATGTTATATTCATAAACTCTCTAGAAGCTCGGAACACTTTATACAATAATTCAAGCTTCCATGTGCATAAATACAGTAGATATATACAGGCTCAATTATCAATGCCCTGGACTGGTTTAATTGCAGCTTGTGCTTGACAATTAATTGAGCACATGGTACAAGCCCCTGTAATTAGGTACAGGGCCGGACTGGGAGAAAAAAGCTGCCCTGGCAGTATTGAAGCAGCCCATGTATTCACACATGCAAAGCATGATATATATTTCCAAACACAAGGTTAACTAGAACTAGGGGCAGATTTACTAAGGGTCGAAATGAAAATTCGAATTAAGTAATCCGACAATCGGATAGGCCAAAATTCGATTCAAATTATAAAAAAATTCACATCGAAATTTAAAATTCGACCATTTGAAAATCGAAGTACTGTCTCTTGAAAAAATTTGAATTTGACACTTTGCCACCTTAAACCTCCCGAATTGTTATTTTAGCCTATAGGGGACCTCCTGGAACCAGTAAGAAGTTTTTGAAATTCATATTTTTTTGGCCAAAATCGTTTGAATTGAATGATGCATTCAAAGGATTTTATTCGATTGAAAATGGGCCTATTTGATTGAAAAAGGTCAATTTTTGATTGAAAAGAAAACTTTGATGGTCAAATTTCTAAGTTTTTGAACTTCAAAGTCCATATCTCACCCTACAACTATTCTATCTGAAGGATTAGTGACCCTATACTTATATATACAGTATATTCTAAATTTTCCTTTGTATGAACCCAGCAAGACCATGCACCCTGGCAGATAAGAGGACTATAATTACTATGTGTATCACAGGACCAAAGTGTGTCATACTTGTATAGACTAGGCTGTCCCATGCAATTGATGCTACATATCACAGTGTTCCATTTACAGGCTGAAGTGATTCTTCTGAGCATGGAGCCAACATACCTTTCATAAGCATAAGGGATTGGGTATATAGCAAGCAACTCTTATATTAGTAACTGAAGTTGGTCAGAATTCCTGGTTCCACCCATATGCCAGTACTGACATGAGCACTAACAAATGCAGGCATCACTTTAGCTGTGGCTGGCTATTATGGAAAGCTCATTTACATTACTAAAGTGAGTGGCTCATTTACATATTAAAGACAGACCTAATTTGCATTTTAGGTGAGCAGCCCATTTACATTTTACAGCAAGCGGCCCATCTGGCATTTGCCCGAACCCACAGATTGCAAGTCCGGGCCTTCTTAGGTACAGAGTGTAACTACATCTTGCACACATGCTGTATATCTTTTTCTTCTGAAAAACTTCTGGAGCCCAATAGCACCCAGCCTACCTCTTATAAATACAATGCTTCATTCTGGAGTAGAAAGATCTGTATTCATTATGGGGCAATGATTGCAGCCAGCTCCACGCTTTGTATATGACATGGAGATGCAAACACAAAAATTTAATTGATGTAAACTTCACCACCTTTAAGGATACTTACAGCAATAATATAGTCTTCATATAAACAAAAATATGTAATGAGTAACTTGTAGGTGCTATTCAGTTTGTGCAGCAATTGCAATTTGTATGAGTTACTCTTTACTGTCACATAGTAGCCTTCCAATATGTTTTCTGAACATATGATTTATATATACATTACTATGAGTACCTAATACAACCATTTAATGCAACGGAAGATTTACGGATGCTATGGATTTTAATAAGCTAGACACTAATCTTTCATTTTTTGCACTACCCTATAGGGCAGTGCTGTCCAACTTCTTTCATGTAGCGTGACAGTTACAAGTCATACAGCATGTTGAATTAAAAATGTCGATGTCACAAAGTGAGTCTCTAAAAAGACTAGGGGTCCATAAAAATCATTTTGGCCACATCTGGGCCACTGGCCTCCAGTTTGACAGCCCTAATATAGGGTATTTATTAGAACACTGTTTATGCCTTTCAGCATTGGTGACCTAGGGTTATTGATTAGATGGGCTTTGTTTGCATGTTTTCCCTGTGTGTGTGAGACTCCTCCAGTTGTCCTTCATAAACTTAAATGCAGGTTTAGGGTAGAACTACAGGAACGCTTTTGTAGGATGGTGTCTGATTAACAAAATACATCCTACAAGTCTGATGTTGTCGTGTGGGTTAAAATATAATGGGACTGATATTTAAAAATAATATACATAAACTACATGTAAAATTTTCCATCCGACACGACGTGACTATTGGATGTGAATGCTGCATGCTGCATCTTCATTCGACAAGATAAAAATGGATGGTGTCTGAAAGACTTTTTTTTCTCATTGAAACATGTTGACTGTTGTATGTAGGGCAGGACTACACGGACGATTTACCTCTGATCCCGGACGCGAAATGGATGCAACAGGAACAAGGTAAGTAATAGAAAAGTTGGATGGTGTTGCGGGGTTGATGCGATGCATCTGTTTTCACGCCGACCGTCGCACCCGTGGAAAACAGAGGTAAATCGTCTGTGTAGTACTGCCCTAAATATTGGAGATGATGCACCTGTCACTGTACAAAACATCTTTGTTTCTTGTTGTATATTTTGTGTTTTGCTCTTTAATAAAGTTGGGACATTTTGTGCAAGTTATACATTTAGGAAAACTGCCATTTGTTTTGTTGTCAAACAACAGACAAAACAAAATCCCTTTGTTGCTCGGAACAAACATATTAAATTAAAAAAATAAAATAAAATTCCATGTCCTTAGACCTCTATCTGGTGTTAGATGGATGTGCTCAAGTAACCCATTCATTGCATTCACAAGCCTGTATATAATAGTTTTAAATGAATAAAAACACATAACTACAGCCGAGGGTGGATAAAATACATGTTCATGATGACCAAACTCCTACTGAAATTACACATTGTGCATATCTCATCTGTCCTTAAAATTATTATGAAAAATTATTTATCATCCAGCACATTTCAGTTTTGTCAGATAATATAGTAAGTCACATGGTATAGCTATGGTAGGCAAAACTCACCTTTTATGTTCCAACAAAAACATAGAGCCTAGTTAAACTTCTTGGTTTTCCCATTTTTCTTTAAGAACAGACCTATTCTCTTGATTTTCACACTTTTCTACACTTTTCAGCTTTTAAATATTTCTATTTTCTACATCTAATTTATGGAGGTAACTTCATACCTGCATTTGTTTTCCCCGAAAAGTGTCTTCATTCTCATATCTGGGGAAAGGATATGGATCCCTGGAATGTGGCATTTGATGTCAGAATCAGGTGTATGGAAGCAGATGCTAATGATCAGCTCTCTTGGCTCATATAACTGCCCTTTTGTTGACATGTTACTAGGAGACAGTGACATAGTGCTGGACTGTAGCCAAAGAGCTGGGGCGTGTGATACTGAACAGCTGAAAAGTTCTACTGAAACTTATCAAACGCACATTTGGGTTTGTTTTGAAACTGGACATTTTTTGGATGCCAATTCTTTAATTTATTTTACAATTGAAACATTGCATTACATTCATAATTTGTAGTAGAATAAAACAAACACAGTTTTAAATAAACAGCACTGTGTATGGTTTTTCTGTATGGGAGTAGGTTTTGAAAAATCAAATTCAATTTCAGAAATCATATAATCCCGGTCCTATTTGCAC
>CM044434.1:61049811-61072442 GCA_024363595.1 Xenopus borealis | reverse complement strand
CCTCCTAGTCCCACTCCCGTAACCCCAGTATTTACGCCACTGCCTGTCCATGGGCTTTAGTGACTATAGGGATCATTTATGACTATAGTTGTGGGCCACAAAATTCCCTGCAGCCAACTGCATGTAACCCTCGCCCATATAATTGTGCTTGGCACCACTGCCCTCCTCCCGCCTCCTGTTCTGAATAGAGTGCTGCTGTACCTAGAAGTGCATTGGAACCCTGGAGCTCCAGGATTCCCACTTTGGCACAGAATTGGTACGGAATTAAACAGAGAGATGCTGTTAGTTAATGACACATTTGGAAGGTGTTTAAGAAGATATTTGCTGTGTATATATCTATGCATGTGTCTATTTATTTATAGATAAATGTAGTGCTGAATCTAAAATGCTTGAGAGAAGTGGAATTTGTACACTTCTTTTTTGTGATTTGGTGTACTATCACTGACATTTAATTGAACATATTTAAGCATTACAAAACACAGTTGTGAGCAATTATTAAGTTTGGGCCTTTATTTATGGTAGTTTAATTAACATTATCAAGAAGACATTATTGCCTCAGGGAAAGAGGGATGTAGTAGTAATCAGTAATCAGTAGTGGCATTGGGAGGGAGAGAGAGAGAAAGGTTGCAAGTGACCAGCAGTAGGGGATAGGACAGCCAGTTCCAGGCCTTGAGCCTGGCTCAACACTGTGTAAAATATAGGGATATTAGCAGTAAACCCATATACAGGTCAAAAACTTCTGAGGGGGCTTCAGATATCCTAGGCTCTAAGGAACCCCCTATCCCCCAAGGTGTGCCTTACCATTCAATTAAAAACACAGAGACATATTATGGCAAAATCTGTGGAGGTCACTGGCTTTATTTATCAGTTAATGAAACAAAGTTTAGGTACACCCTGACTCCAGATGCGACTCTTATTCTCCAAGCATGGGCTCACTGCCCAAAAAATCTGCAGCTCAAAAAACGTGGGCTCAATTCCCAAAGAAAAACCAAACATGAAGCAGGGATCACGGGGCCGGGCGCACTCAGTGACTGCCTTTTTGCCCACCCCCTGCTCCTTCATTGTGCATAAATGGAGCTAATCTAGTCTCTTGCATGCATCAGAGAAGACCATGCTGACCCTATCAAGTCTGTTGACCACCACAGATAATGGTACTCCAGACGAAGATGAAAACTCTAGCACTTTTCAGCCAATTAGTCTTACGAGAAAAATTCCTTCCTGACCCCATCAAGGCGATCGGTCGTAACAACTCATGGAGCACCTTCTTCTCGACTGGATCTGTCTTACCTAGAGAGGGAGGGTGGGAAACAAAAAACAAGTAAGTCTGAGCTCTTCAGAAACTGCATCCCCTTAAAAACCCTGACCTGCCCAATGCTCCTCCTCCGTTTCCTCCCCAACCCGCCCCCATTTTTCCCGCAGTTGCTCTCCCCCTTTCATGGGGGGCTAGCTGGGAAGGGGTGAGGAAGGCTAAAAGGATGCACCTTAGGGGGAAGGGGGGCGTTGCTTAACCCCATTTCAGCCCTAGACAGGCTTCATTCCCCCTTATATTCGTGTATATGTATACTCACTTTTCCAGACAGAAAGACATGGCTTTATGCGTTAGACCCGAAAAGCAAGTAAACAGAGCAAATGTTCTGTGGCACTGAAGGGGTTTGAAAGGCTTATGAAGCACCTAGTGAAAGGGCAGAGCTTGTTAAGGGGTGTGTCTGACTCCAGGATCCTTTCTCTCTGCCTGATAAAAGCTGGAAGCACCTGTTCTTTTTTTCTACACCTTTCCGAACAGCCTCTCTCTCTCCTGCAAACCAGTTCTGGAAGTTGTTCTGGAACCATGCTTAAGCAGTTTTATTTTCTGGATGTCCATAAGGTGTTCTTGTTTTTCCTTCCCTGGTTGCTGCTTGATATTCCCACTTATGTTTATGGACAACAGCTTCATGCTTGCAAAGAAGTAAGTAGCAACAGCAAGAAGTAGCAATCATTTGTGATGAAGGGGTTTCTTATTTATTTTATGTTACAGGGACTGCACAAATCAAGAAACTGGAGACTTAGTTTACTAGCTTTACTGGTCTGTGAGAAAGAAGAGTTGATATACCTGTTCCTGAGAATATTTTAATTATGTGACAGCTGTTATAAGCCATGTGGCAATGCCATATGTTAAACATGCCACAAAGCACTCTCACGCAATATTTATCTTAAAAAGTTGCAAAATAATCTAATAACGTCATCTAATTGATCAAAAAGGAACACTTTTTTGTACATTTATTTGCAAACAAAAATCAAAAAGTAACCGAGGGTCATGCTTATTACATTTTTGAAAAATATATAAACAAAAACTTGTTTATGGTAAAGTATGGGAAAACAATTTCAAAAGTAAGGTGGTACAGTATGCCCCTTACAACCCGATATTCATCTGAGCCTTTGGCACCCCTGGCAGTCACCCACAATTTTCATTTGGCCCTGTGATGTGAGATGAAGGCAGAGTGGTCTGGAGTCACTTGCTAAGGTGGGATAGATTAATCCATCCACGTGTTTTAATTTTAGTTGCATATTGTGCAAATCTGTTTTCAACTGCTTTTAGGTAGTGTATTTTTTTTACATAAAATCACTGAAATTTCAACATATTTTACATCAATTACATTTTTCTCTGAGGCTGAGTCAGTGTCTTTTCATAAAACATATCTAAACTGTAGGCAAAAGGGGAAAAATATTCAAATAGAGGGGAAGAAGCTTTATTTAGATGTTAGAAAATGATGTACAAGCAAGGTAATATATTAATGGAAGCAACAGTGTAGTAAGAAAGGATATAATCATGCAGCTACAGGAGATATTATATTCAGAATAACATTATGATGAATTATAGGATTGGTTAAATTACGTCCAAAAAGCCCTTGTTCCATTTGTTTTGTAAAGGTGGTCATACATGGGCCAATAAAAGCTGTAGATGGGCAGAGTCGGCAGCTTTTGGGACTCTGTATGGGGACCTCCAATGGGCCTACTAATCAGTCAGTCATGCAGGTTGGAAAATCCCGTTGGGGCGAGGACCACATTGGCTCCATGAAATGGTCCTCACCCCAATGGCATGTATCCCTGTCATTGTGATCAAGTCTTTTCGCCCAAGGGCCAAACAATAGGATCAACCCAATATTGCGCACCTCAAATTAGGCATATTGGAGGCAGATCTTATCACTTTTATGACTGCCACTTGAGTGGAGGGCAGTTAGGCTGCGGGCCCATCAAAAGCTAGACAGTGGGTGCAAAAGGTAGCCCTTGAGAGTAGTTCCTTTTAACATAGTGTAGTGATATCATCAATATGACTGTCCCTTTCAAAGCATTTTGTTGGTCCAATTGTTTGTTTGCAGGAGTTATCTGGAAGGACATTAATCTGCTGCTACATACTCAATAGTCATTTAAATGCAAAATGTAACAGTAGTTGAGGAATAAAGTTAGTAATTAAGAGATACTAGTTGTTAATATGTGGATGCTGTAAAATGAGGCAAAGTAAGTAAGAATTATTAGTTAGCTATTTTGTGTATCCATTGTTTACTGAAATTCTTATAAGATGCATCAAACTATATTAGCATTACCTCCAGTGCTATGCCAAGCCGACCAGTCGCCCTAGGCAACCCGGGAGGCCAGCCCGCTCCCCCCTCCACAAGCCCCTCCCCAATCGCAAACACGCACAAATGCAACCTGTGCGCACATGCTCAGTAGCATAGGAGAAGTCAGAGGAACGAGGGGAGCGGATTTGAAAGAAGGGAGCATAGAACATCAGACTGGTGGGGAGAGAGTCGGGAGGGAGGGGAGGAGCAATCCACAGAGGGGCAGGGAGGAGAGCAGGACACAGGGCAGCAATCAGGGACTAGAGGCAGGCAGAAGTTGGTTTTACAGGTACCTGCCTGGCGCCCCCCTGTTGTTGCGCCCTAGGCAGGTGCCTCTTCTGCCTACCCCTAGTTCTGGCCCTGATTACCACCAATAAAGTCAGTTTGAGCATAACTACAACAGCTGCTTAGATGCAAATAGAATACTACAATTGCTTGGCTATGATTACCTAGATTGATCCATGTCTGATTAGCATAAATGATGAATCAGTGTTATGGTGTATTTTCTCTGCATCAGCTGTCACCTTAATGCCGGGCTCCTGAAATTTTTTTTTTACTCGTTTTTGCCTCATTCAAATGTAAAAAGAGTTGGGGAGCAACATAATCAAGAAAAAAGTCCCTGTGATTGAATATTTTGTAGCACCTGTGTAAACTGGAAGAAGGGAGCTGCTGCCATGAGGCGAGTTGAGAACAGCAGCCCCCAAGTTACCAGAGGTGGCCAAAAGCTGCTCCAGGTAACTTAAAGAGCCACATTTTAAGTTATAAACAGGGAATTGCATTCACTGCTCTAATGATGCCCCCCCCCCATGTACCCTCTCCTGTGCAGGAGTAAGGACTGGGGAGAGAAGGGGGCAGAATCGCAGGAGCTGCCTCAGGGGGCAAGGAGCAGAGAATAGCCCCCAACTGGAAGCCTACATGAGGCTTTTGGGAGAACAAATGGTTTTTAAACAATCAAAACCTTCCTCTAAGTCAGTAAATCAAAAACAAGCACCTGCTTTGAGGCCACTGGGCACAGCATCCGAGGGGTTGGTCAAAATATACTGACACCAGTAAATAACCTTTTTATATCTATCATAACATTGTCTTTGAATGCTATTTACAGTATAATTTTGCCATACATGTATTTGCCTGCTGCTTTTACATTACCTTTCTTACCCAAAGTTTCTCTATGAGGGGGCTGACATATTTGTACATCAATAGTCTATTAGCATTAGAAACTCTAACTGACATGTTATGAAGGGACAGTCAGGTTGGCTAAACAGTCAAGTTTAGGAACAAATACTTACAAAAGCAAAGTTATCAGCAAAAAAGGATCAAAATGACCAATAGGTCACTTTTAATGTGCATTAATATTTTGAATAGAAACATTTTAATGCCAGTATAACTTTAATGCAGTGATCCCCAACCAGTAGCTCGCGAGCAACATGTTGGTCTACAACCCCTTGGATGTTGCTCCCAGTGGCCTCAAAGCAGGTGCTTATTTTTGAATGAGATATAGAGAGAGAGCGCATACACGGAGGCTGGGCCGGTGAACAAATCCGCGGTGAAACCAAAGTTAAAACGAGAAATCTTTATTGCTTCATATTTAAAAATTGCGTGCAGGGAGCCGCGTCTCCCTGCACGCAATTTTTAAATATTCAATATTTTACAATAGGGGACATTTTATTCACTATGTAACCTGATATCCTGTAAATTATTTGTTATAAACATTTTGGTGCTTGGTAAAATAATAAAGTACTCCCTGTTGATATAAGAAGTAACCTTGGAGTTCCATTACCTGTATAAAGGCAGTTGCCTTTGGGACATTTTACAACAGGGGAAAAAATTCAGTTTCTGATTAAATACTTGAAGTCAATTTTATCAGAAGCTTAACATTACATAGTTTTTGCTAGTGTGGTTCTTCTCATTTTTTGCAATTATTTGTAAAGGCTGAAGCTGTGTTTTGACAATCACACTTTTTTTGTGTGCAAATAATCTTTCCTAGGAGTTGGTCAACTCCAGAATGTAGACCGAGCACTGATGCTGAGATGTTTCTTGAAGCAACTTGGTAACATAATATTCATTTATATTTTACATTATTCAATAAATAATGAATTCTTGTACTATTGATATAAATATTGTCCAACTAATTTGGATTTTTAATCACATACTCTAGTAGAAAATCAGGAAAGGCCATTGTATACTGTTCAATTAGAGAGAGTTTACAAAATATTGGATAGTTATTTACATGCTTGCTATGAATTAAAATCTAGCATATCCTCTTAAAACACTCAATTTACATTTTCAACAACCTAGAATGTCAAAAAGTGATTTTTATTTTACATTTAAAGTTTGTGTATGTAGTACAAGCACCAACAAATAAACCAATTTTATAAATACTATATATTCTATAGTTCTGTGGAGAACCATGAATGGAATTGGACCCCTGTTTATCCATATGGATAACCCCTTGGTTAATTGATAGTGTGCAATTATTTAAGGATCATTATCTTAACAGATTTAATAAGCACTGCGATACTGGTCCTTTTCAAACATATTTTTAACTGACATTGGCTATTTTGCATCTAAACACCAGGTTGGTCAGGTTGATAAAAATCTGACCATTGGTATCTTCCAGATAAACTATCTGGCAAAAATTCAAATTAAAGCAAAATGTATATTTTTTGCTGGAACTCATTGCATCTAGCTTTCAAGCAGGCTGTTGGGAATGCTGCACACTGCTTTTCAATGGGCAATCCAACATCTGATGCTGGACAGTTTATAGTTATTATACAATTACTCTCAAGGAGTGACACATCCACTCCTAGGGGAGAGAAATTATATTAAGTAAGCAAGGAGATTATGGCCTGCTTTGCACACGCTTTCCAAACAAGCACTACCTGTCATCATTAGTTGGGTGCTCCAAGAATCAACCCATGTCCTATTAGCCTTTAGGGTTCTTCCATATGGTGAATTATATGCAATGATTCATTTGACTAAGTAATTGTTTGCAGGCCCCGGACTGACAATCTGTGGGTTCGGGCAAATGCCCGATGGGCTGCTTGCTTTGATATGTAAATGAGCAACTCACCTGAAAAATGCAATTAGGTATGACTTTAATATGTAAATTAACCAATCACTTTTGAAATGTAAGTGAGCTGTCCATAATAGCCAGCCACAGCTAAGCTGATGTCTGCATTTGTTATGTTATGTAACATTAATTGCATGAGAGAGCGTAGTCTTTTCAAGTATGAAACACTTGGGTCCTGTGATACACATGGTAATTAAAGTTCTCTTTCCAGATGCATGGTCTAGCTGGGGTCATACAAAGGAAAATTTTGAATATATTGTATGTATAAGTATAGGGCTACTAACCCATCTGTTAGAATAGTTGTGATAGAAACTAGGGTGACATATTTGTGGCAAGGGCCAGTTCCAGCACATAGGGTGTATGATATTGCTGTGGATTATATGGTAATGTTTTCTTCAAATATCTATTAATAAACACTAGTGCTAGTTAATCTTGGGGTTGGAAATATATATGATGCTTTGCATGTGCATGAATACATGGACTGCTTCGATACTTTTGCCAGGGCTGCTTTTTCCTCCCAGTCCGGCCCTGTTTGTTTGTGCGTTTCAAGAACTGATATTGGCTGAATATTAGCCCAAACATTGCATCTGCTTCCTTATTTGCCTGCACCAAGAACCATTGCCTAGGCCTTGGTGCAGGCACATGTGGTGGATTTAGGTTCTGAAATGTAAGAGTTTGCATTTCGGCTCTGAAATCCACCGCATGTGCCTGTACTCAAGCTGACGCAATGGTTCTGGGTACAGTCAAAGAAGGAAGCCAATGCCCGCATATGGGCTATACCTCAGCCTTCTTTTTTCTGCAGACTGAGATCAACCCATATGTGACATTAGCCTCAAACACAGCCCTTATTTGATGAACGCATTCAAGAACAAAAAAGCGAAGTCAGTTGCATTTAAAAAATCACAACTTGACTGTGATAAAACAAAATTCTAAACAGCCAGCAAAATATAATGAAATCAGTTAGCTGATGCATTTAAGAGTACTCAATTCTGCAAAATTTGTAACCATACATTTGCTCAGATCCATCAAAATATTTTTTACACATGCATGCTGAATGCAAAATGTTCTCACCTAAAATGCAGCTTTCCAATCCAGAATTTCAGTGTTTATTTTCACTTGCATTCTTGAATTTACCTTACAGTCTACAAAAAAAATAAAACCCTAAATATTTTCTGTGTGCTCTTTATTTGTGTATGCAGCGGAGCACACAGCCTAGAGGGAACATAGATGTGGATACCAGTTTTTGTGTGGGCTATACAGATATCTGCTGGGCTCTGAATATGTAGATAATTCAGGATTCAGTTCCTGTGGGAGACCAAAGGGCTAGCTGTATACTTCAATTTCTGTCTTGAATATATTGTAATCAAACATGGGTATTTTTGAAACAGCCATTACATTCACAGAGGCATACAGAAGAACCGTTCTGCCTTGTAAAACTCAGAGTAATGAGCTGTGCATTTCTATCCATAACTAGCACAGAGCTTAGAACTGCACCTGTCTACCCTTTGAGTGGCTAAAACATAAACATGTAGCAGGTGGTCTGAAAATTCAATCTGCCTGGTTGAACAGATTGTATCACCTTCCTGTAATTTATTAAAATGAAGGGAGAAGGAGTTAACACATCTAATAGGTATTCTATTTGAAACATCAGTATCTTACTGGCAGTACAAATTATGAGCAAACATGAAGCTTAGGGGTGGAGGATAAATGAATACGTGTCTCCAATTCACCTCCAGGCAGGTGACACACCATGGTATTTAAATGCAAAATGATGTGTTTGTGTAAGATTTTCTAGTACAGCAGGAGACCAGGAGCAACCTAGTCTGCCCTCTAAGTCTTTGTGTGTGTTTTGAAGCCCTGGCATTGGCAAGCACAATAATTATTAACACTTCTGTAGTTTTATCCATGTATAGAAAAGAGAAACCCACCTGGGAAAATGTTGTTTCTGCCCCTGGCAATCAGACTCTGGGGCTTTTAGGGTTCAACCTTTGGACTTTTAGACACTAGTGGGCAGGGCCGCCATCAGGGGGGGAAGTGTCCCGAGCCTGGGGCTGAAGGGGGGCCCGGCAGTGTTGCACCGAAGCTGTGCTGCTGAATGCCGATGTCCTTAATGCGGAAGTGCCGAACAGACACGAAATCCTGAAGGCGGAAAGACCCGAAGTAGCAAAAAGAGCCGACACTGAAGCCTGAAGCGACAAAAATACCCAATGTCATGAAAGGAGCCAACATTGAAGTCCTGGCCCCTGGCCACCAATGTTTTATTTTAATACTCTATAGGCCCCTGCACCAATTAAAAAAAATATATATATTTTTGTGGGCCCCAATTTTTTTTTTACTTTTAAGGGGGACCTTGGCAACAATGTTTTTGTAAAAAAAAACTTTTATAGGGGGACCTGGCACCAATGTTTTTTTTAACATATAGGGGGGCCCTGGTCACCAATCATTTTTTTTTAACTTGTAGGGGGGCCCTGACCATCATTAAAAAACAAAAAAAAAACTTTTATGGGGGGGCCCTGGCACCACAGTTTTTTTTTTACTTATAAGGGGGCCCTGACCATCAATAGCTCTTTGTGTTTGGGAGTTTACATTTTAGCGCTGTGTGGTCATTTAACTGTGGTGTGGGCGGGTCTGGGTGGGCGGGTCTGAGGTGGGGCCTGGGTGGGCGTGGCCCAACAATTTTGTTTTACAGGGCCCCCATGATATCTAATGGTGGCCCTGCTTGTGGGGTTTTGTTTGTTTGATGTGTTTCAGATGTGAATGTAATGTGTGTTTTAAAGTATGGTTTTAGCACACCTAAGCAAATGAGTGCATGTTCAGATCTGCATATTAACATAGGTTTTGTTTGGAGGTTTAAGCTGAGAGAAGGAAATCTGACACAAAATCCCATGTGTACACAATAGAAGGAAAGAAATGTTGTGTTCTTTTGAAAAAGAACACAGAGCAGCATTAATTTGAGGGTTTACTGGTGTTTTTATATAGACCTTTCTGATAAAGCTTACTTAGTTTTAACCTTTTCTTCTCCGTTCACTATACTTATTCTGTATATATGCCTTGCCTGCTTTCATAAATTGGAGCTTTGATACATCATATTGTATTTCCTTCATCACTTTGTGTGAGAAAATGCTATTTTTTATTAAAGGGGTTGTTCACCTTCCAAAACTTTTTTCAATTCAGTTGTTTTCAAATTGTTCCCCAGAAATAAAGACTTTTTTCAATTACTTTCCATTATTTATTTTTTACTGTTTTTCCAAAATCTAAGTTTAAAGTTGAATGTTGGTGTCTCTGGTGTTTGTCTGGCAGCTCAGTAATTCAGGTGCAGACTCTAAACAGATACAATTTTGCAACATTGATACATTTCACAGCAACATCTCTGGAGTATTAGCAACTATTGTATCAATTCTAACAGCTGCCTGTATTTAAAGGAAAACTATACCCCAAAAATGATTTTTTGAGCAACTCTGTCTGTTAATTGGCTCGTGTGACCTAACTTTATAGTTTGTTTGGTATGTTTGTGTGCACCGTTGGATCCTAGGATCCCAGGAGGCTGTCCTTATTTTTTAAAATGGCAATTTTCTATTTATGATTACCCAATGGCACATACTACTAAAATAGTGTATTATTATGAAAATGGTTTATTTACATGAAGCAGGGTTTTACATATGAGTTGTTTTAGGCAATATCTGTTTATAGAGACCTACATTGTTCGGGGGGTATAGTTTTCCTTTAAGGGATTCCGCTCAGCAGAGACAGAGATAAGAAATGTGAAAAACGACACTTTACACTTCAATATTAGAAAAATGGTCAAACATAGAAAACAGAAAGTAATTGAAAAAAGTAATTATTTCTGGTGATCTGTCTGAAGACAAATAGTTGTTTGAAGACGAACAACCCCTTTAATATAATACCCAGAGAAGTGTCTTCAAAAAAAGGCAAAAGAAAAGCCACTTGACATTAAAAAGTACACACACAGAGAGTCACATACATTCAGGGGTGTTTGTGGCATGAGGCAGGTGAGAAAGTTGATAGCTCCTACTAAGTCAGGTGTGAATGCAGAGAATGATGTGAATTTCTTATTACTTTTCACTATGGAGATGGCCTTCGGTGGTTTCGAGTCTGCATTACGCTGTTTTCACAGCCCAGTGCTGTCATGAGCAAACAACAAACTGATAGCACTGGGAGTTAAACTAAATGTTTATGAGCCTTTTGACAATAATTCTGCTCTCACTTAATGATGCTTTAACCACTAAAAGGCCCAGTTGTGTATCATTGTCAACATCAGCTATAATGTTTGTAAGTATTGCAAACATATTCTTTTTTTTTTAGTTTGTTCTGCACAGTATTATAGTTAGCATATAATTATGTTCCCAATTGTTTTACTAAAAGTTTCTAGGGGTAGATTGTTATAGTTAGTGTTTTGGTACTGATTTCCTGTTTCTTTTCTCACAGCTAGGGTTGCCACCTGGCTGGTATTTTACCGGCCTGGCCAGTATTTTTGACGGTTGATCCCAGTGTTATTAATAGGAAAACAATTAAATATATAGGAAGGCCGGTATTTTTTTCAAGAAAAGGTGGCAACCCTACTCACAGCGTTCTATGATTATAATTTTTTTTTCCTGGTGGGTTTTATTTTAGAGCCAATATATGTTTTTTATGAAGGTAAGTTAGCAAACATGAGCCCAATCAGCATAGTATCCAAACAATCAGGCCAGGGACTGATCCAGTCTATATAGTATGAATGGCCATACACGCGCACTGACACTTTTGCATTACTGACAGAACAATTAACACAATGTAAAGTGAAACAGCTCTTATTTACTTATTTGACTTTTTTTCCTTTTGGCTGACCAAATGGATTTGTTGGTCATGTATTAAAATTCTCAATCCACCAGGATATTGCATATAAGGCTTGTAATAAAATGTATTTCACCAGGTATTTTGGAAATTCTGCCCATGCAATGAACAGTTTAACTGTGTAGTGCACAGTGGGCAGCAGGTTTGTATTAACATAAAGAAGCCAAGAAACAGGTCAGGGTTGGTACAGACAGTAAGTAATGAAATCGTAATTGGGAGAAAAAAGCATTAATAAGACCACAAATTTGCATTTGCAGTGTAGTTATTTTTTCATTAGACAGTTATTAAACTGCACATTTTTAATTGTGCAGAGAGGTATTTTAAGGGCTGCTTAAAGGTGACTTACTCTTTTGGCGCAAATTTTCTTTTTTTGGAAAAAGTTTTGTTACAAGTGCAAACTATAAAATTTGAATTGTTTCTGCCACTGCTGGTTGAGATTTATTTATTAAACCATTAAAGTCTTGAATCCATAAACCATTCTCCTAGTTATAGTCCTGTCACAGTACACCATCTTTATAAGTTGTCTGTGCTCACCTCTGCTTCATTTGTCACTATTGCACAAGCAAAAAGTTTCTGTCCTATTTACCCAGTCATTGTCTACATCAGCTATAATGTTTGTAAGTATTGCAAACATTGGAGGATAACCGTGTAGTAGCGGAACACCACAGATCTTTGCCTATATGCGCTTACCACTCACCACCAATACACAGTTCTTGTAGTCCAATGTTAGCTTTTAGAAAGACTAGCCAATAGGGAACTGAGCATCTAGCAACATAATGCTTATTGGCATTTTACTTGCTTGTAAACCATGTGACATGGGAGATGCCTGGGGCTGGGTTATGATAGAAATTCAGTGATGTCACTGTAGTGCTACAGAATGGATTTACACACAGCAGCTTTCTAATAAAAAATATATATACATATATGTTTATATACTTTATATTTGTGTATAACGTTATTAGTTATAAGGAAAAGACTATAATAGCATTGTTGCAATTGTATGGTTTATTTTTCTGTTAATCACAATTCTTCCCATTCTATGTTCAAATTTTCTATATCTGTATACATATCTTTGCAAATGTAATTTTTTTTTTTTACTCTGCCTCACCTGAACTGCTCTTAGGTCTTACACAGGGTTTAACTGAAATGTAGAATGAAAAATTAGGACATTTCATTTCGACGTGTTCAGTCAACACATAGACAAACTTTTAGAATTTTGTTTTCTGATGTTACTAGTACTTTCATTTTACATAGGTGATATTTCTAATGTTATAGTGGGGTAAGTAGGAAAATGTCTGTCAATACTGCCTTATCTCCAAAACGCATACTTTTGTACTGTGAAATCAATCCTGTGTGTGTGCATTTGAAAAGGTGGGGTGGGAGGCAGCAAATTGTGCGTGACACTACCTTAATAAACTTCAATGACACTTTCTAGTGAAAATCATTACTTTTCATGCAGACTTTGCTACATTTCAATAGGTGAATTCTAATTATTACAAGCCAGCGATTTCCTATTTTCCCCAGCCTCTCCAATGAGTGAGGCCTGGTGTTTGGAAGAGAGGTCGGCACCACTCTTAAGACTGCAAGGCGAAAAGATTACCCAAACACTCAAGGCCAGTGAAGGGGGGCGAACCCCTGCGTGTTTATTCCAATAATAAACATGCAGGGGTTCGCCCAGCTTCACTGGCCTTGAGTGTTTGGGTAATCTTTTTGCCTTGAATTCTAATTATTAATCATCATTAGGGAGTTATGATTCTAAATTATCCCTAAAAGCACTGGACAGAGATGGAAAAGACCATAAGGGTGGTGGCATACTGGGAGATTAGTTGCCCATTGATTAATCTTTACCCTTCGCTAATCTCCCTAAGGGCCCGTACACACGGGCGTTTTTACCTGCGCTCCCCTGCGTTGCGTTTCGCTGCGTTCAGGGGGAGCGCAGGTATAGACGCACTCAATTATTTTCAATGGGGCTGTACTCACACAAACGCATGTAGGCGACGAACGCAGGAAAAATGCAGCATGTTGCGTCTGAATCTGCGTTTGGCGCTTACACGCGTCTCGTGGGTACAACGCCATTGAAACTAATGAGGTGCGTCTAGACCTGCGCTCCCCTGCGGCTGAACGCAGCCAAACGTAACGCAGGGGACCGCAGGTCCAACACGCCCGTGTGTAAGGGCCCTAAAATCAACCAAAGTTGCCTCACAAGGAAACTTCAGATGATTTCGTAATACAAAACGATGCACATGCCATCCCACCTGCGATATACATTCTTATGTCTTGGTGGAGAGCTATATTGGGAGATTTGTCTCCCAAGGACTGAAGATTTATCTCTTGGTGATTAATCTCCCTATTTGCCACCACAAAGGTTAGACAACAGATAATGGCTTATGGCTTGCCATAAACTGACAGATCAACTTGTCTGGCAAGGTTGCCAGGAATGTATCTTAAAATAACAGCATTTATATTCTAAAACAAATCTTTAGGCGCAATATAAGAATAAAAAGGTAAAAGGTCAAATTACTAATGTTTATTTTTGTTTTGCTTGTCTTCTAAAGCTTACAGTAGCTGCTGGGTTTTGTATTCCATGTACAGTTAGAGAGCTGCAAGCTGAACAGCCAAAAAAACCTGTATGAAAGGTAGACAGCAGGTTGCCTAACTTTAAATATAAGATCATATAACTACTAAATATTATATTTATATGGTTTTAAATTTCCACCCATGTATTATAACAGCTTATGTTATGCTTACGGAATATTTCAACAGACTTTCTCAGACTATGTTTCTCAAACATCTTGCAATATATGTTGTGCAACTCAATTATATTATTCAGTCTGTAGATTGTATGTGCATGTATGTATATTTTTATGTGTATAGCGCTCCTTGAGGGCAAAGCACTGTACAGCAAAACAATAAATTAGTAGTAACAAAAAAGGGGTCACTGCATTAATAAGTAACAATAAGTGAATTTTAAGAAATACAATTCACATAAATATAAAATATAATTACAATACAGATTAAGTGCTCAGTGTCCGTAGGGCTTACAGTCTAAATGGGAGGGTAACTTACAGACTCAATTCGGGGGGGATATTAAGTGCTGAAGGTTACAGTGGGTGACACTGCTATATAAATGCCATTTCCCAGTTCAATTGTTATCCAGGTGCTCCCAGAGGTAGTCTCTGAGTTAAGTTCTAAAGAACTTCAAATGAGATTCAGGAATGGCATTACATATATAAGGAGCAGCAACTAAAGGGTTTGACATGGGAAACAGCACTAGTAGTGGAGCAGTTTTGGCCAGGATATATAAATAGTTAGTACACCGTGAAGCATGGAGTCTTTTATTAAATATCTTTAAAAATCATAATGATAGCTCTGATAAAATTTAAGATACCTTAAAACTTTACTGATCTTTTAAAACAATACGTTCCGTTGGTGCCTCATGCATCAATTAGTATCCTGGATCCGGCTCTCTTCTTCATTTTCTTTGTTTTACTTCATGCTCAAAGCCAGAGCAAACATAGACACATACAGTATGTTGAGATTCCGGTAAAGATACAAAGCAAGTCACAATAAAACACAAGCTTTTGTAGTAAAACAATAAATCCACCATAGTAATTTATTTATTAATTTAAATTTTTAAATCTGAGCAAATTCCAGAATTACACAAATTAATTATCATCACAAATGAAAATTCCTACTGTAAAAAGTCAAGCCCCAAGGGAAAATTTAGCTGGGCTCTAGCGTACCCTACTGGCTAGACATATATGCACACTCCCATGTTTCTATCAGCTTATCAGTCACTCGTATTGAAAATCTCACTGGGATATTATTGTCTAAGAATGCTGGATGTCTGGAATTCTCATTTTGAGAAGGTTTAACATGATTTTTCTGGATGCTGAGGAAGTTATAAAACAGGAACTGCAGAGGAAGGCTCATTTACAAAACTCCATAGAGAAAGAGGTAAGTACAGGCCTCTTATCTGGTCTGTACTGGCAATCTAGAAACTCTGGCAAATGTCCTAGGTGCTTTATACTGGGCCTCTGTGAGGCTGGAGCTTTTATGTACAGGTATGGAACCTGTTATCCAGCATGCTTGGAACCTGGGTTTTTCCAGATAACGTATCTTACCTTAATTAGGATCTTCATGCCCTAAGTATACTAGAAAATTATATTAAAATTAAATAAACCCAATAGGCTGGTTTTGCTTCCAGTAAGGATTAATTATATCTTAGTTTAGATCAAGTACTGTACAAGGTACTTTTTTTTATTATTATAGAGAAAAAGGAAATCATTTGAATTATTTGGATAAAATTGAGTCTATGGGAACAGTATTTCTGTAATTCTGAGCCTTCTAAATAACAGGTTTCCGGATAACAGACCCTATACCTGTATTTGAAATGCTAAGGCCTATATTGAGTCTCACATAGCAGATCTTGATAAGCAAATCAGGATACTACACAGGATGGTACTTCTACCAGCCAGTATTTCATTCACAGCCAGGAGCAAAATATTGTTTTATAGAGGCAAGGTGGAGGAATGAGTTGCATTGTGGGTAAAAAAAATTATGGCTTTGCTTTCCATTTTGTCTATTACACATTAGACTTTGCTTTGGTTCATAAATGAGCCCTATGGTTATTTGACAGCAAGAATATGTAAAGTGTTTGGGTGTATTGCATTTTCTCATTGGCTTTGCCATAAATGCAGGCTTTATGCCTCTGCCATGTTTCATAATCATTTTCAAAAGTGTCCCCATTTAGCCTTAGTTAGAGAACCATATGAGACTTTGGAACTTTGGGTTATGCTATAATGGAATTGGTTTCAGTGAGGGGCTATGTCACAATGTTTCAAATGATCCCATGAGATGAGTAGATAAAATGGACAGCTGCTGTGTCAGACAGTTCTTCTGTTTGACATGCCATGAATATTATAACATAAATATAACAATTACAATTTCAATGATAACATTATGTTTTTTTGCACATTGGCCAAAACTTTTCTTACATGCTTATGTTACACATGAATGGCAGTAATAGTTGAAATCAAAATACCTTGTATCGACCCAGGCCTTTCACAGTAACACTCTATTGAAATATAGCAATTTACTCCCATCTATACATTTTTTCAATGTGAACAAAATAAACTTATTCTGAAAATGCATTAAGCCAATAATTAAAAAAACAAAAACACATTTTTTCTATTTTCTTGTAAATCACTAATCACTTTAATCACACAAGTTAGTTTAAATAATAAATATATAGTAATATATTATAAATGTATGTATATTTTAAAAATAATTAAAAAAATAATAAAGTCTATATAAATAACCCACTCACTTTAAATAAAAATAGTGCACTCTGCTATAGAAATACATGTTATTAATAATAATATTAATAATAATAGTAGTAATAATAATAATAATAAACAACCCACTTCCTTCATTGTGTTTCTGACTTACAGGAAGGAGGAGTTCATTTTTCTTTTTGATCTATGATCTGAATAACTGTCATCTCCTCTGCTTACAATTACATTCCAGAACCAAGAAGCTTAAAAATGAAAGTAGCTTCTCAGTTTTTCCTGTTTTGCTTAAAATACAAACAAATACCATTGTTTTTTCTTAATTAAAACAACAAGCAAAAAGTATGTTATATGTTGATCTCTCTCCCTTACAGTCAGAGTACCACTATGAATATACCGAGTGTGACAGCTCAGGAACAAGATGGCGGGTGGCAGTTCCTCATACCCCAGGACTCTGCACTGGGCTTCCAGATCCAATCAAGGGCACAGAGTGCTGTAAGTATGTAGGAGAGGGTGTTTTTTTGGGGGGTAGATGGTCAACAATGGGCTTGTATTGGGGATCCTAAAATAATATTTGACAAACAACCATGCAGCACAAGAGAAGAATACTTTGAACAGTGGAAATAAATGTCGACTGTTAAATACTGTATAGGAAGAGTAGAACTGTTAAGTACAGAAAACAAATATAGTAACACTAGAAAGAGTATGACTGAAAGGTTTAGAGGGGGAAGTTAAGAGCCACCACAAAGTACTGGGCCATGAATTACATATTTTTATGAGGTAGAAACCAAAATGTGAAAGCTGAATTAATCAAAATTTTTATTTAATTAATTAAAATATTTCGTATTAGTCATTGAATAGTTCTATATAAAGACATAGTATCACAAAGCTAAGTGCCGTACATATACATGAGATCACAGGCAGTGCTTTAATAGAGGTCATGGAACTCTGAAGTTGTATCAGGGAGGCAAGGTCATACAAATGTGATATCCCAAGAAGATTTATAGTAATTGCATGCACTACAATATATTGCATATTGTCATCATCTCATTAATATCTAGAGTTGGCTCATTTCTGTATAACATTTTGAAAAATGCTTACATGCACTTGTTCCAAGATATCTTTCATTCTGAATATGCCTTTGTTAACTCTGTAAACACATTTGTATCTGTTGATTTTATGTACAGTATATCTACATTAGGCAAAATTAAATATTCAGACAGATGCTCTTAATTAATAACATATTTCTAACAACATAGTCAACATATCTTCACATCTGAGTTTTAAAAAAATTGAGTATAAAGATTTTCCTTTCCATGGTCCAATTTTCTTGTATTTTACATTACTTTGGGGCTAAATTACTTAAAAGAAAATGTTAGGCAAAAAGCTTTATGGTAATTTTGGGCATGCTGAAGACTTTAAGGGTCACATTGGGCTCATAGGCCTGTTGTTCCTGTTATAGAGGAGGCTTCAAATTAATGTAATTATGGTAAAATGCCAAATAAAATGCTGATACCACTTTAACTTGCTTTTCTAGCAAATGTATCACCAACTGTATAAATATTAAATTATTAATGATGAAATGTTGGGAATATTGTAAACCCTTCACAAAATAAAAACTGACATTGGACAACAGAAACAATATTTGTCACGGACACATAGCAAGCAGGAGGTACAGGTACTGCTTTGTTAGAAGAGGTCCTTGTAACAGCAAATACTGTTATCTGTCTGCCTTAGCATTCTCCTGCAGTGTAGGACAATTTCTTGATATGGAGGAGCAAAAATGTGTTCCATGTGGAGAAGGCACCTACTCTCTTGGAACTGGTGTGCGTTTTGATGAATGGGAAGAGCTGCCACACGGCTTCTCTACAATGTCCAGCAATCAGTACACAGCAGAGGAAGGAACCAACATGAACTGTAGCATGTAAGCAATGCCTTCTGATTTGATTTGGTGTTACGTCTTTAGTTTGCAATCATAAGTTGGGCAGGGCTGTCATATAATTATAGTCTGATATGTAATATTATTCTTTCTTCTGTTCTAACACAACTACATAATTTGTCTTTAAGATACTAACATCAGATATGTCTTTTTTATTACCAGTTTCCTAGTATACATTCACATTTTTCATATAATTTGGCCCAATTGGTGCAATAGTCTTACTATGTATTGCTGTGTATACCTAGTTAGACTCAATATTCTGCTATTCAAATGATCTATTATGTCTCCCTCTAAGGTCACATTGGGAACCTCATGGTGAATATGTTGCCTCAAACACAGATGAATGTTCGACCACTCTGATGTATTCTATCAACCTGAAACAAGAAGGATTCATAGCCTTTGAATACTTATACCCAGACAGTAACATTGGTTTTGAGTTCTTTGTGAGTATCACTTGCTTTTCTAAAACTACCTTTATTGAGATGTGACTCCATTATTTTGTTCACAGTATGCCTTGGCCAAAACTGATGTCACCTTGCTAATTAGCACTTATATAAAGAACAGAGGACATAACATGTTTAAGTCATCTTTAGTATTGTATCTGTAGGTTCACAATGATCAGTGCCAACCAAGAGAAGAAGAGTCCAGATGGATGAGAACTACAGAAAAAGGATGGAGTTATCACCAAGTGAGTAGTAATGATAATGTACTGCTTTTCTACTCTATTTTATGTTTTGTCAAACTCATGGTACCCTTAACATTTACAAAATAAACTCGACAAAGTCACTTGTTGCACTCATATGTCACACCAGATATGCTGGTATTCATTCATTTAAAAAAAAAAAAAAAAAGAAAAGTATTTATGATTCTTGTTTTTCTATCAAAAGTTAGCTACAGTTTGGCACTTTTCATGTTATGGCTCTTAAAAAGTCCCAACTCTTGCTACCATTATATTCAGCAGTTTAGGAGGTGGGAATGGAAAATGAAGGAAAATTATGTAGGATCATACATCTTAATAAAACCTTATACATTGATGCAATGTCAATTAAGTATGGTTTAAGTAAATTTAAGGAAATTATAACCGTTCATGCTACAATGATTTGAGTGATAAGACTTACAGGCTTGAGATTTTATTACCCATCAAAGCTTTGTCTGGTGACTTTCATATATCAAGGTGGTGACTGAAAATATAATTTTGTTAATTCTTGGCAAATATCTATATACCCTTGGGCATTGCCACCATAAATGGGAAGCTGTACCCTTCTCTTCAAAGCCATTAAAACACAAATGATGATATACTGTACCAGCTGCTTATTATGCAGTCTCATCTGTGCCGTGAAGGTATGAGACCTGTTATCGAGAATGCTTGGGACCTGGGGTTTTCCGGAAAACAGATCTTTCTGTTATTTGGATCTTCATACCTTATGTCTACTAGAAAATAATGTAAACATTAAATAAACCCAATAGGCTGGTTTTGTTTTCAAAAAAGGATTAATGAGCTCAATGCGTCTTCTCACAGGGTATATCTGCATCTTCCAAGTTTTGCTAATGCGTTTTGCCTAAACGGCCCAGTCTTTGAACAACTTTATTAGTCCCTTGTAATTTTGTCCATAGTTTCTCAGGGATCAAAAAGTATCAATCCTGTGATTTTATACTTTTATCACACACGCTGCTTTTACTTTTTTATCTAAGTAACGGAAGAAATACCAAAGAATGGGAGGGATTTCCCATCATCCTTTATTATCCTCGCTTGTTTCAACTCACCTTTTGTGAGTATGTTAGACCACTGGGAACGCTAGGAATCCGGCGGTCTGATGCCAATATCCCCTGTTTCCCATCTCTCCATAAAGTTACATTTTTAAAGTTATTTAAGCTTAGGAATGGAATGGTGGAGCTTATGCTAATTTTTAAGACGCAATAAGGATAAAAAATATCACCATTTGATGGTGCTGGACAAGTGCACATGGTTTGTTATTTAAGACATGTGGAGTGTAAATCACAAGCTGTTAACTTGCAAGGCACCTAATATTCACAAAGGGTGTGAAATTTTAATATAGAAATACTACACTATATAATTTATCTGTTATTTCCCCTCCTCGAGAAACTGTGTTTCTGGAAGAATACAGAAATGCATTTTTTTTTAAGATTTCTATCAGGGGTGTTTAGTCCCTGTTATGCCCTGGGGTAGCTGTTGCTATACTGCCCCCTACCCCACTTACCTTTCTTGTGCTGGAAGTGGTTCAGAGGGAGTGCAAATGTGATCTCTTCACTAGAAGAGAGAAATTTCCAGTTATTCCAGAAATTCGTCTCTAAAAGGAATACTAACACCAACTGGTATGTTTGCTTCAAAAACTCTAAATAGCTGATATAAACAAGATGCTGTGTAGTCATGGGTTCAGACACAGGTTAGTAGATAACAGAAACGTTTCCATTGCACTCTCCAGAGCTTATCAGTTATCTGCTATGTAAACCTGAGCCTTTTCTGCTTTGAATGGCTGCCCCCGTGGCTACACAGCAGCTTATTTATATAAATTATACTTGTCAGCAACTTGAGGGTTAGTCCACACAGGAAGATTTGGGGAGATTTGTCGCCTGGCGACTAATAGCCTCTTCTTTGGGGCGACTAATCACCCTGAGCCGCTTCCGCAGCCTTCCAGCTGCTTCAATGAATAATCGCCTGCACCTATTCACACGTGGCACTGCGTTTTCCGAAGTCACTCAAAGTTACCTTGTTAGTCAATTTCAAGTGATTTCGGAAAATGCAGCGCAGCGTGTTAATAGTCGCCAGGCGATTAGTCGCCTCGAATCTTCTCGTGTGGACTAGCCCTAAAGCAAAACATACTGTACATTTTAAAAACTTTCTTTAAATTTACAAGGAATGTTTTTTTGCTGCTCCTGATTACTTGTGGGGCACTGCTGCCTGGAGCACCACAGCCCTTTGTGCACCTTGTAAGATTTATGTTTGCTTTTTTAGTAGGCAAGCAGCCACAAATGCAAATTCAGGGTGCTATGTTTACCTTTTTTTACCTCTGTTTACCTAGTATTAGAGCTGCACTCTCTGTCCCAAATAACCACGGACCTGGTTATGTTATCTTGTCTTTTATCTCTGCAGGTGAAGTTGACAAAAGGAAATAATGTTCTTTACTGGAGAACAATGGCGTTCTACTTGGGTAGTGTCGTTCCTAAACCTGTGCTTTTGAGAACTATACAGATTACAGGTATATCAATATACAAGAAAAACTCAAATTTGTAGAATGGAATTAAATTGCTTAATCTTTCTTATTGTTTTGTTATAAGCAAACCTATATTACAGAACTCATTTACAAAGCATGGACAATTTTGCCACAGGCAGGGCCGGGACTAGGGGTAGGCAGAGTGCCTAGGGCGCAAAGGTGGAGGGGCGCCAGGCACATACCTCTTCTGCTGCATTCCCGTAGATCAGATTCATGCGTCCTCCACCACTGGCAGCTCCTCTTCAGCGTGTCCGTGCATCTTCCGGGCACACACGGGCAGCAACTCCAACATCCTCGGCATGCTCCTGCGAGCTCCTGCAAGGCTAAAATGTTATTGTTAGTTTTGGTTAGCTTTCTATTCAGGCATCTCCTAAATTAAGCAGGATGGGAAGGGACCCTTAATGTCAGAGGGGGTCAGTTGGTCGATGAGAACAGAGAAAAAGCAGAGATTCTGAAATTTTATTTAATGTCTGTCTATACAAATGAGGAAACAACTAATAAGGATTTCCTTCTTAATGTTCAAATTCCAGTAATAAAAATAATAATACATGGTTCATGTGAGAAGAAATTTAAAAGAGACTACAACAAGTAATGATAAACCAGATGGTATTCATCACAAGGTACTAAACAAACTTATCTCTTTGATTTACT
>CM044434.1:61021633-61036104 GCA_024363595.1 Xenopus borealis | reverse complement strand
GCAACAAATCTCCCTGCAATCTCCTCGTCTGGAAGAGCCCTTAACTGTTCTAAATTGATACATTTAGTTGATACATTTTTGATCTTTGTCAGAATCTCTGCGTTTCATTAAAGGTAATTGATACAATTGTTGCTACTATTGCAAAGATATTTCTGATAGATGTATCTACTCATCTAGCCACTATATGTATCCAATTGCAACAGTTCAGAATCTGCTCCTGGATCACTGAGCTGCCAGACTGAAACACCAGAGACACGATCATTAAACTTTGAACTGGAAAAATGGGCTGCCCCCTGAGATGTTACGATTCACGGTGCACACAGACACACCAAACATACCATACAAGCTAGGTCACATGAACCAATAAACAGAAAAAAAGTTTTCCAGCTAGAGCTGCAGTATTTCTGGTCAGGTGATCTCTGAGACAGCACAGAAAATATCATAAAATGGGGGCTCAAAGTAAAATATATAAAAGGGCAATACTTACTGATAAGTATATTCCAGTTTGGTAAGATTCTTTAATATGCCACTTAAAATGGTATAAACTATCTGTTGCTTAAGTATTCATTTTGGGGACTAGTTTTCCTTTAACCTACACAGTATATCTGTGACTTTGCTGGTTGCTGGCATGAACTGCATGCTTGGGATGTACCCAAAATGCCTAAATTTGTGGTTTGATTAATTGTAAGCATGATATTTTGTGGTGTTGGTGCACCAATTGTTTTTCTGACAACTATTCAGCTCATTGTTCAAGCATCTCCTTATTGTGTCTGCTGTAACAACCACACCACTTTGTTTCAGAGAAGCCTGCATGTCTGTAGGTTTTTCTTTCCATCCTCCTGGCAAATTTTCCTGGCAGTTGTCTAAAATCTTTCTTGGGTTTCATGACCTGGTATTAACAGAACCCCCAATTTTACACTTTATGATCAGTGTTTGAACTGTTCTGATTTTCAAATCCTTGGATATTTATTTATATCCTTTTCCTGATTTATAAAGTTGAACTATTTATTGCTCCCATATCATTTGACATTTCTTTTGCTTTCTGTATGCTTCAGCAACCAGTAAAATCAGTGGAGCCCTGGTTGAAATGCACAGGGGTTTATAGCAAGAGACAAAAAATTAATTGGGGCAAATTCTCTAAAGAGCAAATGTTTGCCTGCGAAGGCTCCCCCAGACTTCACACCACTTTGTTTCCACTATGCTAATTCACTAAAATGTGACATTGCATCTCTGTAGCTGAACGCTGGCAAAGTTTTGCTAGAGTTAATTCGTCAGCGTGAGCATTTCATAGCGATCTTTCGCTAGAGTTAATTTCTTCCTAGCATAACGTTGTTAGTACACTTACGCTAAGGCCAATTTGGCCAACCTAACATATAGGTTGTATAGATGTCTTTATTAGAGATGCTGATGAAAATACTTAAAGTGGCCACTCATTATTATAAATGTCCAAGGAAGAAAAATAAACACAAAAGAGATCCTGTAATGCCCTAGACCTTATAGGAGTCCAACCTAAAACAAATGTGGCATGCTGCTGAAATGGTTGGAAAACAAATTTTAACATAATATTTTAATAGTTAAAACTTTTGAAGACAATCCCGCTTCAATATATGAAAAAAAACAGCTTTTTTTTTAGAACTTTTAAGGCTTTCCGGCATACAGGATATGATGTCACTGACATAAGATTGACCAGGATGTAGCTTCTTCTTATCAGTTTGTCAGGTCTAAGGTGGTGAAGGAAATTCTTGTAAAAAAAGGTAATGGTTTGTAAAATTTGCACTTTAGTGAATTTGCTGAGTAACAATCATTAACCTGAGTGAAAATTCACCTTGCGATAGGGCGCAAAACTACTCTAGTGATGGTCTCTTTCACTAGTGAATTGTCATCTACACCTGTTAGTAAACTGGCGATGTCTCTGCAGATGTGATTTCTGGCAAATCCACTAGCGATGGCCACTTTTAGTAAATCTGCCCCACTGAATATACACAGATACTAAGTAAATCAAACAACATGCAGGTGGGTATGGTTCTTCATTGCCATCTTATACTGTGCATGTCAGCTTGAGCATATATTATCAGCCTTAACTGTCAAGAATGTGTAAACTTTTCATTAGGGCAAGCTGTCTGGTTTTCAGTTATCATTATGATGACTATGATAATAGATATGATAATAATAGATAGCTTTTCTTGACCAATAATCCAAAATTAAAGAATGGAGTTTGCAGAATCATATTTTCCAAATGTTTTTAAGATACTGCCAAGGGTATGTAAACTGATGATCACAATTGTGTATGTAATAGTTTATAGTATTTCTCAGCTCATTTTGAATTTTGCATTTTCCCCCAGGCACACTCAGCGTGTTTTAGTGATTGTTTACTGACTGTACCAGCAGGAAAGGGGCAGCTGAAATATCATTTTTCTTCTCTTCCTAATGTGACATCATTCTCTGGACCACCCAGCTTTACCACCAAGGGCAAGAGATACAATCATCACTTCAGCATCAGTCTTTGTGGAAACCAGGTCTGTAATAGCAACTCTGGGCATAATTGCCAGGTTATCTAACAGTTTGGGCCAGATGGCCCAATTGCCCTATTTTGTGTCAAGAGAAATGGTGCAGTGCTCTTTCCAAACAGACTGAAGAACATTTTCCGGGAGGACATCAGTCAAATTAATTTTTTTACACACTTACACATACTGTATAATGATCAACTACAGTAAATAGTGTTGGCTCCATATACTATAATAATGATTGTCCAGTAAAAGATAACTAAAGAGTAACAAAGAATTAGGACAGAAAGATTGCACATAATTTTTTGAGGGCACTGTACTACTAGTCAGTCCCTGTATCAGCCCAAGGCAACCAAATACCTTTAGCATTAAAGACCTGTGCCTTAAGAGATGTTCTGTGGGCTCACCGCCAAACAACTCCCTCCCAGTGGCTGAAATCTGCGGGAGTTCACAAAGGGGGTGGGGGGCCCTTAAGGTGGAGACCCTAGTGGGCCCTGAACCTCCAGTCCAGCACTGCTTTGAACCATATAAAGGGTGCAGCACGAGCTTGTAGATACAAAGCTTAAATACAATAAATGTGGTCGCCACACAATGTGCAAAGCTAGGGCACCACTTTATCCTCCTAGTTCCATTCCAGCTAATTATTCTTTTTTATTATTATTATTATTTTATTATTATTAATAATAATTACATTTTTAAATGTTTTGCTTTTACTATTACTGCAAATTTCTCATAAAGGCAATCAAGCTCTTATGCATGGCATATGTCAATGCTAATTTGTGGGGTTGCCGACCTGTGTCCCTCTTTTGTACCTTATACAGAAGAAATATTCCAAAGAGGCATGCAATTTAGGAATGCCAGCGAATACCTCTGGATGGAACACTTAACTTGCCAGCGAATACCTCTGGTACACTTAACTAACATAGCACCCTTTTGGCCACAAGTCCAGTATGCATGATAAATTGTGACTTGAGGATCCACAGTCCCATGGCATGTTGGTAAAATTAAATAGCACTGGAATTCTTAATTCATATATGCTGAATGTCAATATCTTACATGCAAATTGTTGTTTCCTCCTGTTAGGGGAAAAGGCTGGCATCTTGTGTGGATAATGTACTGGGTGGCAGAGGGTCAGATACAGAATCATGGAACACTGTGGCTTCCTACATTTGCCAGTCTGTTATTGTACCATCAGATGCATCAGGACACACAATATCATCTCAACCAATCAGCATTGCTGATCATCTACTTGGTAATATTTGTCTGCCTTAAAATATTTATATAATTGTCAGTGCATTTAGTGGACTGCATTTAGGGAGAGAAATTATATTTAATGTTTTCCTATTTTGTTTCTATTAGGTGTGACAACTGCCACAACTCTAGGTAATATTTCTGCACAATTATTTCCTGGAGAGAATGCAGGAATACAGGACATTATTTTCTACTTTAGGTACAGTACAAATAATAATGCCTTCATTTTATCACATTTTAACTTGTTTAAAAAATATAGGAACCAAGAGTATGTCACCATGCTCTAAAAAGCTGAAAAACAGCTTCCGCACCCTGGCCCACCTTCCCCTAGTTCCGTTACTGAGAAAAAAGATACCATAACACTCTATCAGACTTACAATACAGTGTGCAGTGTTTAGGCAGTTCCATCCAGTATAATGGGGCAAATTCGATTTGATGAAAAAACTTATTATCTAATTCAATTCCAGATTTTCACACAGAGCCAAATGCTTATTGAGAAAAACATACATCTATGTATCACATGAGAATGCTATTATAAAAGTTTTTCCTCCTCAAATTGAATGTTACCTCGGTTTCCATGTGATAAAACATAAAATTATGTTTTATCTTGTAACTGGATCTGGCAAAATATGTCAGGAACAGCTAGGGAAATCTATCTCAAAGCCTCAGTCTACACTTAGGTAAGAATTTGTTGCTTACCTGATCATCTCTAAGCGAAGAGTGTCCTAAGGACTATGGCACAATTGGAGATTAGTAGCCCACAATGAATCTGCTATACAGCTTTCTCACTGCCAGTAATATAAATTTTGTGTTGTGTGCTATTACTTTAAAAGTATATGGTATGCTGCACAAATTTCATATAAAGTCAATAAAGTCAGTAAAATGCTGAAAATGTTACTGTGTACCATTTACCTAAATAAATTAAATGGGAGCATGAAAAAAAAATCAGCATATATTGCATTTGAGGGGATCCAGAGATAAACCTTGAGAGATATTGCTGCTACCCAGAACTATTGTAGCTATTCTTTTTATTATAGTGGGAAGTTTCAGGGTTACCCACCCTCATGGGGACACAAATTTGACCCACGTTATTGGTCAGGAACATTTAAGCATAAATCTTTTACTAAGCCACAATGCTATGCAGAAGGGAAACGTTTGGCAGTAGTACTTTATGACCCAAACTGCAGTTGTTTTTCAAATGCAGTGGTTTCTTTGCTTCTGGTTTTTCAATGCAATTCCTGTACATGCAGACTTCAGTTTAGCACAAATATCATCCAATGTTCCTTTTCCAGGCACACATTTAAAAACTGGAACATTGGTGGGGCCTAACAAATACTAAATTATGTGTTTTACCAAAATACTCATTTTGTTTCTGCCAAACCCTAAATTTATATATGTATATCACTTAGATATATCAATGCATTACACCATCATGTAAAGAAAAAGGTGTAAGCTGTTCTTTCACTCGTTGCTTTAGGTCCAATGATGTTACTGATTCTTGTCGTTCTGGCCGTGCCACAACTGTTCGTCTTCGCTGTAACCCACAACTGAGTGTTTTGGATAAATTGTCCCCTCCTAGGTAAGAATTTTCCTCTATTGATACTGATACGAAAATATAAAAGTTTAACATTATGGGACTTATCTAGCAGTGCCGTGGCGGCATACATGTGCACCTCTCAGTGGTTTCAGTCAGATAAGGAAATTTCTGTCCCCCTGTTTGCTGTCCCTGCTGTATTTATTATTATTATTATCACATATTTATGTGTATTGCACCAACATAATCTGAAATGCTGTACTATAAGTAGGTCTACACTAGACACTAGCGGGTCGGGCGGGTTGGGGCACAGTTCCGCAGTAAATCCTCGGGCAGGTTCAAGCTGATCTTTAGCCTCCATTCTCCCTGTCTGTAACCTTCTTCTGCTCCACTTCCCTTCTATCCGTGCCTTTTTATATACTGGTGAGACTACACTACTTTGCCATGCTGATTGCTGCTCATAAAGCCATTCTCTAAGACAAACTTTTGAATGTGATCCCTGAAAGGGGAATTCCACCCCACCGGCGCTAACATCCTCCCCCCACCCCCTGTAGGATCCCCAGCCTACCTCTCCCCCCCGGGCTATTGCCCCTAAGTGGCAGGTCCCCTCTGGCGAAGTTCACAGGGCCCATCTTCTCTTGCAACGCCTTCTTTCTGGATCCGTGGCGCTCGGCAGCGCATGCACTGTAAGAACGCTTGTA
This sequence comes from Xenopus borealis, assembly GCA_024363595.1. Classification (NCBI taxonomy): domain Eukaryota; kingdom Metazoa; phylum Chordata; class Amphibia; order Anura; family Pipidae; genus Xenopus; species Xenopus borealis. Next base: position 61,030,114 of record CM044434.1, on the reverse strand, counting down.
CAACTGCGCATGCACACAAAGTTCACGAAGATCATGAACTTTGTGCGCATGAGCAGTAGTGCCCAGGTCCGGACTGAGAATCAAAATAGCCTCTGGCATTTCAGGTACACAGAGGACCAAACAGCCCACACAGAGGCCCAAACAGCCCCCACCAGCCCACTAAATATGGACTTTCAGTGGCACCTTATAGCAGAACCCACAGATTGCCAGTCCGGGCCTGGTAGTGCTGCCGACTGAGCCAGATCCAGGAAGAAGCCATTGCAAGAGTAGATGACCTAGGAAGAAGCTGCTGCAAGAAAAGATGGTCCCTGTGAATTTTGCAGGAAGGGACCTACACAGAGGGGTAAGTAGCGACTTAGAGGCAATAGCCCGGGGGAGGAGGAGGGAGAGGGGCCTACAGGGGGGTGGGGGGGAGAGTGCCATCGGGGTTGAATTCATCTTTAACAAGCCTTCAAATAATTTGCCCACCACAGATGTCTTACTGGCCTATAATAACCTTTTTAAATATTGGAATGGCATCAGCTTTTCTCCAGTCCATAGGCACCATACCAGATGAAAGCGAATCTGTGAAAATCAGAAATAGGGGCTGGTCTAAAACTGAACCAAACTCTCTTAGAATACTGGGGTCTATTCCATCAGGTCCTGGAGCCTTGTTTACATTAATTTTTATTAAAGCTTTTTTAATAATATCCTGAGTCAGCCACTGACTACATTGACCTGAGCCATCAGTGCAGCTAAGAAGTGATCAGGTAGGTTCCCCTCTGCCCTTATGGAAATACTCTTCAAAAATTAATTGCTGTATTAAGCCACGTAGGATGATTCTTAGAGCTTCTACATTTACTCCTTAAGGGAATAAATTGAGAATATTAATGATTTAATATCATTTTAAATGAGAACCATTTCTTTTCTGTGTTTTTAGCTGCAAACTTAATGCCCCAATCAATATTCTGAAGGGCAGCCCTCAAGGCACTAAAATGAGCTTTTCATGGTTTTTGTTGCCCCAGTATATATTTGTTTTTTGCATCAGACATTAAATGAAATAACATTATGGTCACTATTACCCAGGGGTTCAATGACTTGCACATTTGCTATAAGTTATGGGTCATTTGAGATCACTAGATCCAGAATAGAATTTTTTCTGGTAGGTTCCTCAACAACCTGTGTCATAAAATTGTCATGCAGCAAGTTTATAAACTTGTTCCTATTAACTGATCTGGCAGTACTGTTGCTCCTGTCAATATCTGGGTAATTAAAATCCCCCATTATCATTACTTTACCCAAACTAGCAGCCTTTACTATTTGCATCAAGAGCTTAGCATCCTCCTACTCACTTAAATTAGGGGGACTATAGCATACCCCTACAATTAATTTGCTGGAGTCTTTACAATTGGTGAAGCACTCCACTCATAAGCCTTCTACCCCCTCATTTTCTAACATAAGCTTTTAAATCCTGCCTGTGACATCACGGTGGGACGGGCACAGGTCTAAAAAAACAGGGAGTGAGCCAAGTTAGGGTTGCGTGCGTGCTGGGGTGCAGCGGGTTAGGGACGGGTGCAGGTTGAGTTTTTCTTGACCCGAACATCACTCATGCGCAAACATTCAAAAATGCAACTGATAGAAGTGGTAAAAAGGGCCCTGCTTACAATTTAAAAGGAAATGATGTACGAGACAAAATGTGTGGAGACTGGTAAGATCAAGGGTCATCAAAATGAGTGTCACTGCTGCATTGCTGCACTCTGCAAATTCCAGGTCTCATGCATTCTGGATAACAGGTCCCATGTCTGTATTCATACATATCAGTCTGTATAAACTCTTAAGGGCAACTATTGTGCTAAAATTGATTTCCCCACTAAAGGTTCTGGCTAATAGAACTAGGGTCTATATTCCAGTGTATGTGTGGATGTTGGGGCACTTGTGTGGGGTGCAGAGCAAGAATCGAGGAGGGATGAGCAGGGATTGCATCCCTTCACTTTTTTATGTGTGTGAAATAGCACCCCCCCCCCGAGGCATGCAAGAAATTTGAATCTCAGAATTTTAATACTGGAGCTATCTTTTGACTCCTTCCCACTTTTGCTTGCAAACAAAATATAGAGGTGATTGGGCCTCTGTGTATCTGATATGCCAGGGCCTATTTTAATTTTCAGTCTGGACCTGGTGAGGCTTATAATAGTAATAATGGTTTGATTTATAATTGAAGGAGGGGCAGATTTCTAGCATACTGTGCTATGCAAGGCGCACATAATAACATCCATATTTTCCATTCCTGTATAAGCACTGATTGGGTGTAACACAAGGCTCACTGTGTTCTGATCCTACGTCACATGCATACAGGCCTAAAATGTCATACCTCCTTTTTTTTTTACAGCTAAGTTCAAAGTCCCAGATTCTTACTAAACTGTCAGGAGTTTCTCTTTGATCACTTGCATAAAATGTAAGAGACACGGAGCATCAGGAATGGTGTTGAATTAAAATATCACCTTTAATAGTCCATCTTAAAAAGATTCCATTTTATCTGCATATGAAAAAAACTGGATCTACGCTTCATGCATTTCGTGGCGTCTCGCCACTTCCTCAGAAGCGATCACCTTGCGATCTCTTGAACTTATGCTAGAAAAAGATACAATGTTTCTGAAGCTTAATTGAATAAGAGGCTTTGGTCAGAAAGCCCAGGACACTTAGAGCCTGCATTTAGATATAATTGTAACTAATGAGATAAATCTCTTGGAGAAACTTAGACTCAATTTCTTAGGGCAATTTCCCCTTCATTAGAAAAACTGTAATAACAAGTAAAATATTACCATAAAACCCACAGAAATGTGTTCAAACTTTCCATAACCTGTCAAATGGATGTGGTATTTAGGGAATGTGGTAACAAAATGGGCATGGCCAAAAATATTTTTGTTTCTCTCAATATCCTTTATATTTTCAGTGGTATTGATGGACAATCTGTGAATTTTGGCAAATGCCAGAGGGACTGCCGTAAGATGCCATGTCACTTTTTTTGTGGTGGTGGTGGGGGCTTTTAGGGCCTCTCTATACTTGAAATGCCAGGGCCTATTTTGAAACAAACTGGAGCACTCTCTCATTATGCCCATGTGTTAGCTCCAACAAGGCTGCCCTACTCAGGCAGAATGTTTTAGATCATTGATATAAGAAGTCAAAAAAAAAGTTCTGCGTGGCTACAACTGTATTCTTACTTGTGCTATTTGTTAGCTCTTATAATATTTAGATTTTCAGCCATCCCTGTCATCTAAACCATTACCAGGTTGCTAGAGTAACTTGGTCCCTACAATTAGGTGCTGTCATTTCAAATTTGAGCTGCAGAGCAAAACATAAAATCATTCCAAAGCCACAAAAAATGGTCTTATCTATAAATAAGAGGAAATATATCAGTTTCTACATATACATTTTAAGTTAAAAGTCTGATAATTCAATCTAAAAATGCATGGTAATTTTTGACCTTGTCTTCTAACAGTGACTGTCCAGAGGGAACTTGTGATGGGTGCACATTTCATTTTCTGTGGGAGACAAATGCGGCTTGTCCCCTTTGCAGTGAACAGGACTATCATATCATCACTGGTGAATGTCAGCATGGTCTTCAGGTAATAAGAGTTATAGCTTAGTTCCTCGCTTAGGGGCAGATTGATCAAGGGTGGAAGTGAAAATTCTAATTTAGAATTCAAATTTAAAATTTACAAAATTTTTGTTTATTTTAGTGTAATTCAACTAGGGAATAGTCCAAATTCGATTTAAAAAAGTCAAATTTGAATTTTGAAATTTATCATGTACTGTCCCTTTAAGAATTAGAATTTGACTATTCACCAACTAAAACAGGGGTCCCCAACCTTTTTTACCCGTGAGCCACATTCAAATGTAAAAAGAGTTGGGGAGCAACACAAGCATGAAAAAGTCCTTTAGGGTGCCAAATAGGGGCTGTGATTGGCTATTTGGAAGCCCATGTGTGGACTGGCAGCCTACAAATGACAGTACCTGGCACTATACTTAGTTTTTATGCAATTAAAACTTGTTTTCAAGATTGGAATTCAAAAATAAGCACCTGTTTTGAGGACCATAACAGCAACATCCAAGGGGGTGGAGAGCAACATGTTGCTCACGAGCTACTGGTTGGGGATCACTGATCTAAAACATGCCAAATTGGTGTTTTAGTCTATGGGGGGGGAGGGGTTGTCCTACATTCGATTTGGAGTAGCTTGGTGGACTTCTGAAAAATATAAAAAATTTTGGAGAAAAAACGCTAATCTAATTCAATTCGAGTTTGTGGGTTGATCCTATCACCCGAATTTAAAAAAATTAGATTTTTAAAATAAGTTTAGATTTGTAATTTTTAACACAAAATTCAAGTTTATGGGAGGTTACGGGAGTTTTTATAAACTCCCATGAACTCTATATTTGACCCTTAATAAATCTGCCCCTGAGAGTGCTTGTAAATAGTATGTCATAGAAATCAGAATAGTACTTTTTAACCTTTTATATGTAGTCTAATGATTACAGCATACAGGTATGAGACCTGTAGAATGCTCGGTACCTGGGGTCTTCTGGATAAGGGGTTTCCCCATAATTTCCATACCTTAAAGCAGAATTCAACCCTGTAAAGAAAAACCCTACCCCCAACCCCACATAGACCCTCCTCCCCCTAGCCTAACTGCCCCCCATGGGAAATGCCCCATACTTTATACTTACCCCTCGGCACAGATTCATGCAGCAGTGTTCCATGCAGCTATCTTCAAACGGCTTCGGTAAGATGACTGGGAAACCGGTGTATTGGGGCATGGGCAGTTGGTGCATTTTGTCGGTTTGTGACAACTGCACATGCGCCGAAATGGACAGGAATTTCACAATTCCCAGTCAGCTTAAAGGGCTTGTTCACCTTGGAGTTAACTTTTAGTATGATGTAGAGAGGGATATTCTGAGACAATTTACAATTGGTTTTCATTTTTTATTGTTTGTGGGTTTTATAGTTATTTAGCTTTTTATTCAGCAGCTCTCCAGTTTGCAGTGTCAGCAATTTGGTTTCTAGGGTACAAATTCCCCTAGCAACCCTGCATTGATAAGTAATAAAAAGTGGCAATAACAATACATTTGTAGTCTTACAGAGCATTTGTTTTTTAGATGGGCTCAGTGACCCCCATTTGAAAGCTGCAAAAAAACAGAAGAAAATTGCAAATCATTAAAAAACTATGAAAAATAAATAATGAAGACCAATTGAAAAGTTTCTTAGAATTGGCCCTTCTACAATATACTAAAAGTTAAATTGAAGGTGAACCACCCCTTTAACAAAGCAGTCGAAGATGACTGTGTGGAGCTCTGCTGACTGAATCTGCAAGTATAAACGATGGGTCATTTCATGGGCAGTTAGGCTGGAGGGAGGGGGTCTACATAGGGTGGGGGTATGTTTTTTTTTTTACAGGGTTGATTTCTCCTTTAAGTCTACTAAAATAAACTTGAATTAAACCCAACACGATTGTTTTGCATCCAGTATAGAAAAATGATATCTTAGTTGGGATCTAGTAAAAGATTATTGCAGAGGGAAAGGAAATAATTTTTAAAATTGTTCATTTTTTAATAAAAATGTTAGATGGCCTTCTCATAATTTGGAGCTTTCTGGATAAAAGGTTTCTATATACCCATACCTGTACTATGGGTTCAAGGCTAAATGGTAACATCATCATGTTAAAAAGTTGCTTTTGATCAGGATAGGGGCTGTAAGAATTTCTTGGCTGCATGTAGACCACCAGTTGGCGCTTTAATACATAATGGGAGTTACTAAAAAAAAAAAAATGCTTGATTTAATGGGTTTGGGTAAAAACTCAATAAAACCAACCGTAACCCCGAATCGTACCTTTTTTGGATTTCTTTCTAGAATTGCTCTGCCATTGACTTCCACACAACCTCAGCAGGTCTGAGATGGCGGATTTTCGGATTCTGACTTTTTTTTTTAGTCAATCTCGAAAAACTCGAGTTTAAAAAAAACCTGAAAATTTTGATAAAAAACAAATGTTCTAAATTAATCATTTGATAAACTTATGACCAATAAATTTCCTTTCAGAGGACCTCCCCAATGTGGAGAGAACCACGCCTGTGTGTTGGTGGTGTAGAGCTCCCAAATCCAAGTGTCACTATCTGTAAGAGTGAGGACTTTTGGCTTAAAGTGGGTGTGTCTGGTGGTATCTGCACTGCTCTGCTGCTCACTGCCCTTACTGGGTACTTCTGGAGGAAAAACCAAAAGTATGTGGAAATGTTCACCATTTGCTTCATAGGATGTAAGGTTAATGTATTCTCTGTGTCTTTATGATAAGAACAGCATTCTTAAAGGGACATATAATAAAGGTAGTAAACAATAAATTTAACACAACTTTGCATTTTGTAATGTAATATTGTACAAGACAGTTATTACTTTGTGGATTTTTAATTACACATAGTGCATTTTTAATGTCTGCCTCAGTCAATTTGGAGCGATTTCAAAAAGCGCGCCGCTCCGTGTGAATAGGCGCCGGCGTTTTCAAGCAACGCCGGTGCGCCCCAGGACTTGGCTATTCGGGGAGGTTCGGGCGCTACAAGTCGCGGCGAGAAGTCGCCAGGCGACAAAATGCCCCCGAATCTCCCCGTCTGGCCTTAGCCTTAAAGGTAGCGTAGTTTTGTGGAGAAAGAAATAACTTTTTCATTAAAAACTTTTATACTGTAAAATGTAAAAGTTTTCTTGCACTGCCACATGGGGTTACTAAATACTTTTCGGGTTTGGAAAAGCTATAGTAAATGCATGCAAAGGTAATACTGGTTGTGTAAAGCAATTATTAGTTTCCATAGAAGATGAGTAATAACTATTTGTGTCTTTGTGGTTGACTATTGCCTTCATAGAACATATTCTCTCCCAATTTTTCCTAGACTGGAGTATAAGTACTCCCGCTTAATGATGAATGCTCCCTCTAAAGAAGGGGAGCTCCCTGCTGCTGACAGTTGTGCTATCATGGAGGGAGAGGATGCAGAGGATGACCTTATCTTCAATAATCACCGGTCTCTGATACGGAAGTTTATGTATTTCTCTGGAAAGGTACAGTATAAACTACCTTTTAGTGATGGGCGAATTTATTCGCCAGGAGCAAATTCGCTGCGAATTCCCGTGATTCGCCGCTGGCGAATAAATTAGTGAAACGCCAGCGAAAATTCGAAAAAAAAAACGTGTCGAGCGTAGTTTTTGACGCGACGCGTCAAAAACGTGTCGCAAATTTTTTCGCCAATTGCGAATTTCGCTGGAAATTTGCAAATTTTTCAGCGAAGTGAAACTGGGTAGATTCGCCCATCACTACTACCTTTCTGGTAATTAAAGGGATACTGTTTTTTTTTTTTCAAAATGCATCAGTTAATAGTGCTGCTCCAGCAGAATTCTGCATTGAAATCCATTTCTCAAAAGAGCAAACATATTTTTTAATATTTCATTTTGAAATCTGACATGGGGCTAGACACATTGTAAATGTCCTAGCTGCCCCAAGTCATGTGACTTGTACTCTGATAAACTTCAATCACTCTTTACTGCTGTACTGCAAGTTGGAGTGATATCACCCTTCCCCTTTCCCCCCAGCAGCCTAACAACAGAACAATTGGAAGGTAACCAGATAACAGCTCCCTAACACAAGATAACAACTGCCTTGTAGATCTAAGAACAGCACTCAGTAGCAAAAACCCATGTTCCACTTGTGGTGTTTATACAAATGGTCTGCAGGTGGCACTGTGCATACACAGGACTTTCTGTACAACTCAAAAGTGAAAGTAAGACTTACTGCTGTTATGTAATGGCTGCATGAACCTGTTAATAAAGCATTGTTATACCCTCCTCATCCTCGGCTACCAAACACAACAAATGGCGACAAGGATGTCTTTTCTACCTCTGCAGCAGCCTGCACCTTTTCTACCAAACCCTGGTGAGCCTATCATACCTTTTACTGCTTGGATCCGTATATTTGATAATTACATTATTGCTGCTAACCAAGGGGAGATTTCTGCAGCTAGAAAGCATGCTTTACTTATTCACTGCCTGGGGGCAGAGGGACAGCGTATATTGTATACATTACCATTACCTGATGATACTTATGAAACTGCTCTTACTACTATAAAGAACTTTTTTGTGCCAAAAGTAAATGTGGTTGCTGAAAGATATCAACGTGGACAACGTAATGGCGAATCCACCGAACATTTTGTAGCAGCTTTGAGAGAGCTGGTTGTTACCTGTGAGTTTGGGAATCTAACAGATGAAATGCTAAGAGACCAAATAGTGGAAAAAACAAACTCACCACGTATTAGAGAGAGACTGCTCCTAGAGCAAGATTTAAACCTTACAAAGGCTATTACAGTTGCTAGCCAAATTGAAACAGCTGGGGCAGAGGCTAAAACTCTCAGTAAGGGAAATGCTGGGAATGTACAGATTGTGAATTCAAAACTGTGGCCTAATAATATGCAGTCACAGGA
>CM044434.1:60974496-60992973 GCA_024363595.1 Xenopus borealis | reverse complement strand
CTTGGTGTTGGCGTTATGGATGACATGTTGTTAGCTTTTGGCTCTTTTGGCTAACTTGATTGATGATCTTGATGAATAATATAACAGCCAGTTGTTGTGTTGTGTGTAGACTAGCTGCCTGTGTAGATACTAGGAGTGCACAACTGCACACTGCAGGCCGGACAGCTGACACAGTAACAGTTTGTATGTGTGTGTGCTTCTGTCTTTTTCTATGTCACTGTGTGTGAAAAAAAAAAGAAGGACATTTTAGCTTTCTTTTCTGACTACTATAAGACTGAGTAGACAGACAGAGTACAAAAGCACTGCCGAGAAATAACTCACATAATATTATTCAGCACTAGACTGGTCACTGGACTGGAGTTAGAGATGAGTAGAACTGAAGAGGTGCGAGTCTGAGTGAGATGTGTCAAACTTTTAATTCCTTAGGAGGTCAGGCCAGGGACTCAGGAGCAGAAGCAGCTGGCAGATGCAGGTCTGCAGACTGGACTTGTTTGGACTGGAAGAGAACAGAGAGAGGTGCACATCCACATTTATTATGTACACAAAGTGCACACGACGTGATGACACGTCACACACACACATATTCACACACACACAGCATGCACAAGTCAGAGCCATGCATGCAGTACCGTCCCCTAGGCCTAGGCCCCTACTGTAAATCATAAGGATATTAGAAGCCACTGACTGAGGGGTGTGACCATATAAAGGCACAAGGCTGCAGGGAACTCTGAGAGTATCACTCATGTATTATAAGGGATAATGTACCCCCTACTGTAAATGATAAGGATATTAGAAGTCACCGAGAGGTTGTTCTGTGACCATATAAAGGCACAAGGCTGCAGGCTGAGTTATACAACAGGGAACTCTGAGTCTGAGAATCACTCATGTATTATAAGGGATAATGTACCCCCCTACTGTAAATGATAAGGATATTAGAAGTCACTGAGGGGTGTGACCATATAAAGGCACAAGGCTGCAGGCCGAGTTATACAGGGAACTCTGAGAGAGTATCACTCATGACAGTATTATAAGGGATAATGTACACACTACTGAAAATGAAAAGGATATTAGAAGTCAGACTGAGGCCGGGTTTGACCATATAAAGGCACACACAAGACAAGGTTGCAGTTATAAGGGATTGGAACTCTGAGACTGAGTAAGTGAGTAGTGACTGAGATCACTCGTGTATTATAAGGATAATGTACAGTTGTACACTACTACAGCCCTGGCACTAAATGATAAGGATATTAGAAGTCACAAGTCACAAACAAGCCAAAAAACAAACCGTTGAGTGAGACTCTGGTGATGCAGTGCCAGTTGGTATGGGCCCTGCGCTGCGGGCGGGGACCCTGCCCAGGAATAGCTGGCTGGGTGACGTTGTCGTCGTGTGTTGCCTCCTTGAAATGCGTGTGTGATGTGGCGTGCAGCCGTAGTGCAGATAGAATGATCTTCTCTGACTTGACGGTCTCGTCTGTGAGGCTGAGTGAGGCACTGACTGAGTGGTGGTAGGTGCCAGGGCAGGTGGGTGGCGTCGTGGTGGTAGTGGTGTTGCCTAGCCGTAGGCGCCTAGGCAGGCAAGGAAAATGGCTGGCTAGCCCTTCCACGTGGCACGCAGTGCGTACAGCCACACACACGCGCCACGCTGCCACGCGCCAAGAAATCAGGGACGAATCTGACGATGTTAATGTGCGGCCGTGCGCTGCGTGCGTCATGACATCACAACAGATCACACTCTCGCGAGACTCACAAGAAGCAATGGTTGGCTGGCTGTGGCTGGCGCGCCTGAGGCAAATATGTAAAACCGCTCCCCAGCCCGCCTCCTAGCCTCCCACATGAACCGAACCCGATGAGGGGGTCACACGGAACAGGGAGTTGTGACCCGGAAACCGACCCACATTGAGGTTAGCTCAAGATTTTCCGCCCACAATCCTGCCAGGTGTCGGGTATTCCGCGGGTACCCGACCCGATGCAGGACTCTACCCTATGTGCCATTGGCCTAAAGGACTGTTAACTAGGATGGTGCTTTGACCCCATTAAACATAGGGGGGAGGGGTTGAAATGCATTGGGTTAATATGCAAATTAAATAAAAGATGTTTACTTTACCGGAAAGCTCTGCTATTGCTTACTTTATGTTTTTCTTTGAGGCTCATAAAGATGACCCCTGCAGTGAGCGCCTTAAAATATGATCTGGTATTTATAGGTGTCAACGGCCAATACCATATTCCTAACTAGGATGGTGCTATTACCAGAGCCAAGACTTGATCAGTGTAGACGACAAACATTACCATCTTTACGTGTTTGGAGCCAATAAAGAGGCCCTTTATTTGCAGAGCGTAGACATAAGTGTTTTCAGAAAGGTATTGATGGGTTTTCAGAAAAGGTCCAATGGTGCTGCTTTTATGGCTGATGCTGATTACAAGCTTATGCTTGTCATTTATACAAGAAGTTTAATTTGTAAGCAGTGATGACATCAGTTATCTATTAGGCACACATTTTGATTGCAGTTTTGTTTTAGTACACGCAATAAACACATGGAAGGTCTTATTTATTTTGATGACAATTGCCTGGACCTAGGGTTGCCACCTGCCCGTTATTTTACCGGCCTGGCCGGTATTTTTGATGGTTGATCCCAATGTTATTAATAGGAAAAAAGATAAATATATAGGAAGGCCGGTATTTTTCTCAAGAAAAGGTGGCAACCCTACCTGGACCTGTGGGCACATTTGTAAATCAAGTGCTTGTCACTTGGCAAAATGATAGTCATGATCTCAAAATGACAATTGGTTGATCCCCAAATACACCCACTGGACCAGGTAATTTGGCAGAAATCAATGAAAAGACCTTTTAGCAGCAGAACAAAAAACTTTAAGGGGGTTATTTATCAACCTCCAAATTTATCTCAGCATTTGCTGCTATAAACTCCGAGCATATCCACTAGGGTTTTTTTAAGGCTTATTTATGATAACATTTTCCCGAAAATTAGCTTTTGTGGGAAAAACTCTGATTTCTTATCAGAAAACTTGGATAATTGTTCACCCGTGAGCTCCGAAAATATTGTGGAATTGCACGAGACCCAGCACACATCAAAAAATTAATGGGACTTCTCTCATTGACTGTCTTATATGCACCCTCGGCAGGTCTGAGATGCTGGTTTAATATTCATAATTTTTCATCCTTGGGGTTTCATAGATTCCGGAAATGTGTGATTTTTTTAAAAGTCCTATTTTATAAACAAAAATCACAAATGTTTCAAATTTTCGGCATTCAGAATTTGATTAATAACACTCTAAATGCAGGCCTGGATTTGTGGCAAGGCCACCTAGGCCCGGGTCTAGGGCGGCAGGATTTTAGGGAGCGGCATGTTGCCCAACCACACCCATATTGGTTCAGAAATCAAATTTCCTGTGTGCCAGTTCCCATTGCTCTGTCCAGATGAAAATTTGAGCAAATAAAAGGGAGGGGACGGGGCGAAAAAGACAGCAGGCCTCGGAGCGCCCGCTAGGTAAATCCGGCCCTGCCTAAATGTCTGGAATCCCTTTTTCTAGTGATTTACGTAGGGGTGTAACAACAATGCGCCTAGGGTTGCCACCTGTCCGGTTTTGAACCGGACAGCCCGGTATTTTGAAGGGCTGCCCGGTTCAATGCTTCCTGCCCGGTTTTCCATATAAGGAAAACCGGGCGGGATTAGGCCGATTGGCCGGTCGCGGCGTCATAGCTCCGCCCCGTGACATCACGGGACTGCCCACTGACGTCATGGGACCACCCCCCTGTCCGGCTTGAGCCACAGGGAAAGGTGGCAACCCTAAATGCGCCTCTGCATACGGACTCCTGTGCTCCAAATATTTATCAAATGAGAGTACAATATTATTGGGGCTCCCAATATGCCTGAATAACGTCTATTTACATCCCCCAGGACACTCCAAATCCTGTCCACTTTTCTGGTCTGTTATTCTGGACAAAAAAAAAAAATTGAAACAGTGAGGAGGTCTAAAAATGTCCCCACGCTACTCACTACAAATTTTTTGGTCCCTCTTTTTATTTCCAAAATGTTGGGAGGTATGTGGGAATGACCCCAAACTGTGGTAAATGCACTTTCAATTTATTTACAACACATCTTGATCATTAAAAAAAATGCTATTTATTAAAATAAATCGTAAACATATCCAGAGATCGACCATATATGTCGTCCCCCCAGAAAGTTAACGCGGAAATAAACACGGGGGCATGTTTACTAAGACCAACCAAATGGAGCGCAAGCAGCGAGATGCATGATTCACTGCGCAACCACCGGCAGGGAGCGCCTGACAGTTTGCTCATGCGCCGACATTCTTTTTTTTTCTGTTTGACAGGATCCAGTGCGGGTATCCGCTCTAGGCAGAAGCAGCGGCACCTGCCAAAAACTAGTATCGGAGGCCAAATCATTCATTCAGCTGGGCCGCTGAGCATAGCTGCAGTCAACATGGTTTTAGATTTAGATCTTTTCCGGGAAGACAAGGGAGGAAACCCGGAGCTCGTCAGAGAGACTCAGAGAAAGAGATTCAAGGACCCCGGGCTGGTGGATGCATTGCTGAACTCGGACACAGCTTGGAGAAAAAGTGAGTGCCAGCATTTTATACACACACGTAAATAATCTTAGCGGAAGGATTGTCGACCTGCTGTTTATCTACTAGTCTGCTCTTAGTCTTTCCGTTTGGCTCCATTCAGATGTCAGTGACTGTGAGGCTTCGAGTTCAGCTGACTGTAACCGAGAAGGTTCAAGCTTCTAATTAGCATAGGCGTACGCCGCTAATTGTTTAACATTGGGTTCCTCTGCAATATTGGAAACGCATGCACTGCTAGGCGTTATATTGATACCGTAATTATACTCCTTCCCTAACTAGCTGTACACTGGAGTTCCTAAATGTTTCACCACTACTTTAGGGAGAACGGAGCCCGGCTTTATCTGGTTGTGTCCACGCGTTAGTCTTCTGATGCAATCCTGCAGCAAGAGGGGCGGGGCTGGGGAGCTATTGTTTTTCTATTTTGCTAATTCCCGCGATTACTAATGTGCACTTCCTGTAGGGTTAGGTTGAAGCGAAAGTGACTTGTTTCTTGGCAACCATTGTAAAGTGTTTTTTAATAAATGTGGCGTTTGACACACACACACACACACACACACACACACACACACCCCCCCCCCAACCCAGAGAAAGCAGACCAAGTATATTATACGTTAAAGCATTTGCTTTTATTTGTTTAACTTACTGTAGCAAAGGCCAGTATTTTTTTCAGGAAAATGTGGCAACCCTACTGACCAGTGATCCTTAAGGCCCTCATACACAGGTAGGGTAAAAACATAGGGCGGTATTTTTTCTAGAAAAGGTGCCAACCCTAAACACAGACTGATGAAAGCTGCCGACAGACTGAGTTGGCAGGTTATTGGCCCACGTGTAGGGCCATCTGACGGGCTTCCCCGATCGGTATCTGGCCAAAGTTGCCTAACGATCAGATCTCCCTTTGCATGGCCACCTTTAGGGGAATAAAGCTCTGTCATGAGGAAAAGCATGCACACTAACAATTACGATCTTTCCTACAACCATTTGTTTATTTTCATTACAAACATTAAGAGCTGAATCACCAGTTAGGGCCCTTACACACGGGTGTTTTCGACCTGCGCTCCCCTGGGTTGCGTTTGGCTGCGGTCATCGGCAGAGGAGCGCAGGTCTAGACTCACCTCATTAGTTTAAATGAGGTTGTACCCACAAGATGCGTGTTAGCGCCGAAAGCAGATTCAGACGCAGCATGTTGGCTCTGAATCTGTGTTCGGTGCTTACACGCGTCTTGTGGGTACAACCTCATTGAAAAGAATGAGGTGTGTCTTGACCCGCGCTCCCCTGCAGCTGAACGCAGCCAAACACAACGCAGAGGAGCGCAGGTCGAAAACGCCAGTATGTAAGGGCCCTTATTCAGGTAGAAAAAATATAATTCTGCTTCTCTCTGATGACTCTGCAATATACCCTGGTCCATGTTAAGACCCATTCAAAGGTATCTAATCAAAAATTTCCATCTTGGCTGATCGGCAAGCTGACCGATAGCCAAAGTCTTTTGCCAATACTGGTTGTCTCGTCTCCCACGATATACTCACTGAATATCGTATAGAATATCTATGCGTGTGGCCACCATTAGTCTTGAACAATTGCATTAGACACATCTGAAAATGTTAATAGAGAAAATTGCACTATATATATATATATATATATAGTTCCTTTAGCAGCAGTACAAATCAATCACACATACCTCAACTATAAGAACAAGAAGCCCAAATTGCAGGTTCATTTGTAAACTCAAATAAATAAACAGAGCATATCAGCTGGGGAGTTGTAACAGGCATACTACATACAACATAATGATCATATCCTCCCCCAATAAAGCGAAAGTGACTATTGTTTCTTGGCAACCATTGTAATGTGTTTTTTAATAAATGTGGCGTTTGCCTACCCCCCCCCCTCACACACAACTGGATTCACCTAATCTGCAGAGAAAGCAGACCAAGTATATTATACGTTAACCCATTTGCTTTTATTTGTTTAACTTACTGTAGCAAATAGTAATCTTTTGATCCTCATTAATACAATATGACTTCCTACAATAGAGAATAGCAAATAAAAATGTGGTTTGTAATTATTCCATATGTTATTCCACCAAAACAAATGGAGGATTATTCACTCTGCTAATCCAATGCAGAGCTGCCCCTGACACTCGTCGTTGAAGCGCCATACCCGGGGGAGAGGAAGCGGCTCTAGGGGCTCTAGCAGGAGGGCTCCATAAACCCCAGGGCTTTGTCTCTCACACATTGCTCCCCCAGGGTCCTGCTCCTGGTCGCCCTATGCTCTGCTCTGCCGGCAGAGCGGAATAAATCTTTGGAGGGGGTGGGTGCTGGCAGTTGAGGGAACTGATCAGATGTTGTCAGGGGCCAAATCCAGGGCAAAATGCAATCAGCCATTCATAGAGCCAGTCCTGGGAGTCCGTCTCATCCACAGCCTGGAACAGATCAGCCGCTTCCCTCCCTCTGCGATCTGTCACTCTGCAAATGGCCCCTTTATCATTGGCAGCAGCTTCAGCAGCAGAGATGGAGAAGTAACCCCAGCTGCCGGACTCTCATTTGATCAGAAGTCCAAGGGCTCGGACAGAGTCAGCAGAAGCACGTTGAGTGTGTGGTGTGCAGGGACAAGTCCAGCGGGAAACACTTCGATCAGTTCATGTGCAAGGGCTGCAAAAGTTTCTTCAAGAGGAGCGTCCGCAGGAGGTCCCTGATCCGCAGCTTCACATGCTGTCAATCGAATATGGGAGCTAGCCAGGGAGGAGAAGCAGAGCACCGCAGGATGGATCGTCGCCCTTTCGCCTTTTCTGAAGAGGACTGGAAGTGAAATTTCAGTAAGTTATTTCTTAATAAAGGCTTTGTGATTTTAAAGTTTCGTTTGTCTTGGTGTTTATTTTTTGATCTATACCAACATTTTTTTGTAAAATTTTTTTGATGTTACTTGTCCTTTAAAAAAAAAAAAAAACACACCACCCCACACGTATGCTTGTAACACATATGATATGCCTCACACATAAGATTGTCAAAAAAATGGTGGCAATCACTTTTCATATTTTTTTCTCCATCAGAAAGAGATTCCCAGCCTGTAATAAGCTGAACAGCAACCTCATGCCACAGTTGTCTCCTTATCAACTTGTTGTGGTATGTTGCTAACTCTGTCATATACAGTGCTGGGCGTTCTTCCACCAAATCAATCAGCCTATCTGTATCAAAATGGTGCTTTATCAAAGGCATTTTTTCTGAAAGTGTTGTCGCTGGAGTCTTTTCATGTGGTGTTCTCTCCAAAATTTATCTGGCGAATTATGACCAAACAATTGAAATTTGCACCCTCAAAAGTATGTACGCACAATTTGACGACATAGAATCTACGTCTTTGGTGTCTTATAGTGTGCGTTTCTGCTTACGTCATGCCGTCTGTACTATGTTTTGCTTACTATCGCGGCTACTTATCTCATTATCTGTTTGCTATAGGTGTGTTCTTCTTGTGTCTATGGAAGGTACCCTTCTGAGCAAAGAGATATGTCCGGAATATAGGCTTTATTAACATCCATTAAACAAATACTGTCTCACACTCTTTTTGTTTTGTTTGTGTCCTTGCAGGCAGGTTTCAGGCAGACAATCTAAATAAACAGAAAAATCTTTGCAGCAAAATCACTGGGGAGAAAATGAAGGTAACATTTGATCATCAAATTTCTGATTTACTTTTTGATAGCTTGGTCATACAAACTATATATATATATGCCCAGAGCTATACTAACTGTAGAGTTTAGTATCAAAATAGCCTTTGATATTATGTCTGTCCAAATAATCAACAGAATCAGCCATCACAACATCACCCTGCAGTGCATTCCACAACCTCACTGAAGAACCACCTACGCTGCTTCAAATGAAAGTCCTTTTCTTCTAGTCAGAAGGGGTGGCCTCTGGTGTGGTGATCCTCTTTGAGTGTAATCATGTCCCCTCGCAAGCGCCTTTTTTCCAGAGAAAACAACCCCCAACCTGGACAGTCTACCCTCATAATTTAAGTCTTCCATCCCTCTAACCAGTTTAGTTGCACGTCTCTGCACTCTCTCCAGCTCATTTATATCTCTCCTAAGGACTGGAGTCCAAAACTGCACTGCATACTCCAGCTGAGGCCTTACTAGGGATCTATAAAGAGGTATAATTATGTTTTCATCCCTTGAGTTTATGCCCTTTTTTATGCAAGACAGAACCATATTTGCTTTAGTAGCTACAGAATGACACTGCCCAGAATCAGACAACTTGTTATCTATAAAAACCCCAAGATCCTTCTCACATAAGGAAACTCTCAACAAACTGCCATTTAGTGTATAACTTGCATTTATATTATTTTTGCCAAAGTGCATAACCTTGCATTTATCAACATTGAACCTCATTTTCCAGTTTGCTGCCCAATTAGACAAATCACTCTGCAATGTGGCAGCATCCTGCATGGGACCTATAGTTCTGCACAATTTAGTATCATCTGCAAAAATAGAAACCTTACTTTCAATGCCCACATCCAGGTCATTAATAAACAATAAGTTGAAAAGCAAGGGACCCAGTACAGAGCCCTGCGGTACCCCACTAACAACATTGGTCCAATTAGAAAATGTTCCATTTACCACCACTCTTCGTAGTCTATCTTTAGCCAGTTCTCTATCCAGTTACAAATACTTTGTTCCAGGCCAACATTCCTTAATTTAACCAGTAACCTTCTGTGTGGCACTGTATCAAATGCTTTAGCGAAGTCTAAGTAAATCACATCCACAGCCATCCCAGAATCGAGGTCCCTGCTTACCTTCTCATAAAATGAAATTAAGTAATTCTGGCAAGATCTATAATGCATAAAACCATGCTGGCACAAACTCATAGTATTGTTATTTGCTATGAAGTCCAGTATCCTATCCTTTATTAAACCTTCAAAAAGCTTTCCTTTTTGAATATCGGCACCACATTAGCAATTCACCAGTCTCTCGGCACCATGCCAGACCTCAATGAATCCTGAAAAATTAAGTAGAGAGGTTTGGCAATCACAGAGCTAAGATCGCTAAGTACCCTGGAATTAATCCCATCTGGCCCTGGTTCCACATTTGTGTAGACTGATGAAAAGCATGCATTCAGAATCTGAGAATATTTTTTTTACTTTTAATATATTTAAAAAATAACTATGGATTCTTTTTACTGTTTATTGCTGTATACTTTTCCATATCGATTTTAGCTTGCCTGATCACTTTTTTGCATGATTTATTGGCCCCCTTGTATCTTATAAATTATTCGGCTGTCCCAGCTAACTTGAAAGCCTTTAAAGTACGTATTTTCTTGCCCACCTCAACACCAACACTTTTATTGAACCAAAAAGGTTTTGCTTTGCAACGATGTTCCTTTCTTACAAGCAGAATATACTGACGTATATTTATTATGCAGCATTTTAAAGTCTTCCCATTTTTGTTCATTGTTTAACCCTGTGAAAAGCATTTCCCACTTAAAGGAACAGTAACACCACCAAAAAAATTAGTGTTTTAAAGTAAAGGAAATATCATGTAGTGTTTCCCTGTGGTGTTAAAACTGATCTGTTTGCTTCAGAAACACTGCTATAGTTCATATAAACAAGCTGCTAAGTAGCAATGGCGAAAATTGAAAAACGGCTATATGGCACAGGATAAGTAATGGATAACAGATAACATTATGTTCTACAGAGCTTATCTGCTATACGCGGTGTAACTTGAGCCTTTTCTCCTTTGACTAGCTCCCCCCATGGCTACAGAACAGCTTATTTATATAAACATTAGTAGTGTTTCTGAAGCAAACACTGCAGTTTTACCAGTGCAGGGCAACACTGCATTATATTTGTAGTACTTTAAAACAATTAAATTTTTTGATGTTACTGGTCCTTTAACATGTTGCAGAGATGCCCTTATACTGTCAAAGTTTGCACGCCTGAAATTCAATGTTTTAGAATTGCCTCTGCAACAGAATCTCAAAAGAGACAATGTTATGATCACTATTCCCTAAAATGCTAGATTCCTAAATATTCCTAAATGCTCACCCACACAAATGCTAGAGATGAGTTCAGTATTATTAGTTATTTTAAGATCCAAAAGAGAGTTATTCCTAGTAGGTTCTTGAACGAGCTGGGATAAAAAGTTGTCATTTAGCATATTTACAAACCTACTAGCTTCTTCTGTCTTGGCAACCCCATTACCCCAGTCAATGTCCGGATAATTTAAGTCACCCATAATAATAACTTGACCTAATTGTCAAAGTAGCTGGGCTTCATAATCGTCGGTGGTTTGTAGCATACACCAATGAAAATTTTCTTTGTAACCTTATGTCCAATCAAAATCTCTACCCAGAGGGATTCCAAACCCTCACCAGTGCCCACAATGGTTATTTCTTTAGTGCATGGCTTTAATTCAGGCTTTACATACAAACACACTCTTCCCCCCCTTTTTAATCCTTCTGTCCCTCCTAAAAAGGATGTAACCATTTAAATTCACAGTCCAGTCACATGTTTCATCCAACCAGGTCTCAGTGATACCAATTAGATCATCATTTTTAGAGCATGCAATTAATTCTACGTCTCCCATTTTACCTGACAAACTTCGTGCATTTGCCAGTATACAGCAAAGGTTACTACCTTTACTTTTTAAATGCTAGCTCCATAAGATTTGCCTTTTTCTGTAGATCACTGCAATCTGCTCAGTGCTGTGTATGGAATGGTAATCTTTCGTTTCAGTTACCCTTTGAGGTTCTCTTTTGAAGTACATCCATATCAGGGCAGCATATAATTCCCATTAATTTAATAACTTTTAATACAAGCAAGTGTAAGTAACATTTAAATGCATCTAGGATGTTACCACACTAGTGGGGGTATTTATCATATTTTATAATGACTAATGCTGGAAAAATGGTGGGAAAAAGCTGTGTAAAAGGGTGAATTTATCAAGGTGTGCGTTGTATATTATGCCACATTCAACACAATTATTTTGACAGCTTATATTATTTAGCAGCTTCATAAGTACTAAGTTGTTTATGTGGTGTTTCCTAGTGGTTGTATTTGGTTGCTGTTTATTTTGTTCAAACAATGTTAAATATGTCTCTAGGTGTGCTGTGCCTCTCAATCACCTTGGATCTTTTTCATTGACAGTTACTAGAAGCACTGGGGTTCAACCTATAACTTTGTTTATCATGTAAATAATCCACTGATATATTTTGGTGTCAATCTTTGGTGTTAGATTACCTGGATACCCCTTTGGACAGCTTCAGGCTTCACTTTGGTTGTCCTACAGTTCCGGACATGGCAATAAGCAAAGTTACTATCTGACTAGGGATGCTTTAAATCCCCATATGTAATTCTTTGTATTTTCCTATAACACAGAAACACTGCAATTGTTTTGCTTTCACACTTACACCTCCCATTATAATATATATATTATATAATATGCTCTGTATTGACAGCCGTCTCCCTTCAACTATTTGTTGTGACTGTTTTGGCTTACAGATAAGCAGAAGTCCTTTTAATACAGGGGGTTTATATGCACACTGATTGCCACCAAGAAACCAAAAGTTGTAGATATATATAACACTAAGCCATAAAATATGTTCTGTGCATGACCTGTTCATAGAACTCCTGTTTAACAAGGAGCCAATCTGTCCCATCAATTGAGCAGCTCTTCTCTGTAATGCAGCCACACTTACCAAATCTGGTTATTGCTAACAATAGTGAAAAGTCTTCTATTAGGGATGGTGAGGCTAGGGTAGGCATTATGGACACTACTGGCTGGTGTCATGTCTTTGATGTTGCCATAGTAACTATTCAGGATCTTTTCTTCCAAAGCATTAAATAAAAATGAACCAAAAAAGTGTATAGAAATGGTGCTGCTCAGGCTTAGTCCTAAGATGGTGTGATAGAAGTAAAGTAAAAGATTCTATCTAGACTCCTTACTACACTACATTAGAGCGGTGCAGGTGTATGGGAGCACATTTCTCAAATACTGGTAGACAAATTCAGTTTGGAAAGGAATTGCTCTTGAGATGTTGTCAAAAATCATGGTGAGTAGTGGGCACTTGGAACAATTGTAGATGTGTGGAAGCTGTCCTGAGCCTGAAGCAGAGGTGTGGATGTTTGATTTAACCAACGCAGAGCGGATCTTTAGGGCCCTAACAGACATGACTTTTGTCACACAAACAAGGAAGTAATACATTTTTCTTTTACCCCTCCCTCACCTAATTGGATTATGGGTATGGGATCCTTTATCCAGAAAGCTCCAAATTACGGAAAGCCCATCTTCCATAGATATTATTATATCAACATAATTCACATTTTTAAAAATAATTTCCTTTTGCTCTAATAATAAAACGGTACCATGTATTTCATCCAAACTATGATATAATTAATCCTTATTGGAAGCAAAACCAGCCTATTAAGTTGATTTAATGTTTTAATTATTTACTAGTATACTTAAGGCATGAAGATCCAAATTACAGATTTGCCAAGGTCCAGAGGTCCAGGGCATTCTGGAGAACAGGTTCCTTATCTGTACTCTGTTTTAGGCCTTGAAATATCAGGTGTATTTACTATAACACCATTTTATGTTGCATTTATCAAATGTTGTGGTTTGTTTAATTACTGCTGATTTGGGAAAAGTATCCTTTTCTCTAGTGCAGTGCATTAAGAGAAAATCCTGAATAAACAGACCCAATGATGACCCCGTACCATTACCTTTCATTCCCTTTTGAGTGGAGTGAGGCTTGGTTGTGTTGCTGCTGCAGAGAGAGCAAATAGCCAGGGGCGATCTGGGCCCCTAAGCCACCCTGAAAGGGGTCCTGTGATGTGGGCCCCCCTGGTTTAAAACCTTGAAGTTCTGCAGCATTTTGCCACCCCTGGTAACTTGTTGGTAAATGCCACTTGAAGCAAGGTTTTCACCTTGCCTCATGGCTGGTGCACCAATGCAAATAGCCCAATTTCCATTAAAACATTTTTTTAAATTAAGTTCCTGTCCTTGGTAAAATGTTGTCTTTGGCAAAGTTAAATGTACATGGAATTGCATTTGAAGAGGGTTTTCACCTTTCTCACGGCTAAACATCCCCCTTGGTGCAGTTGATGGTCTTATGTTTCAACTCATGTATTCTGGAGTGGATTCTCTCTTTTGTTTTTTCCTATACATTGGTTAAAGCAGAATGACGGCTACCAAAGCATTTTATTGCCAATAGATTAACTACAATAGTGTAAAGTAGAATGCTATAGAATTCTTTACCATACTTCAGTAAACATCTCTAGAAACACATTCTGTTTAGGATAACAGCTGCCATATTAGCTTGGTGGGACATCACTTCCTGCCTGAGTCTCTCCTTGCTCACTCATAGCTCTAGGCTTAGATTACAGCAGTGGGGGAAGATGGAGGGGGAAAGGAAGATGGAGGGTGGAAAGGAAGAGGGAGAGAGGAGCAAACTGAGCATGCTCAAGGCCAAGCCCTGGAAGTTTAAGCTGAAATTATGAAGTTTCATACAGTAGCCCATGTGTACACAATAGAAGTACAAAAAATGCAGTGTTTCCTTTGACAGAGGACTCAGAGCAGCTTTACTATGAGAGTTTACTGGTGTATATATATAGACATTTTGGATAAAGCTTACTTATTGTTAACCTTTCCTTCTCCTTTAATAGACTTTACATATACTTTAATACTTTGTTGTTAATTAGGAATGCACTGAATCCACTATTTTGGATTCGGCCGAACCCCCGAATCCTTCCCAAAAGATTTGGCCGAATACCGAACCGAAACTGAATTTGCATACGCAAATTAGGGGTGGGAAGGGGAAACATTCTTACTTCCTTGCTTTGCGACAAGAAGTTTTTGCAAATGTAGTAGGGTTCGGATTCTGTTCGGCCAGGCAGAAGGATTCTGCCGAATCCTGATGAAAAAGGACGAATCCTGAACCGAATCCTGGATTCGGTGCATCCCTATTGTTAATTGACATACATTGATTGATACATAAGTGGATATTATTGTATCTGGTGAACCTTGGATATCCTAGATCAAGGTTGTCCAAACTGCGGCCCAGGATGGATATGAATGCAGCCCATCAAGAAAATGTCATAATATAATAAGTCTTTTTAGTATAATAAGTCTTTTTAGTATCCATAATCCAGTGTATAGCTCCATCTGTTGTCCAACTGGTATTGTAGTTCTTTTCTGTGTATTTTCTTTAGTTTTACAAATCAAAAGTGTTTGAAAAACTTTCTGGGGCCACACATGAAATACACAGACACCTTGGCACCCTTAATCTTTAGTCCAAAGAATATGGATGGATGATGCATTTAACTTTTATAAACGAAGAACATGCCAGATAGCTGTATTACTTTTCTACAGTCAGATTTTCATTCTCTGATTTTTTTCTGCTTTTATAGAAAAAGGAGCCGTTGGGGGACAGTGATGTGCTTCCTGAAAATATCCAACTTGACCAGCTGACAGCTGAAGTTCTCAGTGTGAGTATCACTTTTGATTTAATTGCGATAAATGAGCCTTACTGTCTGGTTGTGCATTCTTGTTGTTCCAATCTTTCAGCACTTCTGGTATTCTATTGCAGGTGTTAATGGCTGTGACTGTTAAAGGTTTTTTTATTTAGCTTTAATGCTATTTTTTGGGGGGTCAGATTTTGCTCCTTGCACCTGTGCAGGAGTTACTAGGGCTATAGTTATGAACAATGCACAGTTGTGCACAAATGGCCGTAGTTGTTGAGCAAATCTGTGTCAATTATTAAAAGTACTTTCATCTTGCTCATTTCTTGCTCCAGTGTACCCACAAGACAATTCAGGATATGTGGAGTGCCTATTGACTATTGACTTCACTGTTGTTACTGCTAACTTGAAGGGCAGCCTGTGCCTGAAATTGCATTTGCACACTGCTTTTGCAGTCATAAATGAGCCCTACAAACAAACTGCCATTATCTCAGACAGTCTAGACACAAACTTTTTTGTCACCTTTTGCTTAGTGGTTTATCATATCATTAATGCAAACATAAATATAGGAACATGAGGCAACACAAGTTAGGAATTAAAAAGGCCCATACACGGGCCGATAAAAGCTGCTGGCCCACGATTGTATCGGCACCAATATCGCCCACTTCAGTGTGGGCATATAGGGGAGAGAGCTGCTCGTTTGGTGACATCGCCAAATGAGCAGATCTCTGGCCACCTTTATAGCCACATTTATTGTAGAAATAGGATAGTGCACAACTTTTCAGGGTAAGAACTTTTCTTCGGGTGAAAAAAGGTGCAAGTGACTGATCATAAACTTGTAAAACCAGTTGTGTCTCCGTGAAAAAACATTACCGCGGTTAGAAAAAGTCCCATTTTGAAAAAGAACTGACCATTATATTTGCACCGTCCCATCTATGCGTGTTCAGGTAGCGAGCCAAAGGCGATCAATTCACACACTTAAGCTCCCCATAGAAGCAACGATCTTTCCCTGCAGAACGACCAATCTTAGGGAAGTTCGACTGTCAAATTACAAACGATCGTACATCTTACGATTTTTCGTCCAACATCGGTCTGAAGATTGATCGGCCAGATTAGAAAATCTTTATCGGTCCCCATGCAATCTACCTATGTTTGCAGGGCCAAGCAGGCTGCGATCCTTCAGATTTGCTGGCAATATGGCCTGAAATGGTCTTTTAAGTTGATGGGCACATTGGGCATTTAAACGATCGTTGTGAGACAATTGTGGTCTAGCGAAAACCATTGGATCTTTCAAAAATCTTTACTTCTATGGCCAGCTTTAGACCCCTAAAGTAACCACCCCCATTAACACTCATAAGTTCCCCTCACCCAAGGGTCAATGGAACAAAAAGTGTGAATAAAGTACACGTCACTGGGCTTGGCATCAGATGCGTGTGCATATGGATTTGGGGCAACAGCACTGTAAATAGATTGAGGAGCGGTAGGTTGGCTCTGCCCATAGGCACAATAGAGCAATTGTCAGGTAGTGAAAACCGGTGCTGAGTCCCAGGCCAACCCCTTCACCCACAGCGTAACCTTCCCGGTTATGAGTAACTTTCTTAGGTGAAGCAGTCAGTGGACTCAGTCCATAGATACTGCTGGAGAGTTGAAATGGTAATACCCTTGAAGAACCTTCCGTACCAACCCCTTCGCCCACAATGCAACCCTCCCGGTTCCTGGATATTGGCCACTAATTAGGGCAGTCGGTAACCTGTCTGGAGAGGCCGTTAGAGAATGACCAGCAATCTTGCCTGAAGAACTGCTAATAAACCACCCCTTCACCCAGAGCACTAAGCCTTTCCGGGTAGTAGTAGCAGCCCCCAAATTCAGTCTGATCTGGCTCCCTTCCTAACCACCACGTGGGCTTTGTCAAAGGCAAGTCCCATTTTGTCATTCAACATATTGTTTGGATTAAATACTTTGTACAACACCAAGTTTTTAATAATTAAAATGCCTTTATTGGATACACGTGGCAGAACCTGGTTAACGGCTGTTCTATTTATATACTGTACAAAGCTTAGTCCTCAGTGCTGTACAGTAAATAGCTGTATACAGTGAGTTTATAGATTACATACACAAAAGAGCTTGATATGTAAAAAGTCTATTTTAAATTAGATAAATTCGGAGAAAAATTGAAAACAATTGTAGAAAAGTAAACAAAATCTGTTATGAGATCTGGTTGTATAAAAGTGGAATAGAGCATACATATTTTAATATATTTACCTTCTTTTGTGGTGTATTTCTTTACCTCTGCAGGCTCTGTCAGTTACACAGATAAAGAGACTGCGGGTTTTAATAGATGAAGCCATAGCAGCAACCGATGCAGAACGTATTAAGCTGGAAGCGGAGAGATTTGAAAGTTTACGTGAGATTGGGAACCTGCTTCACCCAACAGTGCCTATCAGCAATGATGAGGTATGTTCCAGAATATGCAATAGGAAGGAACTACTTTATTTTGCTATCATCGTAGTAATAATTACTCATGATGTCAAGTCGTTTAACCTTTCTCACAATATTAAGCTAATTTTAAAAATACTAAGGTGCCTCCAATTTGAATGGCAAAGAGACAACTTTCTAGTATTTCTATGAGAGAGAAAATGTCCTATTTGTCATTGTGTATTTTTATCCCCATTTTTACTGCCTCTTTAACAATGCTATGGCTTAATGTTTTTGCGGAAGACATTGTGTAATGAATTTCTGAAAATCACTTTAATAGTTTTGTTTAACACTGAAACTTAATTTCAGGACAATGATAACAAGGTGGAACGCACTTGGGGAGACTGTGAAATTCAAAAGAAATACTCGCATGTGGACCTTGTTGTTATGGTGGATGGCTTTGAGGGAGAAAAAGGAGCTGTAGTAGCTGGGAGCAGAGGATATTTCTTAAAGGTGAGGGTCATGGGGTGTAAGCTATGTTTATCTGTCTAAGATACCTTGGCTTTTAGCTGTTCAGTAAATTCTTTTGTAAAGTATACTGTGCCACAAAACATGTTAAAAGGCCCCCCTCCACTGCACTCCTTTACTGCTACTTTGAAGAGTTTTCCTGTTTGTGGACCTGCCTTACAACTGCAGTGCAGCAGAGTTCAAATGTGCTGTCTTCTGCAGCTTCTTTTCTGTCAGTTTGCCAGAACGGATCTTCCAGGAGAATACACAGTTGATCCTGTGTCTGTAATCTACACATACTCCCACAAGAGCCATATCAGAAAACTGACAGAAGAGGAACCTAAGATTGCATTTAAAACCATTTTTACACTAATTTATAGTGAGTAGTGATGAGAAAAATTGTTCACCAAATATCGCTGAGAAAAGGACGCAAATAGACTCTAATGGTTGAAAAAATTTGTCACACGTCAAGAAAATGTTGTTTCCCATAGACTTCAACACACTTTGGGGGGG
>CM044434.1:60945540-60961892 GCA_024363595.1 Xenopus borealis | reverse complement strand
CCTTCAGCAACGTCTAAAGAACGCAGAGCTTGATCTTGCTCCTCCTCTGGAAAAGCTGGTAAGGCCAATTCATCTTTGATGTGGAATGCTGAGAGCACCTTAGGCTTAAAAGTGTCGGCAAACCTCTGGACAACCCTGCCCTGGAAGAAAATCGGGCTGGAGGCGTCGTACTTAAGTGCCTGAAGTTCTCCTACCCTTTTTGCCAAAGTAATGGCCACCAGGAACACTATTTTTAAGGTCAAATGCCAGAGTGAGCACGCCTCGTTTGGATGAAAAGGTGTCGAAGCCAGCATTGACAGCACTAGTGGTAGGTCCCACTGAGGACAAGAAGGCCTTTTTGGGTGGTAGGATTCTTAAGGCCGCTTTAAAGAAGCGAATTATCAGAGGATGTTGTGACCATCTGGTCTCTGAAAACGCGGAAATAGCTAACACTTGGCTGTTCAGCGTACTGATGCTTAGACCCTTGTCCATACCTGATTGCAGGAACTCCAAGATGTTGCCTATTGATAAGGAGGCCGGAGATAGTCCCCTATCTATGCCCCACTGAAGAAATATATTCCAGGTTTTCTCGAACCTGCCAGTAGTAGTAGCCTTCCTGGATTTCAAGACTACTATACTTGAAAGCCCCTGAGCTTCTAGGTTTTGCCGCTCAGTCTCCATGCTGTCATGGCCAGTGGACCCGGGTCTGGGTGGACGAATGTACCCTGGACTAAGACGGGAATTGACAGAGGGAATTTCCATGGGGGTTCCACTGAGAGCTTTAGCAGTTGTGGAAACCAGGGGCGCCTTGGTCACGCTGGGACTATGCATATAACTTCCGCTTTGTCCTCCCTGATCTTCTGCATCACTCTCGAGAACAGAGGGAGAGGGGGAAAGATGTAGGCTAAAGTCTGGTTCCACTTCTGGCATAAGGCATCTATTGCTAACGCCTCCTGGTCTGGTTCTCTTGAGTAAAACAGACTGCACTTCTTGTTTGCTGATGTTGCCATAAGGTCTATTATCGGCTTTTGGTTTGGGTCCCATCCCACTTGTCCAGGAATATTGACTGGATGGCTCTCATCCTCCAGTGAACCCAGGGTATTATTCCTATGGTTGATGCCATCATTCCCAACAGGCTCAACATCTTTGATGCTGGAACATGACGGGATGAGATCACCTCCTGGATAGCCTGAAGCGTTGCCCGTTGTCTCTTGACTGAGAGGCATAAAATACCTTTGACAGAATCCAGAGAGGCTCTAAGATAGACCAGTTTCTGAGATGGAGGAATCTGGCTCTATTCCCAGTTGACACACCACCCATGGGACTGTAGAGAGTGTAATACTTGTTGTTGATGAACCAGCAACTGACTCTTGGATAAGGCTAGGACAATCAGGTCGTCCACGTAGTGAAACACCCTGATTCCCTGCCACCGTAGCTGGGCTACTAGGGTCACTAGAATTTTGGAGAATACCCTCGGAGCTGTGGATAGGCCGAACGGAAGTTCCTGAAACTGAAAATGCTTTTTCCCTATGACAAACCTGAGGAATTTCTAATCCTGTGCAGCAATGGGAACATGGTGATACGCATCCCGAATGTCGATAGAGCACATCCAGTCTCCCGGACATATTGCCTCCTTCACTGAACCCAAAGTTTCCATTTGAAATTTCCTGACCTTCAAAGATTTGTTGATCGATTTTAGGTCCAGAACCGGGCGCCAATCTCCCGCCGCCTTTTTCACCAGAAAGAAGATGGAGTAGACTCCTCTTCCTATCTCTCCCGGAGGGACCGGGACAATGACCTGCTGCTGAAGCAGGTTCCTGAGACATTGAAAAAGAGCCTTCCTCTTCTCTTGGTTGGACGGAACCATTGAAGGACGGAAAGAATGCATTGGAGTCTTGAATCCAAATTCCAGACTGTAGCCTTCTCTTACTATTCCTAGAACCCAAGCATCATCTGTAGAATTTTCCCCGACGTCCCAAAAGAGGCGAAGTCTTCCCCCTATTGGTGACCCCTGGGGACCACCACCTTCAGAACTGATCCCGGGTGTTGTTTGAAGACTTGCCCTTGGACTGACGAAAATGTTCCGACAGGCCCTTTTTCCAATTGTTAGGCTTGGTGTTGGGTTTCTTATTCCGAAAGAAATAGGATTCTGCTGATCTTCCTAACCTGTAAGGAAGCTTTCCTTTGGAAGAATGTGCATCTGGATACCTATTCTTCCTTCTCTGGGGAAGTAACTGGCTTTTACCTCCCAAGGCTTTGGATATCAAATCCTCCATCTTTTTCCCAAACAGGACTTGTCCCTGAAAAGGAACTGAGCAGAGTGCTATCTTTGAGGCTGCATCCGCATCCCAAGATCTGAGCCAGAGGGCTCTCCTGGCAGAAACAGCAAGAGCTAGAGATCTAGAAGCTAGCCTCACCATGTCTATCATGGTACTGGTTCAGTTCTGACATGCCTTCCATGATATAGTTCCTATCATTACCCTCCTGAATGGCCTGCTACATACATGTCAACCATGATTCCGTGGCCTTAGCCACAGAGAGACCGGCTACAGCCGGCTTAATTGACTCACTGGCGTTTAAGAAGGCTCTTTTCAGATCCATCTCCATTCTTTTATCCATTGAGTCTCGAAGTGATGCCTGATCATCGACTGGCAAAAGCGTATTCTTTGATAGGTTCAGGATTGGGGCGTTCACTCTTGGAACCGAACAAAAATCTTTAATATCCTCTTCTCTGAAAGGATATAGCTTACTGAACTTCTGCTGGGTCGAGCTTCTTTTCGAAAGAATCTCCCACTCAGATTTGATCAGTTCTATTATTTCCTGATGAAAAGGGAAAACCTTGTTTTTCTTCTTGTAAGGAGGTAAAAAAGATATAACCGGATCTTCATGGCACAGAAACATTTAGGGTTAACCCTAAAGGTTAATTCAGATGAAAACCCAGAGGTAACCCAGGGGAATCCTCCATAAGATATCCCTCTATTCAAATAGATATATGTATCCACATGTATATATTTATTTATTTATTTTTTAACTCTCAACTCACCAGGGAACTAGGCTTGCGAGGGGATGCGGCTAGGATAGTCAGGAAAGAATGGCCTGAAAAAAAAAAATCTGTAAGATCCCAACAAACAGTAAATCAGGCGTTCCTGCAGTCCCACTAGCAGCTTACCGGTTCTAAGATAGAGAGAACCAAAGCGGCACCTTACACCAGTAGAAGACGCCAAGATGAATGGCGCCAGAACTGACCCGGGGCTTAAGAACCCGCGAGACTCCTACGTCACCATCAGCCGAGCGCCGAACTTCCGCATCCTCTCTCCCCACTTCCGCCATTTTCTGCGGGTCAAGGCCGCAGGCACCGGATGCTTTCACCGCAGGCCGGGTTACCTCGGAAGTGGGGGGAACTCTCCAACATGGCTGCCAGCCGGACCCTCGTTGAGAAGGTATGGAAGTCAAAACCCCCACAGGAGGGAAAAAGACTGTTCCTGGGGCGCTTTTCGAGCAGTCCCATGCTAGTTTATCCCTGCAAAAACTAAAGACTACGCTCCAAAGGAGCGGGCATAATGAGAAGAAAAAAAAGACACAGAGACAAGGGTCAGGAGGCGGCTTTATTGATTTGGGAGGGAGGGTTCTTCTGACATGGTAAATGGGGAGGAGCTATCCCACTAACTACTGACATGGAGAGGGCAAGGGAAACGAAACGGCCATCTGTGCTAGATATAATGGGAATGTCTTTTTTGTCTTTTTTTCTGACATTTCTTTGTTGTTTTACTTCCTGTCGGGTTCCCAGGGAGCTGAAAGCCTTTGCTCAGAAAGGAACGCAGCTTTCGTGCAGCTATACATATACAGAAGGCTATAAGTTGTCTTCTGTTCTGCATCCAAATGCACGTTTCACCCGTTCCCAATGTTTGGTGGGTGGCGCCGAAAAAGCCCACGGCAGATGCCCAACATGGGGCTCGAATGCATGACCCTGAGATTAAGAGTCTCATGCTCTACCGACTGAGCTAGCCAGGCCAGCGCCGGTAGGGCAGCCGGGCCGTTCCGGGACTGGTGAGTGCCGACGTCATGGAGTCAGTCGTTCCCGTGCATTTTAGTACAAGCCCATAGGGTGGGACGAAACACAAGCATTGGTGGGACGAAACACAAGCATTGGTGGGACGAAACACAAGCATTGGTGGTTCAGTGGTAGAATTCTTGCCTCCCACGTGGGAGGCCTGGATTCAATTCCTGGCCAATGCACAAGCAGCATTTTGTCAGGGGGTTTCCTATTCAAGACTTCAATTCCTTGCCGTAATTAATAGGCGTTAGCGCAAGGCAATGGCACAGTCAACAAAGCAGACCCTTGCCACACCTGTGCAGGCCCGGACTGGCAATATGTGGGTTAGGGCAAATGCCAGATGGGCTGCTATAAGGTCCTATAGAAAGTCAGTATTTAGTGGGCTGGTGGGGACTGTTTGGGCCTCTATGTGAGCTGATTGGTCCTCTGTGTACCTGAAATGCCAGGGCCTCTGCCGAGAAACCTGACAAAGGCCCTCTTTAGCTTTTCACGCTTGCAAGCTGCATGAAATCAACTTGCCATCCTGGAGGACTATCCAGCTGCTTGAAATCAGCTTGCCATCCAGGTGGAAGATCCAGCGGCTTGAAAACAGCTTGCTGTCTGGGATGCCTTGATGCTTGCATTTGTTCACTCTTGCCTCTCCTCCCCCCCCATGGAAAGGCCGCAGTCTGACCAGAAGGTGTCCAGGCTGTTCCTTTCTGCTGAAAGGGCAATGGAGAAACCGCAGCCGAACAAAGGCCTTGAGGATTGCAGGTTTCCAGAGTTTCCCCCTTGCGCCAAGGCCTGTGCAGTAGCGTAATGCCCAGTTTGCCTGAATTGCCACCACCTGAGGAGGCACTTGGCAGTCTGGGACAAGAAGGGGCTGAGATCGTGGACAAGCTGCAGCCAGGTGATCCAAGATGGAGTCAATCTTTTGCAAATAGGCTGGTAAACGAATCGGCCATCCGTGCTAGATATCATGGGAATGTCTTTTTTCTGACATTTCTTTGGTGTCCTGGTGGACTAGCGAAAGCTCCTTTTTTTTGTGAATGCAGTGCTGGCTTTAGAGAAGGTGCAAGCTTGCTCTATGGCGCCCTGCTTACTTTCTTGATTTTGGGCCCTCCCTTCAGACACATTGAGATCGGTGAACAGAGAGGTGTTTTTCTTCATGTTGGGTTCCCAGGGAGCAGAAAGCCTTTTCTCAGAAAGAAACGCAGCTTTCGTGCAGCTATACATATACAGAAGGCTATAAGTTGTCTTCTGCATCCAAATGCACGTTTCACCCATTCCCAACATTTGGCGGGTGGCGCCGAAAAAGAACACAGCAGACACCCAATGTGGGGCTCAAACACACAACCCTGAGATTATGAGCCTCATGCTCTACCGACTGAGCTAGCCAGGCTGGCGCCAGTCGGGTGGCCGGGCCAGGACCGGTGAGTGCCGACGGCATGGAGTCAGTTGTTCCCGTGCGTTTCAGTACAAGCCCAAAAGCTGGGGTTAAATGCATGCATTGGTGGTTCAGTGGTAAAATTCTGTCCTCCCATGTAGGAGGCCTGGGTTTGATTCCCGGCAACTGCACGCACGTTGTTTTGTAAAGGGGTTTCCTTTTCAAGACTTCCATTACTTGCCGAAATCAATGGGCGTTAGCGCACGGCAACAGCACAGTCAACATAGCTGGAATGCACGCAGACGCTTGCCACACCTGTGTTATTTGTCCAAGGGAAGCCTCTTTGCCGAGAAATCTAAAAAAGGCCCCCTTTAGCTTTTCATGCTTGCAAGCTGCATGAAATCCACTTGCCATCCTGGAGGACTATCCAGCTGCTTGAAATCAGCTTGCCATCCAGGTGGAAGATCCAGCGGCTTGAAAACATCTTGCTGTCTGGGATGACTTGATAAAGACTTTTTTCTTAAATGGGAAGTGAATGTTAATGTTCTAATGATCTAATGCAGGGGTCCCCAACCTTTTTTGCTCGTGAGTCACATTTAAATTTAAAAAAGAGTTGGAGAGCAACACAAGCATGAAAAAGTCCATGTGGATGTCAAATAAGAGCTCTGATTGGCTTTTTGGTAACCCCTATATGGACTGGCAGCCTACAGGAGAGAATGTTTGGCAGGACATCTGTTTTTTATGCAACCAAAACTTGCCTCTAAGCCATTAATTAAAAAATCAGCACCTGCTTTGAGGCCACTGGGAGCAACATCCAAGGGGTTGGAGAGCAACATGTTGCTCGTGAGCTACTGGTTGAGGATCACTGATCTAATGCTGGCCACCATGGAGCAGGTTCAGAAAGAACTACCTGAGATGGAACGCGCAGCTGAGATGCAATTGGACTCGATCCGGAACTCTTTCCCAGCAGATGCTGTTTCAGAGTGAACCAGTAAACTGACGGACCATCTGGATAGATTCCGTGCAGAAGTGGAAGAGCGTAAGCACACTAAGTTTCATTGAGACACTACTGATTCTTCTCTTGGGCACACAATATGGAGGTCCTATCTCCAACTTATAGATCATTGTGCGCGTCTTGCATAGGAGGGGAAAACCGATCCGATCGATCAGGATGTAGTAACATCCCTGAAGTATCCATCATAGTTAACAATTCCATTATCACCCCATCTACCCAGGCCCGGTGCCTTGGGGTTATCCTAGATTCTGCCCTGTCATTCACTCGTCATATCCAGTTACTTATTAAATCATGTCACTTCTACCTAAGGAACAAAGGCTTTCCCCGCCAGAGACTGTCACCTCTCCAGTCCATAATGAACACCGATGCAAGGCTGATATACCTCAGCAACCGCTCCTCCTCTGCCATGCCATTCTGCCAATCCCTCCACTGGCTTCCACGACCCTTCAGAATTAAATTCAAATGAATGACCCTGACATTCAAAGCACTTCATAACTCTGCCCCTCCCTACATCTCTGAAATCATCTCTATATACTCACCCAACCACTTACTATGCTCATCTACTGACCTGCTACTCAACACTTCTCTCATTACCTCCTCACATGCTTGTATTCAAAACTTTGTAAGAGCTGCACCCCTCCTCTGGAATTCTCTCCCAAGGTCTGTCCGACTTTCTCCCAACCTTTCTGCTTTCAAAAAATCTCTTAAGATGCACTTCTTTCGAGAAGCCTACCCTCACTCTTAACTACCAAATGCAACACTACATACAGTACCACATTTCTCACCCACTTAATTCGATCTTGCCCATTCCAACATCTTATGTATAACTCCCTTACTTTAAGATTGTAAGCTCTTTCTATATAGGGCCTTCCTCACCTTTTTATTGGCATTGATTGTGATTGTATGTAATTCCATATGTATGTAATTCATGTGATTTAGTTGTATAAACATATTTACTATAAAGCGCTATGCAATATGTTGGCGCTATAGGAATACATGTTAATAATAATATTAATAATAATAATAATAAATACCTAATATAGGCTTAAGTATTAATGTATGGACGGAAATCCACAGTCATAAGGCAGTAGTTTAAACAGCAAATGTTTCATTTATTTCAGCAGTGATACACTTCATGTTTCAGGATGTAACCCTTTATCACCCTTTATCTCTATATAGATGAGATCACACAGACAGACCAACACGTATATAGCATATTTAGAATTACATGTAAAATGATTACATAGATATACAGTATAGCCTATAGTAGGATGTACACAATTTTTACCCTTCATTACACATGGGCATTGGTTACAATCATAACACGGAAACATTCCCATCAATCCAGTTCCTAAAAATGACTGTGAGTGTATCACCTTTTTCTTAATCTGGGCTGAAGTTATGAAACTCCCAATACTTTTGCCCCGTCTATGAGATATCAGTGGCGGGGAAGTAAATTCTTCAATATGTGAATAGGCTCTTTGAATAATATGCCAATGATGGCGCAAAATGTTACTTATTTCATGACTTTAGTCTATTAAAGTTTGTGACAAAAGGAATCCTTCTATTGTTGACTATTATTTCTTGCAGACTCATTTTTTATGGCTTCTTGAAACATATTATCTGGATAGCCTCTCTCCCTATACTTTTGACACATTAGTTCCTGTTGTCTCATCTTTTCCTCTGGATCACTTACTATTCTATTAACCCTGGTAAGGTGACTGAGAGGTATAGATTTTTTAACATGCTTTGGATGATAGCTCCTAAAATGCAAATGTAATCTATTATCTATATATATATAGCATATATAAACCATATATAATATAATACTCAACCCTTTTACGTGGGTTCCGGTTCTTTTGAACAAGCTGACAAATAACCCACACCAATAAGTGTATAGTAAAGGAATTATATTGTTTAGTAAATCAAAAGACTTTTACACATTAACAATTACACAAAAACAATTATATTTAAACTAACACGGTATTTACAGTTACACAAACAATTCTACATATTTGTTACCAAAAGGCATGGGAATAGAGGTCAGCTGGACATGGATTCCCTCTCTGTTCTGTAGTCCTCACATGCTGTCTTGTCCCAACCTCCTCTGGCTTCTCCAGCTGCCGCCTTCTTCCTCCCAACTGTCCAGCTCAGGCCCTTCAGTCTCTCTCCAGCTCCCTTCCTCTCCTGTGCATGTTCTTTTTATCCTGGTCTTTCACCTGCCCCCACAGAAACACTCACAAATCACAAGATGCTGAGATAAACCCCCAACTTGAATACATAATACATCCTGTAGAGCAAGTTCTCGCAAACAGTAGTTTTATGGTCCCTTGTAGCAGATATCAGACTAGTAGTCACAGGAAACCCTTTGTTATGATAATTTCCTATGGACAACTGCTAGTCTATCAACCCAAGATGGCAATTTCTTACACAATAATTGGTTAACAAATAACATTGTATCGATACCCCCACCTTGTTTTTTTTACACCATTACATCCAAAAATGTAATTTGATAAACATCATGTGCTAATGAGAACGAGATGTGCTCCATTTAGCCTAGAGTGGAACAGAGATAGGGACTCAACATCACCCCACCACACGACAAAAATATCATCTGAAATGTAAAAAGAAGAAAAATTTATCTAATTCCCTGTATAATTCTGGATAAAAGGAGAGAATCTGACAAACGTCAGTATATATGTAGATTTGAAAAAGAAAAAAGAAAACCCCCCTTATTATCTGTGAAAAATACTAAATAAATAAATAAAAAAATATATCAGTGCACAATTCAAGATTAGGTACTTGGGACCTAATAATAATTATAAAGCACTTTATAATTATTATTAGGTCCCAAGTACCTAATCTTGAATTGTGCACTGATATATTTTTTTCTTTTCTTTTTTCTTTTTCAAAAATATCATCTATGTACCTGTACCACGTTACACAATGGCTGACATAGTCCACATCTGGGTAGACGAAAAGTTCTTCAAATCTAGCCATGAAGGCATTCAAGTATGACAGGGTGACATTTGACCCCATATCTGTCTGACGCAACTGCAAGAAGTATTCATCCTTAAAAGAGAATTAATTACAACTTAAAATGATTTCTAACATTTGCTTATAAAAGGCTACCTGCTGCTCTGAATAGTTAGCCTTTTCTTTTAGCAGCCACTCACAGGCTTTTTTAGTACAGAGCACACACTTGCACACTCTCCGGCACTGAAAAAGTGAGCACGTGGGGAAGGGGTGGAGGCATAGTGAAGGCCACCTCAGGTGGCGGTAAGATCTGAATCACCCCTGTATATAAACTGGCAACATCTAGTGTCAACAGTATTACTTCACCCTCTATTTCTTATTTAATCTTTATGCATTCTAAAAAATTACCAGTGTCTCATATATGATGGGATTTCTTAAATCACAGGACCCAATATCTTGTTCAACATTCAACATCGGATTGAATATAGATCCCACTGAGCTAACAATAGGGTGGCCTGGTGGACAAGACGGGTGCTTATGAATTTTCAGCAACTTGTACAAAATAGGTGTTCTAGGATTTTCAACATGTAAATGTTTCTTTAAATTCTCAGTAATGACATCCTGACCTACCATATCATCCAATAACTTAGTTATCCTTTTACGTATATTCGGTAGTGGACTACCTTTAAGTATACAATAAACATCACTGTCTGCCAGCTGGGACTCAATTTCTGAAATATAAGTAAGCAGTATCCATTATCACTATAGCTCCCCCCTTGTCGGAGGGCTTTATAGTAATATCATTTCTCTGCGACAAATTTTTAATAGCTTTTCTCTGTTGCTGTGTAACATTCTGAAATAAATGTGATACCGCATTTTATTTTAATTCCATCTGGTTGATGTTCCTTTGTATATTCTTAATGAAGGTCTCTACTACAGGGTAAGTAGTTGGAGGAGTGTATTTTATCTTACTATAGAGACCCCAATTAGTAGTATCAAACCTTGAAGAAATTCTATTATCCATATCTCTTATTGGATAAGTGGAGAAATGTACTTTTAGTCTTAGAGTACGAAAAAAATGATATCAATTGGAAAAGATCTGCTGTGGTTTCTTGACAAAAATTCAAACCCAATGCCAGGACAGATTCCTTAACAGCTGTCAGTTGTTTCTCAGAAATATTATAAATTACTTGCTGCTGACTCTCTTGTTGCAACTCCATTGCGGTCGTTGGGGCTCGCCCCATATGTCTGGCTCCCCCTGTTCACGTATTCCTCCTACGGCTCCTTCGGTATTTTTGTCTAAAAAATTCAGTGGCAGCAAGATTATCTGTGTTTTTGAGTCCCCTATTAAAAGGTTGTGGACGTGTGTAGTGAAAAAAAGGTTTTTTAATTTGTCCTCTTGACCAGGCATAAAGACGCCCCTTCTTATAATCTTGGCAGTCTCTATCAAACTTTGAGCGTTTCTGCTTTTCGCCTTCTTTACCATAATGCTCTA
This sequence comes from Xenopus borealis, assembly GCA_024363595.1. Classification (NCBI taxonomy): domain Eukaryota; kingdom Metazoa; phylum Chordata; class Amphibia; order Anura; family Pipidae; genus Xenopus; species Xenopus borealis. The sequence continues at coordinate 60,951,007 of CM044434.1, read as the reverse complement.
ACTTGACCTCTAACTGCTGTTTTAAAGAGTCAAGTTCTTCCAATGTGCTGCACTTTTGGAATTGTTCCTCCATAACTAGAATCTCAGTTTGTACAATATTAAAGGGATACTGTCATGGGAAAAAAAAATCAAAATGCATCAGCTAATAGTGCTGTTCCAGCAGAATTCTGCATTGAAATCCATTTCTCAAAAGAGCAAACAGATTTTTTTAAATTTAATTTTGAAATCTGACATGCAACTAGACATATTGTAAATTTCCCAGCTGCCCCAAGTCATGTGACTTCAATCACTCTTTACTGCTGTACTGCAAGTTGGAGTGATATCACCCCCTCCCCCTTTCCCCCCAGCAGCCTAACAACAGAACAATGGGAAGGTAACCAGATAACAGCTCAATAAAACAAGATAACAGCTGCCTGGTAGATCTAAAAACAGCACTCAATAGTAAAAACCCATGTCCCACTGTGTACTATTCAGTTACATTGAGAAGGAAAAACAACAGCCTGCCAGAAAGCAGTTCCCTCCTAAAGTGCTGGCACAAGTCACATGACCAGGGGCAGCTGGGAAATTGACAAAATATCTAGCCCTATGTCGGATTTCAAAACTGAATATAAAAATATCTGTTTGCTCTTTTAAGAAGTTTATTTCCGTGTTGAAGTCTACTGGAACAGCACTATTAACAGTTTTAAAAAAAAAAACATGTTTTCCCATGACAGTATCCAATTAAGTAGTGATGGGCGAATTTATTCGCCAGGGGCGAATTCGCGGCGAATTCCCGCGATTCGCCGCTGGCGAATAAATTCGCGAAACTGGCAAAAAAATTTGCAAAAAAAAATTTGCCGCGCAAAAACGAGTCGCGCGTCGTTTTTGACGTGACGCGCCAAAAACGACGCGACGCACGCCAAAAATGGCGCGACTCGTTTCGCGAATCGGTGAAAAATTCGCAAACTTCTCTGGAAATTCGCGAATTTTTCGGCGAAGCGAAACGCGCCCGTTTCGCCCATCACTACAATTAAGTTCTTTTTTTAAGAAATTCAAGTGTGAGGATCAAAATGCCTGCTGAACATTTGGAAAGAATATGTGCAAAACGTATGCAGTAGTCCTCATTGTTTGCAAATAATGTAGTGGTTAAACTCACCCTCAATCCCCTCGGGATCCATTGACTTCTGGTGTATTCTGCTAATGTAAGTCCATGGAGTTCCAAATCAATCTGCCGTTTCTGTAAAGATTCCAATTGCTTCCACATGAAACTTATGTTCGGCTTGTGAAGGAACTCCGTTGGTCCGGTAAAGCCGGAGATGATTTCAGTCGCTTCCACATCTGTGTAACTGAAAGTTGCGCTCTGTGTTCCACCATGCGTTTTAACTTGGATTCCACCCACGATGGGGTCAAACGTCGCACCATCATACTCGAATGCCTTCATGGCTAGATTTGAAGAACTTTTCGTCTACCCAGATGTGTACTATGTCAGCCATTGTGTAACCTGGTAGAGGTACATAGATGATATTTTCGTTGTGTGGCGGGGTGATGTTGAGTCCCTATCATGGTTCCATGCTAGGCTAAATGGAGCACATCCCTCTATCTCATTCTCATTAGAGAACTCACAGACCCTAACCAATTATTACATTTTAGGAGCTATCATCCAAAGCTTACCAGGGTTAATAGAATAGTAAGTGATCCAGAGGAAAAGATGAAACAGGAACTAATGTGTCAAAAGTTCAGGGAGAGAGGCTATCCGGATAATGTGTTACAAGAAGTCATAGAAAAAATGAGTACTACAAGAACTAATACAGACAACAATAAAAGGATTCCTTTTGTCACAATCTTTAATAGACAAAGTCATAAAATTAGTAGCATTTTGTGCCATAATTGGCATATTCTTCAAAGAGCATATCCACATATTGAAGAATCCCCTCCAATATTGCAGGGCCGCTTGGTTTTAATATTGTTATTTTAATCTTACTTACATTGGCATGGTTGTGAATAAAAATTGCCTTTTATTTTATCACTTGGCTTGTTTATACTGGTACTAATATATTAGTTACAATATTAGTTAAATTATGTCCTAATAATATTTGGAGTGGTGCATTTGCAATTGAGATGGGCACTCCTATTCTCAATTCTGCTCATTTTTAGTAATTATCAACATATCTCTACAGGAATCAAATTTGGTTTATTTAACCCTTTAAGTGCCAGCAGAATTTCACATTTTGGTTATGCAAAATGCCAGGCGTTTTTTTAAACATTTGTGCTCTCTCGCTTTAGGGGCATTTTCTGAGGGGAAACCTATAGTTTACCTAGGAAAACGATACATTGGTTTTTTTTGGGAGAAAATGGGCTTTCTTGGAAAGCCTCGTGTCTCTCGAATGTGTCAATACCAGATATGTATAGTTTTAGGGAGATTTAGAACTTCTGTACAGCAAAAACTCCCGGCAGTATATTACCGAATTTTGAAAGCACCAAGGCAGAAAACGGCATACTTTAGATTCCAAGGCCAAAAAATCCTGAAACATTATGTTTACTTCAGAAAACCATATATTTTTGGAAAGTACACATTCTGCCGAAAAATGGACAACTATGTCTCTCTACTCCTAACTAACAAACATCAATGCTTGTCTGAACGTAGCGGTTTTTATAAAAATGTTACAGAATTTTGAAAAATCACTTCAAAGGATTTATTTTGCTGCTCTGCATATCCCACACTGTATTAGGTACCAATTGCCATGAGTCCACTGAACAGTTTGATGCTTTCACACAATTGTCGGTTTTGGTGAAATATCTGAAAATTGCCTCAAAGCTTAAAATTTCCAGCATTATATCGCTTGTGTATCACTACATACCAAGAAAAAGCACCCTAAATATGGTTGCAGGCGCTCTCCAAATAGTTTGGTGCCCATTGTGAATAGGCTTACAAAAGTATCTGGCATTAAGAGATCCCAATATGAAGTTCTGCATCCAAATTGTCCAGGACCTTACTTCAGCTAATAAAAAATCAGAGCACTGACTGCAATTATTGTGGTGTAAAAACACAGAAATATAGGTTTATCCCCCAAAACAATATATTTTTGGAAAGTACACATTCTACTGAATCTAAAATGGGTACCCATGCCTTTTTGCTCCAAACTACTGAGTCGCAAGGCTTTCCCACAATTGTCAGTTTGGGTGAAATATCTGAAAATTGCCTCAAAGCTTCAACTTTCCAGCATTATATCGCCTGTGTATCACTACATACCAAGAAAAATCACCCTAAATATGGTTTCCAGGGGCCCTCCAAACAGTTTGGTGCCCATTGTGAATAGGCTTACAAAAGTATCTGGCATTTAGAGACCCCAATATGAAGTTACCACATCTAAATTGTCCAGGACTTTACTTCAGCTAATAAAAAATCAGCGCACTGACTGCAATTTTTGTGGTATAAAAACACAGAAATATAGATTTACCCCCCAAAACAATATATTTTTTGAAAGTACACATTCTACTGAATCTAAAATGGGTACCCATGCCTTTCTGCTCCAAACTACTGAGTCGCCAGGCTTTCCCACCATTGTTGGTTTGGGTGAAATATCTGAAAATTGCCTTAAAGCTTCAACTTTCCAGCATTATATCGCCTGTGTATCACTACATAACAAGAAAAAGCACCCTAAATATGGTTGCCAGGGGCCCTCCAAACAGTTTGGTGCCCATTGTGAATAGGCTTACCAAACTATCTGGCATTTAGAGGCCCCAAAATGAAGTTAGCGCATCCAAATAGGCCTGTGGGTAACTTCAGCTAATGAAAAATCAACACATTGACTACTTTTTTTGTGGTGTAAAAGCACAGAAATATAGGTTTACCCACCAAAACCCAATATTTCTGGAAAGTACACATTCTACCAAATCTAAAATGGGTACTCATGCCTCATCAAATTTCTGAAAATCGTCACAAAGCTTGAATTTTACCCCATTATATGCCCCACATTTTGTAATGTATCAGCATATAACATCCCACATATGAACGCCAGGGGTCTACTGAGCACTTTGATGCTCAATATGCATAGATATACCAAACTAGTGGTTCACAGAGATGCCCAAATGACAATAGTGTATATAAGTTTTCACAGCTGACTTGCTGGGTGTTGCAATATAAACACCCCCTTATGTGTATCATGTGACATAAGACCCACTAACAGTACAGAGACCCTAGAAAACCATATATTTTCAGAAAGTACACATTGTGACAAATCCAATATACTGTAATGCAATGCCGAAAGTAACAGTTTTTATCAAATTTCTGAAAATCGTCACAAAGCTTGAATTTTACCCCATTAGATGCCCCACATTTGGTAACATATCAACATAAAACATCCTAAATATCAGTGCCAGGGGTCTACTGAACACTTTGATGCCCACTAAGCATAGATATACCGAACTATGTGGCGCACAGAGGCGCCCAAATGACAATAGTGTATAGAAATTTGTGCGGTTGACGTGCTGAATTTTGGAATATAAGCACCCAGGTATGTGTTTTATGTTACATAAGACCCCCTAACAGTACAGAGACCCTAGAAAACCATATATTTTCAGAAATTACACATTCTGACTAATCTAATATGGGTAAATATGTGTTTCTACTGCAAACTGCCTAACTGTAAAGTAATGTTGAACATAGAGGTTTTAATCAAATTTCTGAAAATGGTCACAAAGCTTGAATTTTACCCTATTATATGCCACACATTTGGTAACGTATCAACATAAAACATCCTAAATATCAGAAATTTCTACCACTGATGTGTTGGCTGCTGCAATATAAGCACCCAGGTATGTATATTATGTGACATAAGACCCCCTAACAGTACAGACACCCTAGAAAACCATATATTTTCAGAAAGTACACATTCAACCAAATCCAATATGGGTAAATATCTGTTTCTACGGTAAACTTCCAAACTGTAAATCAATGCTGAACGTAACGGCCCATATTTTGTAACATATCAACATAACATCCTACATATGAGCACCAGGGGTCTACTGAACACTTTGATGCCCAAAATGCCTAGATCTACCAACCTATGTGGTGTATGGAGATGCCCAAATGGATATATATTAGATAAAATTTACAAGGTAAAACAAAAAAAGACAGAAAAGTGTGAAATGCAAATAAATTACTAAAATCCACTTATACCACAAAAATAAATATTTTTTTTCCCAGACTAGTGTAATCAGACATCGGAATCACAGTTTGAATATTTTAGCTTGTCAAAATAGGTTTTACAGACAGTAAAAAGCAAACAACACCTATGCAGAATTGAAAATGCAATAAAATGGATAAAAATGCACCAAAATCCACAAAATTGCAATATAATCACCAAAATAGCATAAAAAAGGCATTGCACAGTATGGTTAGCGAATACGCTAATTGCAATGGCAATACAACATTTTTTCAGCCAATAAAACAACGATGCGATAAGAAAAAAAATACATAAAGCAACAT
>CM044434.1:60902786-60920275 GCA_024363595.1 Xenopus borealis | reverse complement strand
CGACGTTCGCGAACTTCCGGCGAGCGCGAACACCGGATGTTCGCGCGAACAAGTTCGCCGACGAACAGTTCGCGCCATCCCTATTTCAGATACATTCAGATACATATCAAGTCAAAATGCAACTGAGATGTAGGTCTGGCATTGTGCCGAGAGACTGGCGAATTGCTGAAATGTGGTGCCGCTATTCAAAAAGGGATCCCATTCTCAGCCTCAAAACTAAAGGCCACTTAGTCTGACGTCGGTGGTAGGAAAGATTTTTAAAGGATTAATAAAGGATAGGATACTGGACTTCATAGCAAATAACAATACTATGAGTTGGTGCCAGCATGGTTTTATGTGTAATAGATCTTGCCAGACTAACTTAATTTCTTTTTATGAGAAGGTAAGCAGGGACCTAGATTCTGGGATGACTGTGGATGTTACTTAGACTTTGCTAAAGCATTCTATACAGTGCCACACAGAAGGTTACTTGAAAGTACGGTTTCTATTTTTGCAGATGATACTTAATTGTGCAGAACTATAGGTTCCATGCAGGATGCTGCCACTTTGCTGAGTGATTTGTCTAAATTGGGAAACTGGGCAGCAAACTGGAAAATTAGGTTCAATGTTGATAAATGCAAGGTTATGCACTTTGGTAAAAATAATATAAATGCAAGTTATACACTAAATGGCAGTGTGTTGGGAGTTTCCTTAAGTGAGAAGGATCTTCGGGTTTTTATAGATAACAAGTTGTCTAATACTGGGTCTTGCATAAAAAAGGGCATAAACTCAAGGGATGAAAACATAATTATACCTCTTTATAGATCCCTAGTAAGGCCTCATCTGGAGTATGCAGTGCAGTTTTGGACTCCAGTCCTTAGGAGGGATGTAAATGAGCTGGAGAGAGTGCAGAAACGTGCAGCTAAACTTGTTAGAGGGATGGAAGACTTAAATTATGAAGGTAGACTGTCCAGGTTGGGGTTGTTTTCTCTGGAAAAAAGGCACTTGTGAGGGGACATGATTACACTTTACAAATACATTAGAGGACATTATAGACAAATATCAGGGGACCTTTTTGCCCATAAAGAGGATCACCGCTCCAGAGGCCACCCCTTCAGACTAGAAGAAAATGACTTTCATTTGAAGCAGCGTAGGTGGTTTTTCACAGTGAGGACAGTGAGCAGGCCTGGACTGGCAATCTGTGGGTTAGGGCAAATGCCAGATGGGCTGCTATAAGGTCCCATAGAAAGTCAGTATTTAGTGGGCTGGTGGGGGCTGTTTGGGCCTCTATGTGGGCTGATTGGGCCTCTGTGTACCTGAAATGCCAGGGCCTATTTTGATTCTCAGTCCAGTCCTGACAGTGAGGTTGTGGAATGCACTGCCGGGTGATGTTGTGATGGCTGATTCTGTTGATGCTTTTAAGAGGGGCCTGGATGATTTTTTGGACAGACATAATATCAAAGGCAATTTTGATACTAAACTCTACAGTTAGTATAGCTATGGGCATATATGGTTTGTGTGAAAGAGTGGAGGTGTGAAAGAGTGGAGATGTGTGTGTGTGTGTGTGTGTGTGTGTGTATATGCTGGGTTTTAATTTGGAATAGTTGAACTTGATGGAATTTGTCTTTTTTCAACCCAATTTAACTATGTAACTATGAATATGTTATGAAATATTTTGGACAGCAAAATATACATTACGTTTACCAATGAAAAATAATCTAGATTCTTGGGCATACAAACGTATTTTATAACTTCAGTTTTCACAATGACAGAAGGTGGGTCCATACTATTCAGCTCTTGGTCCACCTTTGTATCTATTGTAATTTTAGCCAAGCAATACTGATACAGAGTACTGTCTTTTTAAATAGCAACTTACAATTGACAATCCAGGGGCACTGAGTCCCTTTTGTGTATGGAAAGTACTGGGAACTGGGAATTACAGCACAGTGCCTCCACCTAGGGAACACAGAGGAACACACCTCAGGGGGGGTTCCACTAGGGATAATAAAACATAGAGTTTACAGATGAAACAAATATGAACGTTATCTAAAACAGTAATAAAGAACTTGGGCAATCTAATACACAATTTACTCCTGCACTGGGAACACATGGGACACTACCGTGAGGTACCATGACTTGTTTCTCCAACACAGTCCTTTTTATAATCAACGTCACAATCCTCTGGAAGGGGTTAATAACCATACAGTTCAAATGCAATGTCCCTTCCCCAGAGCTCTTACTCCCCAGGTAGCATTACAATTTCCCAAAAGTACCTCTTCCTTTGGCATTTAGCAGCTCTCCCACATAGCAGGTTTGGGGCCCCACACTTGTATCCTTGCCAGTATCCTCCCTTGGGTGGCTCACTCACCAGGGTGCTCTCAGAGGCAGTCACACTGGAGATTACAGATAGCTCTGCAGCACAATCCATTTCATCAGTTGCACCTTTCTCCTTCTGAGACTCTAGCAGCTTGGCAGGGAACAGGATTTCTTTCTTTACCTCCACTGATTTAACAGCTTGAACATCTTTGCAGAACTTAGTTCTGGCTGGATCTTTCACTACACAGCCTGTGTTCCACTCTGTCACAAGCCCTGCACACAAGGCTTCACAGACAGACACTCCATCTCTCCCCAGGATGCACTGAGGTGCCCAGCCAATCAGGTCACTCTCAAGCCTGTAACTGGGTGGAATAATGTCAGAGACATTTTCTCTGATCCCCTCCATAAACAAATGTATTGCTATTGCCACTTTTTATCACTTATCATTCTATTCAGTCCATCTCCTATTCATATTCCAGTCTCTTATTCAAATCAATGCAGGGTTGCTTGGGTAATTTGTACCCTAGAAACCAAATTGCTGACAATGCAAACTAGAGAGCTACTGAATAAAAAGCTAAATAACTCTAAAACCACAAACAATAAAAAATGAAAACCAATTGCAAATTGTCTCTGAATATCACTCTCTACATTATACTAAAAGTTAACTCAAAGGTGAACAACCCCTTTAAACATACTCTATAGGCTGGTTTTGCTTTCGCTTTCAACTACAGTATATCTTAGTTGGTGTAATTATATCGTAGTTGGGATCAAGCACAAGGTACTGTTTTATTGTTACAGATAAAAAAGAATACATATTTAACTGATATTCCAAAAATTGCAACAATCTAGAGTGAAATGTTTATTAGTTACATTTCGTAATGCTGTTGTCAGTACACCAGTTAAGATAACGATTGTTATATTTTTGCTAAAACTTAACCTTTAACTTGTGTTACTATAAAACATGCTGCCCATTGACACAGCTTAGTACAATAGAATGTTTAACAAAAAGTGCCCATGCCCTCTCTTCCAAATTTCCCACACATGCAAATACCTGACTATCTATGTGGGGGACAAGTGAGAGCTACTCTCATCACGCATAAGTATGGTTGCCACCTGGCCGTTTTTTTTACCGGCCTGACCGGTGTTTTTGATGGCTGATCCTAATGTTATTAATAGGCAAAAAAACCTAAATATATAGGAAGGCCGGTATTGTTTTTAAAAAAAGGTGGCAACCCTAGGCATAAGTGATGGACACAATGTCGACTGAAGTTTAAATAGGCTCTGTACGCCGTCCTGATAGCTGCATGGTTCTGGGTGCTCCTCTCAATGTCATGCAAATTGATTGCATGTCATCAGTGACTTGCTGAAATGCAGTACTGTCAAGTCTCAGTATAGGTTCTGCACATGATTTGCCCTTACAGTTACAGTTGCCCGATCTGCTGGTACCCTTGACACATACTCGCATGTGTGACCTATACTACTACTATGGCAGATTTCATCAGCTTGCCATAATAGGAATCTATACTTAGTTACGTATTATAATTAATTATATATGGGAATCAATTGATGTCAGCCTGAATTAATTAAATTAATGAGTATTATAGTGTAAATTTCTTATATATTATGCTTTACCTATATTTAATTCATTTTATGTGAATATTTAGTGAAAAATAAATTGACCATTCATTTAATAATAGCAAATCAATTGTTCTCTGTTTTTATAACGGCCTAACTATTTTATCTGGATGAATTTTAACATTTATATTTATTTTACATTAATGCTGTCATAAAAATGGTGTGAAGGTAAAGCCTTCATTTAAACCATACAGGGCTTTACTTTTAAGCTAATAAATCCATCGGGTTTCACACTTTGCTAGTGGTTGGGTTAATATGGTCAACAGCAGCAAATTTTATAACCACAGTGTTACCCTCATGGCATTTATGTGGTTCGCTATGGATGTGTTCCTTTTATGTTTGATGTCTCCAATGTGTTCCAAAATCCTCCTTCTAAATCCTCTTTTTTTCCCACATAGTTTTTACCACATGACTATTTCATAACATATATTATACCTGCAGTTTTGCAGTTCATGAAGTATTTTAATTTGTAGTCATTATTATCAGGACTGGAGCAATGGGGATTGGGACATTTAAAAAACTATTGTATCTCCTGCATATCCTCAGTGTTTCTGAACCAATGTGGGTGTGGCTGGGCAGCCACCCTAGGCCCAGGCCTAAGTGGCCTTTCCACAGATCTGGGCCTGGCTACACAATCTTCTAACTCTCAGAAATCATCCTATTGGTATGCCGCTAGTTGTGTTTCAGGGATGTTGGCTGCTGGCATGTAACAGAGTGTTGGTAGATGTATGTATATTATTGTCTTGACCCCAAAAAATATGTATGCCCAAGAATTCGGTTGTTACCTTTAAGTTTATATCATTTAATTTATTAACACATTCTCAGAACTTATCTTGAGTTCCTGACCATATTAGTATTACTTCATCAAGTAGCCACAATGGAATGTGTTGTGTGTATTCCGACATGTTATCATCAAATACAAGCATTCTTTCCCACCATTGCAAATAAATATTCGTGTAGGTGGGGGCACAGGTACTCCCCATGGCGTTTCCTCTTATTTGATGAAAATATTTCCCATTGAACATAAAAGAATTGTGAGTATAAGTGAGTATAAATTTTAATGTTCCACCACAAATCTGTTATGTTCTAGATCAGTGATCACCAACCAGTAGCTCGTGAGCAACATGTTGCTCTCCAACCCCTTGGATGTTGCTCCCAGTGGCTTCAAAGCAGGTGCTTATTTTTTAATTACTGGCTTAGAGGCAAGTTTTGGTTGCATAAAAAACAGATGTCCTGCCAAACATTCTCTCCTGTAGGCTGCCAGTCCATATAGGGGTTACCAAAAAGCCAATCAGAGCTCTTATTTGACATCCACATGGACTTTTTCATACTTGTTTTGCTCTTCAAATCTTTTTTAAATTTAAATGTGGCTCACGAGCAAAAAAGGTTGAGGACCCCTCTTCTAGATATTCCTGTACTCTCTGTTTTAGAGTGTATTCCACAGCTTCTAAACTGACTTTGTGTATAATGCTAGTGTATAATGACTCCACATCAAGACACGCAAGAAAGTCACTATCTCTGAGGGTAATACCCTCTAGATATCATAACGCGTCCATTGTATCTTGGACGAATGATGGAAGACATGGTACAAATGGTTTTAGGATTTCATCTATATATACACTAGATGGCTCAATTAGACTTCCTATTCCTGATACTATGGGGTGACCTGGGGGTGAAGCGGAGTTTTTATGTATTTTGGGATGTCTACAAAGTTGGTATAACCATCAAGACATCCTTAATTTAACTTAGTATCAAAGCAAATTCTGGTTGAAACATCTTTGTAGAATCTTCTTTCAACTGTAAATCAGCTCTTATCATTGAGTTGGCGCATGTATTCCTGTACATACGATTTTCTTTCAAGTAAAACTATATTGCTCCCTTTATTATTTGGCTTAATGATAATTTCACTTTTGTTTTCAAGCTGTCTTAAACCATGTCGCTTTAAATCTCTAGTAAACCCTTCTATGAACACATTTATCCTAGGGCAGAGGGAATTAGGTGGGGTAAAACCGCTTTTAGGTCTCAATGTGGTAAAAGGACCCTTGGCTACATCCCTATATTCTTCATTATCTTCTAGTAGATAACAAAGATAACAAAGAGCTTATCTTTCTTCTGCAGACCAAATTTCATGTTTGGATTCTTTGATGAAATGTTTACGCAGAAGAATTTTTCTCCCAACGAGGTTTAAATCTTTAATCCAATTAAAGGCACTGAACATACTGCTGGGTGCAAATGATAATCCCTTTTGTAAAGCTTTAATTTGGTTATCACCTAAAATTAGTTTAGAAAGATTGAATATCTGGGAGGAATCTATTTCTGATATCTGTTCATTCGATATCCCCACCTCTGTCTGTCTCTTAACCTAACCCTTGTGGGACCCTCTGACCATGATGCTCCTAAAAAATTGGATGGAGCACCCGAGGTGGGAGTAAACTGAACTACAAGATGTGTCTTTATTTTTATACCTGAACGATTTTTTATTGTATTGTCTACCTGATGGGTTCTCACTTGTGACACCATCACTTAACTCACTCTCAGATGAGTAATTACTTCCTGATATAGATCTGGATACATTTTTATCCCTTTTGTTGGAATCTATTTTACTCTCATAGTTATAGCCAGTTGTGAAATCTTTACGATCTCGACAGAATTTACTCCACTTCTTATAGAAACAGTACACATTTTTTAATTAAAGTATATGGGAGATAGATTTCTTTTTCATTAAAGAAAGTTAAAATGGGATTTTATTTATTTGCCTTTCCTTGCCCTTTAAGAACAGTGCAGCATGGAAGATATTTTGAAATATGCTCAGGGGTGTTTCTGCCATGAGGCAAGGTGTTGCTGAGTGGCATTTGCTTGCTGATGTGCAGCATAAGCAGGCACGCCTCAGGCATTGACACCACCTGAGGTAGCGTTCACAATGCCGAAACCCAACCTGCTCGTCGCACTTACCTTAAGGTCGCTGACAGGGGTCTGGTGAGGGGTGCATCGCTACCACATCGCTAGTGCAGAGACCGATATTTTGCACTCTGCGGTAGTGATGGGCCCCCCACCAGAGCCCTTGCGCAAATGGGTGACCCATGGAGACCCTAAATCAGCAGATGATCTTGTGGAGCTAGTTGAAAGGTACTTTGCTGCTGAGAACTTTGGCACCTCTCCATCATTCTGGGCTCCACACCTGAAAGGGAGATACACTCTGGCAGCTGGTAAGACTGTTAATGGGGACACGGATGGTGGTAAAAGCAGACTTTTGGCAAAAACCCTGGAGGTGGGCTATCTAAAACTGGAAAGTCTGAGACTCTTAAGTTTCATTCCATTGCTTATGGTCATGTTGCAGCAAATTGCCCTTTGCTTGATGATCCTATGCAATGTGATTTCTCTTCCAGGAATAGATGCCAGTCCCTGTTGCCTACCGTTGCATGCACTGCGGTGCCAGTTCAAGAAAAACACATGTGTAAAGTGAGCGTGCATGGGAAACAATTGCTTGCAATGCTAGACTCCGGTAGTCTAGTCACTTAGAATTCAGTAGGTCCTGTTAAAAAGGGGTTGGCTTGTATTCATGGGGACACACAGGAGTATCCTGTGGCAACCCTGAAATTTAGAACAGGCCTTGGTACAGGGACTCACACTGAAGGGGTTGTATCACACCTTCTGCATGATGCTATAATCAGGAGGGATTTTCCCCAGTTTTGGGATCTTTGGGGTCAATCAGTTTCTCCCTGGTAGTGGTTGAAGGACATGTGCCCACAGAAAATTCAGGGGTAACAGGTTCAGAGGATCATCCATCATCAGGAAACCCCAGCTTTCCCTATCTTTGTATTAGCAGGAGACTTGGAGGAACCTGAAGATGTTCCAAACTGTAGTGGGAAAACCAGTGAGGCAGTTAATAATGAAAATGTTGTGGATTTCTCTGACTTGGATGCACACAAAGAGAATTTTAGTACAGAACATTTGAAAGACCCTGTCCTCATAAAAGCTCGAAAAAATATAAAAGGAATTGATGGGGAACCAATTGAGCGGGGGATCTGGTTAACATATCCTCACACGGCTTTAAAAGGGGATCTACTGTACCAAGTGTCAAAAAAATCAAATGACACGATTGAAAAATTAGTGGTACCCAAACCATACAGAAAAATGGTGTTGGACCTTGCCCATGGACATGTAATCACGGGACATTTGGGTGTTAGAAAAACTACTGAAAGAGTTTTGCAGAGATTTTTTTGGCCTGGAGCATATCAGCAGGTAAATGATTGCTGTGGGTCCTTTCCTGTTTGCCAGATTTCTGCTCCAATGCCCCACCTTTGTAGTCCCCTAGTCCCATTACCTATTATTGTAATACCCTTTGAGAGGATAGCCATGGATTTTAGTGGTCATGGATTATGCCACTCTCTACCCAGAAGCTATTCCTTTGAGCAACACTTCTGCTAAAACAATTGCCAAAGAATTACAAAGAATAACATGTGTTCAGTAGGGCTGGGATTCCTAAAGAAATCCTCACCGATCAGGGTACCCCTTTTATGTCCAGAGTAACTAAGGAACTCTGTAAATTGTTTAAAATGTCACCATTGTAAACCTCTGTCTACCACCCTCAGACAGATGGTCTTGTTGAATGGTTCAACAAGACCCTAAAAAGTATGTTGTAAAAGCTAGCGGACAAAGATGCAAAAGCCTGGGACTGCCGTTTACCCTATCTTATGTTTGCTATTAGGGAAGTTCCCCAATCCTCCACAGGTTATTCCCCATTTGAGTTACTCTATGGCAGACATCCTAGGGGCCTCTTAGACATAGCCAAGGAAACTTGGGAAGTGGAAGTGACACCCCACAGGAGTGTAATTGAACACATATCACAGATGCAAGATATAATTGCTTCAATGATGTCCATTGTAAGAGAAAACCTGGCCCAAGTTCAGGCTGCCCAAAAAACAATATACAACCGTAATGCTAAAATACGTGTTTTTTCACCTGGAGACAAAGTACTAGTTTTGTTCCCCACAGTGTAGATTAAGTTCCTTGCAAAATGGCAGGGACCATTTGAAGTCATTGAGGGAGGTTAATTACAAGGTACACCAACCTGGCAAGAGGAAGCCAGAACAAATGTATCATGTTAATTTACTTAAATCCTTGAAAGACAGGATGCCATTGGTTGTAGTACCAGCCTATGTTGTTTCTAAGGTAACTAGCAAGACCCCTCTGGTCCCTGAGGTTACCATTGCATAAACTTTGTCCACCTCCCAAAAGCAAGAAGTAAAAGAATTCCAAATGAGGAATAGAGATACTTTCTCTGACCTCCCAGGAAAGTTTCCCATTGTTAAGCATGATATTGTCACTGAGCCAGGGGTTCATGTTAAAATCAAACCCTATAGGATTCCCAAAGCTAGACGGAAAGCTGTGGCTGATGAAGTGAAAAAAATGCTTGAGATGGGGTAATTGAAGATACACCAAGCACTATTAAGCTTAAGTCATGCACCCACAAAACTAATCCAATATATTTACTCCCTGAATCAATGACCCCAAGTCATACCTGACCTCGATTTTATGGTTATATTTCCTGGGCATATTTCTTAATACACTTTAATAAGTTTTAAGTTTTAATAAAATTCATACAGTAGGAATTTCTGATACACAAATGGGGTGGTGCAGTTATTAGGGTCTATCTTTCTCTACATGTATCCTGGGTAATTGAAGAGTCCAGTAGTGACTGTTCTAGCCTGATTATTCTTGTTCCAGATCCAGATGGTAGCTAGCAGTTCTGTAATCATTTTCACAAGCTTAATTCTGTGTCCAAGAATGATACTTACCAAATGTCTAGGGCAGATGAGCTCACAGACAGGTCGGGTACGGCTCTGTATCTGACGACATTAGATTTAACAAAAGGGTATTGGCAGATACCATTAGCTGAACAGGCCATGGAAAAAACTGCCTTTGTCACTCCTGTTGGTTCTTTCCAGTACAAAGTAATGCATAGTCAAAGGGCTATGGATAGAATTTTATGACCAACAGTATGTGGCTGCATACTTAGATGATGTGGTGATACACAGTATGGATTGGGATAGATGCCCTCCGTAAAGCAGGCCTTATTTCCAACCCCAAGAAATGTGCCATTGTTTTGGAAGAGGCCAAGTATTTAGGTCACACCATTGGCAGAGGGGTGGTAAAACCCCAGGTAAATAAAACAGAAGCCATTCAACAGTGGCCATGCCCTCTTAATAAGAAGCAGGTTCCAGCTTTTCTATGTATCACTGGCTACTACAGGAGATTTATTACTCATTTTGCCACCTTGGCTGCTCCTTTAACAGACTTAACCAAAGGGAAAAACTCTCATGGTTAAGTGGTCCCCTGAGATCTTTTCAGGCCCTCAAAGATGCATTATGTGCCCAACCAGTTTTGTATTCCCCAGATTTTTCAAAGGACTTTGTGGTCAAAACTGACGCATCAGATGTGGGTTTAGGGGCAGTATTATCCCAGCTTTATAATGGGGAAGAGCATCCAGTGGTGTAGTTAAGCAGAAAGCTCAATGATTGTGAGAGGAAGTATGCCACCATTGAAAAGGACTGTTTGTCCATAAAGTGGGCCCTAGATGCCTTAAGGTATTACCTCTTAGGCAGAAAAGTTGACCTTATTACTGACCATGCACCTCTAAAATGGATGACCCAAAAGAAGGAGACCAATAGATGAGTGAATCATTGGTTCCTCACGCTGCAGGACTATGGTTTCACAGTGAAACATAGGCCCAGGACAGAAATGGGCAATGTCCCGGGTTCATTCCTGTTGGGTCTCAGTTGTTCCAACCATTGGGTTGAAACAAGGAGGGGGGTATGTGGTGAGTTCACTACTAGGATATCTGGGAAAGTCCAGGATGGCGCTTATTATGCCCCAGGTTCCTTACAGAGTGGTTCTAGGACTGCTAGTGCAGCCCAGGTTTTTTTAGTTTTCTTGCAGCATCTCAGGTGGATAATTAAACCAGCAGCTCAAGCCAGAGTGTTGAGCTTCAGTCTGAGGAAAAAGACACAGGGAAGCTGCCTGTGTGAGCACAGAGAAAGATTTCTGAATCACTACAAGGTTTGACATTTTGTATTTGCCTTAAGGTTCTTTGTTTTGGGGAGACAGGTGGTAGGCCTCCTCCTGGAAACTTACCTGTTTTAGTAAGAAGCCCATTATGTGGCAAGGATTTTACTTTGACCTGTTTATTTTGTTTTGTTTGCTGCAAGTGAAAAATAAACTGGCAAGAGACTATACTCTCATGAGTTGTGATTGTGCTGTGGGCTATTTAACCCCAGAAAACTGTTCCCAGCTACCTGAGCTCTTACTATATATAATATATATATATATATATATATATATATATATATATACAGGAAATAACAGCACCCTCTAAAACAATCTACAAAAATGCCTGGGTGCTGTGCCACAAAATCAATATAGAGAAACGTAGGGATGCGGTCACACTCACAGGTCTTACGAAAAAAGAACCCAATTTTATTATGGCAAAACTAACATTTTGGCTGGCACCCCAGCCTTTTTCAAAGTGACCTGGAACTACAAACACCGGTTCAAAAACACATAGTGGCGGGTAACCAGTTGAGAACAACAGAGTAGTAATGTGTGTATACAGCGTTGTACAAAATAGTGACAAACAATTCACCAACAAAGAAACCAAAGGAATAAATGAAAAAATATAAATAAAAATCAGGATTAAATGAAAAAATAGTCAAGAGTTAAACATACAGCCCAAAAAAAGACATAAAGACAAAAAAACATGAGGATTGATTGCTAACTCACACCAATGCATCCATACTTCATTTGGGTGGCTGCCCAATCCTCTATACATCAAGATAACATATAAATTGAAAAAATTAGTTGTATTTAGAACTTCAAAGAGAAATAGTAAAGAAACAAATGTTTTAAAGTAGAAACACTGAATACATATCAGGAAACAAAATGCTGAAACCGTTAAGTCCA
Organism: Xenopus borealis; assembly: GCA_024363595.1. Classification (NCBI taxonomy): domain Eukaryota; kingdom Metazoa; phylum Chordata; class Amphibia; order Anura; family Pipidae; genus Xenopus; species Xenopus borealis. Next base: position 60,908,386 of record CM044434.1, on the reverse strand, counting down.
TGTCTGTTCCGTTGTTGAGATATCTCTAGATAATGATCTGTCAGAACGTGACTGCTCATTGCTGAAGTATCTATAAATAATAATCTGTCGGTTGAACCGACAGATTATTATTTATAGATTATTTCTATAGATTACAGATTATTATTTACAGATACTTCAACAATAGAGCAGTCACGTTCTGACAGATCATTATCTAGAGATAGCTCAACAACGGAGCAGACATGGTCTGACATATAAAAGCTTGTAACAGTTTTAGCATTTTGTTTCCTGATATGTATTCAGTGTTTCTACTTTAAAACATTTGTTTCTTTATTTCTCTTTGAAGCTCTAAATGCAACATCTATGCAATTTATATGTTATCTTGACTAGTTACGGGTGAATTTATTCGCCAAGCGAGAATTCTTGCGGTTCACCACCGGCAAATAAATTTGCCTGCCGAAAAATTCGCTGGCATAAAAAAAAAAAAAAACGAGACATGCACAAAAAATTACGCGTCGTGCATCGAAAATGACACGCGCCAAAAATGTGACGCGACTCGTTTCACGAATTTTCACCAATTTGTGAATTTCGCTGGAAATTTGTGAATTTTTTGGCAAAACGGGATAGAGTCGCCCATCACTAATCTTGACATATAGAGGATTGGGCAGCCGCCCAAACAAAGTATGGATGGGGCTGTGGTACCAGCCGAAATGTTAGTTTTGCATATATATATACAAAAGAGAAAAAGAAAGCACTCACGTCAACTGTCTGATAGAGAAAAAATCAATTAATATTATAGTAATGCATCATCAGGACATTCTTTTCTATTTTTATATCAATCTTGGCTAGCTCCTGGCCATTTTTCTACAAGGGAGGTGCATATATATATATATATATATATATATATATCCATATAGATGAAAGCACTCACAGCGAATTAATTCAGCAATCAAAAAATAAAATATAAAAGTCTTTATTACACGCTTACATCTACGCGTTTCAACCCACACAGGGTCGTCATCAGGATAGTGTTACAAAAGTGAAACACACCTATAAACCCTAACCACCCAATCAGTGTCATTCAGTAATAATTACATCACTGGTATACAAGTGTTAACCCTTCCAGGGAGTGTAGCACCTCCATCGTGCTGTAATACGTAAAATATGTGTCTACAAAAACTTTAAAATATTAAACAATGTTAAAAGTTTTTGTGAGAAGGATATGCTATCGCATTAAATTTAAATGCTAAAAAATATAGTGTATTAATAATGATTGAAGGTTTGACCTGATTCTGCTTGAATACTTTTGCCACTTTGTATTTATTAGCAACCTTGCACAGAGATCTCTGAATTCATTTGTTTTTAATTTAGCCACAGTTTGGCTTAATTGGCAACTGTAGCTATTTTTAACCACAATATCACTTGATTGGTAACTAACACTATTTATTTATTTATATATTGCACATATTGAGTCTGAATGGTCTATATGCTATAACACTAGAAATGTGGTCACCTGGATATATGCCTTTTATTTCACTATATTTTTTAGCATTTAAATTTAATGCGATGGCATATCCTTCTCACAAAAACTTTTAACATTGTTTAATATTTTAAAGTTTTTGTAGACACATATTTTAAGTATTACAGCACGATGGAGGTGCTACACTCCCTGGAAGGGTTAACACTTGTATACCAGTGATGTAATTATTACTGAATGACACTGATTGGGTGGTTAGGGTTTATAGGTGTGTTTCACTTTTGTAACACTATCCTGATGACGACCCTGTGTGGGTTGAAACGCGTAGATGTAAGCGTGTAATAAAGACTTTTATATTTTATTTTTTGATTGCTGAATTAATTCGCTGTGAGTGCTTTCATCTATATGGATATACCAATGCCTCTTGGTTAGCACCCAGCTGTGGCTATTTTGAATGGTGAGTGCCGTTGGATTTCTCTACATATTTGACCAATTGGTCTTGAACGTGCACCCCAGATTTTTTTCACTCGTTTTTTGAATGTGAATTTGTCATATTGGCATCAAGCTATTGTTGCAGCACGATCCGCTTCACAGAAGTTGGGGACACACTGAATTCGGAGATCTTGGGAACTTTGGGGACGCCCGCAATGGAGGAAGGATCACGTGCCAGTACGTTTGAGGTGGATGTATCGCGAGAGTTCGCCTTCACACAGGAAGACGTGACACGCATCCTATTCACCGATTCGGCTGCAATACAACACGCTGGTAAGCTCCCTAAAGATGTATTTAATCAACTGAATACCCTCAGAAAGCAGGAGATAGACTACAATTTACACAGACTATATTTGTCCGATTATTACCGACAACGCCAAATCCCTAGGGGGTTTGGGGTTAGAAATGTACCGACAATAGGCCGCTCCAATGCTGGTTTCTGCAGCCGCTGGTGCGGCATTTTAAATAAATGCTCATTTGACCTCATGTTATTGGTAATTGAAGATTCCGGGAAAGAACTAGTAAAGGTCAGGGCTGAAATTAAAGAAATTGAGGGACAATGCATGTCGATTTTACAAGCAGACCCTTCGGTTAATTGGCCCCATAAATTGGAAGCCAGTATTCAACAATATAGACAGGAGTTGATTTTATTTAAACAGTCTAAAACCATTAAAGTGAACCAGGATTATAAAGACAAGAGAGTTTATGGGTGGCTGATTGGGAGGTCGGATATTGATAGGAGACCCAGACGTAGATATAAAAAAACTAGGGAATTATCCACTGTTAGCTCCGGGGACTCACCCTCCTCTGACATTGATACCCCTCGCACAGTAATATCCAATGCCACACAGGAAGAAACGAACACAAGGGACCAGACACAGACCCATTTTTTAGGGGCAGCAGGAGGAAAAGGAACCACACCAGGCGAGGGGGTGGTAAACCGCAGGGGCAGACCGCCAAGGAGGCCCATACAGTAATATTTAACCTAAGTAAACATGTATTGAACCCTGGTGAAATTTCTCTGTTGTCACGCGGTTTATCCTTTGTACCTGTAACTAAGAATGATCCCTTTATGTTGGAAGTTGATCTTTATAAGTTGCAACGTAAACTTAAATTGTGTGATCATTTCAAGGATGCCCCTAGTGACAACAGATTGGAGAAATTCCGCCCGGTTAGTTCTTTTGACCCACCAAACACGGCAACTTCTATTAAAACCTACATGGGAGTGTTGCAGAGAGAGAACAGCGAAATCCTTAAAGGAGCAGACAAATTTTACTCAATTTATCTCAAAGCGAGAGGGATGGCATCAAATCCCTTAAGGAAGACACTGAACTTATAATATGCCTTGCAGATAAGGGAGGCTCAGTGGTTTTGCTGGATCGCTCTTATTACAGAAACGAAATTTTACAGCAACTCTCAGACCGTGCAGTTTATGAGAAACTTTCACATAATCCAACTGATTTGTTTAAATCTAATATGGATATGCTCCTATTAGTAGCAAAGGGAGCTGGATGGATTAGTGAGAGTTGCTTTGAATACTTGACATGTAAATTTCCAAAGTGCCCGATTATATACACTCTGCCTAAGATCCACAAGGATCCAGCCTTTCCACCTGGCCGACCTATAATCTCCGCAAGGGGATCTCTGTTCTCCAATGTAGCATGCTATTTAGACAGCTTCTTACAACCTTTGTGCACTGGGATGCCTTCCTACATAGCCGACACTGCCTCACTTTTGGATATATTAAGACAAGTGGGTACATTACCAGAGGATACCGTTTTTGTGACTATAGATGTCTGTAGTCTATATACTATTATACCAACAGTGGATGGTGTGGCGGCATGTAGAAGTTCTTTGATGGCAGGACATAAGGGTAACCCACCGGTAGATTTTCTTTGTGAGTTATTGGAATTGGTATTGACCAGTAATTATTTCGCTTTGAGCGGACCTTTTATTTACAGAAGACTGGCACGGCAATGGGCTCTAATGTGGCCCCCTCATACGCCAACCTCTTTATGGATGCTTTTGAGAATCGATATATCCTTGGAGCATATGCGGAATATATAATACTATATCGGAGATTTATTGACGATATTCTAATGATTTGGCGAGGGGACCACATTAGCGCCCAGGGGCTCGTAACATATTTAAATGATTTGCCAACCCCAGTGAAATTCACTATGAAATGCCACAAAGATACCATTGATTTCCTGGATGTTAGAATTTTTCGGACATCACAAGGGGTGGGCACCACGCTATTTCGCAAGCCCACTGACCGAAATACGGTATTGCACGCACATAGTTTTCATCCCCCGGCTGTTCTAAAGTCTATCCCATACACCCAGTTTCTGAGGGTATTCAGGGTTAACTCTGACGGGGCTACAGCAATGACACAAGCCAAAGAGATGCGAGACAGGTTCCTTGATAGAGGGTATGATCGGGACTTCTTGAATGGAGAACTGTCGAAAGCTTTACAAACTTCCACAAGTGGTCCAAAGCCCAAGATGACTAGAATGGCCGCGAAGGACAGGATGGTGTTTGTGACAGAACACACACCAGTAAGTGAACGTGTTAATACAGCCATTAAGAGGCATTGGCCAATTGTACAGTTGGACTCGAACTTGCCATTCACCAATATGCCACCCCCGATTTGTGCATACCGTCGGGGACGTTCATTGAAAGACCTACTGGTCAAAACAGATCTGGAGAACACTTATGATAAAAGCTGGCTGAGGAGTGGGAAACCTGGATGTTTTCGATGTGGGGGTTGTAAAACATGTGGCTGCCTATTAACTGGGGAGACGTTCCCTCACCCCCACAATGGTAAAAGGTTTCATATCCGCCATCGCCTAACATGTACATCTGACCACGTGGTGTACTGTATAGTGTGCCCCTGTGGGCTCTACTATATAGGCAAGTGTATTACCTCGTTTCGGTTGAGGATGAACAATCACCGCTCAGCCATCCGTGCAGCATTAAGCACTGGTAAAACTGAAATACCTCTAGCCAGGCACTTCTTGAATTATAATCACCCCTTACCCTCGTTGAGGGCAATTTTGATCGATTGTGTCCCCCCCCTAAGGAGAGGTGGTGACAGGGGGAAGATATTGCTACAAAAGGAAGCTAGATGGATGAGGACCTTGGATACCATCTCCCCGAAAGGGTTAAATGAGATGTACTCTCTTGCATGCTTCCTTTAATTCGATTCATATACAGATAATGCCTTGAACTGATGTTTCTCCTCTGGATATGTTCACTCCATAGACCGGGCAAATGGAGAGTCTAATATGGGTCTTTGACACTACAATGTACATGAGTACTGAACAATATATATGACCATATAGGGCGGCCTGGTGAAGTTGAATATAGAAACCCATGTCGAGCTTCCCCAATATTAATAATGATTGAAGGTTTGACCTGATTCTGCTTGAATACTTTTGCCACTTTGTATTTATTAGCAACCTTGCACAGAGATCTCTGAATTCATTTGTTTTTAATTTAGCCACAGTTTGGCTTAATTGGCAACTGTAGCTATTTTTAACCACAATATCACTTGATAACTAACACTATTTATTTATTTATATATTGCACAGAGTCTGAATGGTCTATATGCTATAACACTAGAAATGTGGTCACCTGGATATATGCCTTT
>CM044434.1:60870363-60885792 GCA_024363595.1 Xenopus borealis | reverse complement strand
TTGTGATGGCTGATTCTGTTGATGCTTTTAAAAGGGACTTGGATGATTTTTAAGACATAATAATAGACATAATATCAAAGGCTACTGTGATACTAAACTCTACAGTTAGTATAGCTATGAGCATATATGGTTTGTGTGAAAGTGTGGAAGGGGTGTGTGTGTGTGTGTGTGTGGATGCTGGGTTTAAATTTGGAGGGGTTGAACTTGATGGTCTTTTTTCAACGCAATTTAACTATGTAACTATGTAACTTTTTTTCATGAGTGATTTCCATGAAGTGAGCACCAACCATTTGGTTTTTTGGTGTACCCAGGGGCATAACTACCGGGGAGCAGGGGGTGCAACTGGGCCAGGGCACCCACCCCCGCAGGGCCCCCCGGCAGTCTTGCATCCGCTGCAGCCGGCTGGAATCAGAAATCAGTCACAGACAAGGGTCGCGTCCCCACCAGGGCCGCCCCACCTAGTTCCGTTACTGGTGCTAACACGAATGATGTGGACATGTCTTGTGGTAACATGGGTGTGGTTTAAAGTGGGTGTGGTTTAAAAATATCCAGAAGTTTAAAGTGTACAATCATTTCCACTTTGCCTCACAATTAATATTGTTAAGGAAGCACAAAGTTGATTATTTGCCATACTGCCTAAGGAGGATATTGCCAAACATTGTACGTAAGCTGGTAGTATCAGACTGGTTCAGTCACTCTCTTTTTAAGTGATGTCTTTGCATGCATGATCTTGTCTTCAGAATTTCCATGAATTATAGTGGCAGAAGGGTGTTGTAGGAACATAACAAATCATACATTTAAAACATTACTAACACATAAAATGAACCAGCTAAACAAGGGCTTTATTTAGACAGTTTAATGTTCAAATGTGTTATTAATTTTTAATTATATTCAGTGACATGTGGAGCTTGTGGATGTTCATTAGTCACATTAGTACCTGTATCAATATACCAGTTATTTTACACCAACTTTTATAATTTTTGGTGGTTTGAAATATTTTATACACTTTTACATATAAGTCAACACGTGTAATCTTTGAGGTGCTGTGTAGACTTCAACAACTGCACACTACCTTGTGTCTGTCCTCTAATGTGCTTGTAAAGAAAAGAGTAATCTTATTGCATCGCAAGATATAAACAGATGAGTATATTGCTATTTTATTGTTTTTAAAATTCTTGTTGTGGTCAACTTTGATTTTTCTGAAAAGCACAAGAAGAGTCGTAGTTTGAATACAAAGTTCCATGCTGGGTTCCAAAAGGAAAAAATTTGAAGAAGGGCAAGAAAAGAAAATATTTTATTTAATGTAAGATGTGTAAGAATATTTTTACTTAAATACAATCGTGCAATATCTATAAACATGTCAATGGTCTAACTAGCCAGTAACTAGTGCAAAATTTACACTCATGCTTTTTCTACCCTCTTTTTCCATATGAGGACATTCTGACATCTTTTGTGCTGTTACCCCACCATTAACCCACTGAAACATAAAAATACAAAAAACGCCAGAATTACTGTATATATATATATATATATATATAAATATATATATATATAAATTTATATATATAAATATAGTGAACAAAGCCGCACTCCAAGGACTTCATTTTAAAATATAAAAGTGAATTCCACTCTCCTGAAGACGGCCCCAGTTAAGGAGCCGAAACGTTGAGAATAAAACTTCACTTTTATATTTTAAAATTAAGTCCTTGGAGTGCGGCTTGTTTGTTCACTGCATACTAATGTGTTGACCAGCACCCAAGCAGCTGTGGATTGTTAAGAGTGCACCAGCTAAGCAAATTGTATATATACATGTATATAATACACAAAAGCCGTAAATATCTTGCAAATTATATCCTTATAAATGGTGAGTTCTGATGTCATCAGTTATAAACGGTGAGTTCTGACACATGACTCACTGAAACTTGTGTATTATAATAAATAAAGTACCCCCGTTTGCAAAATATGAGGATATTAGAAGTTACCTCGGAGTTCCATGACCTGTATAAAAAAACTCGGCCTTCGGCCTCGTGTTTTTATATGGTCATGAAACTCCTTGGTTCAGCTTAAATGGATGCCTAACTAACAAAATCATCATATATCAGAAAATGTTTTAAGGGGGGGGGAGCCTATGCTCAAGAAGTGAACAGTTTGAACAACATAGAAATTTACCTAATGTCCACTCATGACTATGTCACTCATGCATATTAGTGTATTTCATGTAGAGCTGAGCGGGTAGTAATAACCACTGTGCCTGCTCTTGAAGGATGGTGATTCCAGACACTTCATTACTTGCTGCGGAAATTCAAAAAAGTAGTTCACCTATGTTTAGCATAGCTGTACTTTGCTATTAGGTTCCCAAAAAGGTACTTTTAAGCAGGATATTCACAGGATGACAACAGAAGCAACATTCTGGGGGCAATAGGTTACCTAGGAAAATGATAACTCTAATCTTTCTAAATATATTAATTATTATCATAATACATACTAACTATGAATTCTAGGATTCCAAACAGTTAAATGACCAATATGTATGAGATAACTTAAGTATGTGCCATATAAAGTGCCAACAAACATATGCTGCATAAAAATGGTCTACATAGAAAATCAGTCTAAGTGCAATAGTACATAAAGGTCATCGACCAAAATGTCACATCAAACTCAGAAAACCATACATTTTTGGAAGTACTCATCCAGATGTATAACATGGGTACATATGTCTTGAAATACAAACTTTTGGATATTTCTGAAAATGACCTCAAATATTTAAATGTGTGTATGAATGGCAGACGTCTACTAAACAATTTGATGCCCAATAAACATAGGTTTATCAAAGTATGTGGCACTAAGGGACATCAAAATAAATGATAGTGCATACATTCTTTGCTGGCAATTACGCACCTATCAAACCACCCTGTCTGCATTTTATGGTGTATATTTATTATACTGTGTAAAAAACAGAGAGATGATACATACAATTTTTATGAGTTTTTTTCTTAGAGTAACTTCCACTAGAAGCAATTTAAAATGACAGCAGCAAATCTGGTGTTCACATGGTGTAAAATTACACACCATGCAATATCTCACACATCTTTTTATACCATTTTGGCAAATTTTGTTTTACACAGCATAATAAATGTGGCCCTATGTGTTGCATGACCCTTTAACAGTACGATTATCCCAGAAATGGGTATGGCACAGGGAATTGTAGCTGAATGCCCAAAACAGCAGTCTGTGTCATGTCTGCTAATTGGGGTTTGGTCCTTCAACAAATGCATCACTGCACTGACATGTCAGTTATCTCAACTCTTTGCTGAGGGGGTTGTCATCACACCTGATTCTCTACACCAGTGTCAAAAACCATTAGTGTAAAGAAAAACTCAAACTGCAGAAAAATGTAGCTGCTATGGTCCTGGCAGTTGGAGCCCTCGTTACCAGCATGTTGGAAATGTGTGACTTTTCAACTTGGGTAATTGAATTTGGGGCAGAAACTACAAGGCAGACTACAAGACCAGTAAAACTTTAAAGGGGTTGTTCACCTTTGAGTCGATTTTTAGTATAATGTAGAGAGTGATATTCTGAGACAATTTGCAATTGGTTTTCATTTTTTATTGTTTGTGGTTTTATAGTTATTTAGCTTTTTATTCAGCAGCTACCTAGTTTGCAGTGTCAGCAATTTGGTTTCTAGGGTGCAAATTACCCTAGCAACCCTGCATTGATTTGAATAAGAGACTGGAATATGAATAGGAGAGGGACTGAATAGAATGATAAGTAATAAAAAGTGTCAATAACAATACATTTGTAGCCTTACAGAGCATTTGTTTTTAGATGGTGTCAGTGACCCCCATTTGAAAATTGCTGGAAATCATTAAAAAACTATGAAACGTAAATAATGAAGACCAATTGAAAAGTTTCTTAGAATTGGCCCATCTACAATATACTAAAAGTTAACTTGAAGGTGAACCACCCCTTTAACACTTTTGTGATTATCTAATCACGCTTACTTCAATGTAGCAACACTTTCTTCATAATATAATAGTTGGAATCTCAGATTTATCTCAGCTGAAGGTAAAGATGTTCTCTGTTCTGGCTGTAGTCAATGTTGGATATATTTTTTACAATATGCTAATTTAGCTATGAAGCATTAACAACAAATTAACATTCACATTAATTCTATTCTTGAGTGATGTTCAGACTGTGTACAGTTTGAGAAATCCTGGTTTAACTCCCTTTGAAAACTGATCTCAACTCTTTTTCCTTTTAAAGTTTCATTGTTGTAATTGGATATCTGGATAATTACACCATCCACAGTAACATTCACTAGGATTATCCATTCAGCTCCTCTTATCATATGCCTCCCCGCTCTGAATATTGGTTCTCTTTTCAGTTGTGAATAAACACAGGTGTTTTATTAAACACCCCTTTGTTCAAATTTCTTTGTATTCTTGTGGCACAATGTAACTAAATAAAAACACAAAATGTTCATTTCACTAATGATAAAATATTAGTTATGTTAAAAAGGAAGAGCAATGTGAAACAGTAGGCAAACTTGGGATTTTCCTTTGTTCTTTCAGTTACTATTGTAAACATGAAACATCAGCAGGAAGTTATGAGCTCAGGGAAATTATCACTTTGTGGCTTTAAGCCTAAACATTTTAACATGCAACATCATATTATATATTTCTTTATGCAATATTATGCAATATTTAATTCAATATTGTATTCTTAGTATATAACTGCATATACTGCATTAGCAGTAATACTTGGAAAATACATTTTCTGAAAGTAAGACTGATAGTATTATGGAAGTATGGAATTGTAGTTTATTATATTGACCAAACTAGAGTACGAAGAGCTAAAATAATATGATTAAAGGGAAATATATCTAATTCTACCAATGAGTTGAATAAATAAGGCTTGTATTGAAGATATAGCCTAGCTTTATTTATTTAAAAAATGTTTATTTTAAAACAAGTTAAAATGGCAAGTTTATTACTTTTGCAATGTCTCATTACCCTAGAATTTTTTGCAAATTATTACTTTAAGATTTAACTTTAAAATAATATAACATCTGACACTCCATGCTTACTGTGCAATTAATAAGAAACAGATCAATTGATAAAGGAATATAGTGTAACTAGTAGCAAGACTAATTTGCTTTCACTCACACACATAATCTATTGGATAGTCATGTTTATTGAACTAATGTTCATCACTGTTGTCTTTTACTACTTAAAGGAGAAGGAAAGTATTTTGCACTTGGGGGTGCCAAGTTCTCTGCTGATAGGAGCACCCATAGACGCCATTTGAAACCACTGGGGCCTTGTACAACAAAGTTTTTGGGGCAAAAAAAACACAAAATGCATTGAAGTCAATAAGCGTCGATTTTTTTTTTCATGAAACAATTTAAAATTTTTCTTGTGACATTTTTGTCCAAATGCATTATAGTCAATGGGTGTTTTTTTTTTGTTATGGCATTTTTTGTCTCTGTGAAAATTTCGTGTTGGCGACTTTTTTCTTAAGCAAAAATATTTTTGCTGCAGTTTTGAGAAAAATTTTGCAGATGGGGAAGTGCGGAATTTTGCCACAAATCCAAACCTGCTGAAAAAATTTGCTCATCACTACAGATGAGAAGCACACAGTTAATAATACAGACGTAAGTTCATTGAGTGGAGGGGAAAATAGATGTAATGTGCTTGGTAGATGCTGCTCTGCATTAAATTATTTGGTAAATTATTGGGTTTGAGGTAAGGAATTAAGGTTATCAACCAGACTTTACACATAAATGGAAAGCAGTTTTATATTTTTCACATGAAAGTGTAAAAGAAACCAAGAAAAACAATTTTCAGCAGAGACAGGCTAAATCTTTATTATAAAAAATGTAATGACAAACCTTGGAAATTCTGTTTCTGCATGATGAATGGTAAACAAAAATTCCTGTTGAAGTGCTGAGTGATTTTAAGGCTAACACAAATAACTTTCTTGTAATTGTTTTTTTTTCTATTTCATTCTGTAGCAAATAATGCAAATCAACTTAAAGTGTCACAAGGGATGTTTCTAAGGAAAGTAAAATCCATGTTTTGCATATATTTGAACATGGTTGTTACTTTCATTAGTTCTTCCTGATCTGAGCAACCCTATCCTTGAGGAAGTAAAGCAACTCTGACATAACTGTCTTTGGTTGTAATGCTGTCTTTGAAAATTGTAAATGTACAGAAAAATGAAATGTGCCTTGTTGATATGGTTATGACATGATGGACATATATGCAAAACATTTAATATTCTAAATCATTCATCAGAAAACATCATACATCCATTGCTGGGTTTACCTAGCTGATTAGAATGTAGATCTTCGAGGACTGCCTGTATAAGAGATGCCATGATTACTTTTAACTACTGCACAGTATGCCCTCCTCCTGACTTTTAAATTCTAAGAATCATATGAGCTGACACTGAAATTATTAAACAAAAATTACTAGACATATTGGTAAACTGACAAAAATTACAAACTGAATATTTTGGTCTTTATTCTTTGATGTAACTGATAATTTATGTGAATCTGTTTAACACAGTTCTGTGATTAGTTGCCTTTTTTAAAAATCAGGATTAATTGATAAATGAACCCTGTATATTGTGTCCTTGATGGATATAATTGTTGCTAACTGGTCTTAGTAATGTTGGGTTCTCTTCCAAGCTGTATCAACACTATTTTTATTATTGTGTTGATTCACCAGTCCTTGTTTTTTTTGACAAGCTCTTTTGACATTAAAGAGAACCAGTGGTTCATAGTTGCAAATGTATTTCTGAATTACTATTGATTTGGATTATGAATGAAAATCATTTTCACCCACATTTAAATGTAAGTGCAAAGTGCAATTTTTAGACACCAGTTAATTTCAGTAAGTTGTGGGCACTGCTTCTTCCATGCACTTCCATGTCTTGTTCTTTCCACAAACCATTGCCCACCATGAAAAGACTGATATGACATCAAAATAGTCCAAACATTTATATCACTATAAATCCGGAAAGTTACATAATCCATGGGCAGATGAGATGGAAAGAGGGACAAAGAAGAATGTCACTGACCCGCTGGATAACACTCACATATACAATTCATATAAATACCTACAGCAGGGGTGTTCAGGTAGATTGAGATTTACCAGTAGACCTTTAGTTGGTGATCAGTAGATCTCAAGACACTGTCAACAAACAGCTTGTCTATTTCACCCTCATGTTTCATGCTTTTCATTCAGTTATTATTATGTTACAGTTACATAATAAAAAGATGTTTAAATATAATAATATATATTTTCTCATAAATCAATATTTAAGTAATATTTTCCATGGAACAGAATGCTAACAATACTATTATGAGTGTAGATCATAATGGGACAACATCACTAAAAGTAGACCTCTTATTCGTAATGTATGGATACTCCTGACCTACAGGTACTATTCACTTTACTCTGATTAATTATGACTGAGGTAATGTTTTCTTTATATGTGGGGGATGACTACTCTGAAAACGCATCATACTATTGTAAAAAGTTTCTTTCAAATGTATATATATCCGTAACCAAACTGCCATTAACTAAATACACTTTTGTATCAAAAACAGATTCTATCTCATACACTATTAAAACGTGACACCTGTCAATCATGTGCCTGAACTTATAATGGTATTCTCATCACCCCATCATACATGGGTTGTTACTGATATCTGGTGTATATTTCATGTCAATAGCCCCATTAGAAATGTATTTACTGAGGAAAAAGTATGTATAACAGGAAGCTAGACATTTCAGTTTTGCATTGTATTCTAGAATGGCTTGCTCACAGTGATTGTTGAATCTATTAGTAAATGAGGTCCATTACGTTTGTTCTGAGTTATGCATATAATATGTATTTCTCATTCTCTTTCATACATTCACATTTGTATCCAACTAAAAAATGATTGAGGTTTCATTGTGTTACAGGAACATATGAAAAAGTGAAAATGTAAAATCAATAATCTGCCAAAAAAAAAATCAAAGTTTACATTAAAATAGTTTTTCAGTTTTGTAACACTGGAAATAACCTTCATTTAGAGATGAGGAAAATCAATGATAAATATTGCTTAGGTTTTATGGTGTTTCCCCCTTTTCATTTGCTTGAAAGAGAAACGGCCTGGGGCAAAAACACCTTAAAATATGGAAAACCAATGAACAGCATGGGATTTGTAAGTATTTTGCATGAACCCATAGTACCCACAGAACTTTCTTTCCTGGTCCTTCACATGGCAGTGGGCACTAACAGGTTAACCCCCTAGTCATGTGAAAAACAGGAAATGACACCTAATAAAAAACCTTCCCCACCCCCTACTCTTCAGGAAGAAGCTCTTCCCCGTGACCAGAGTATAGACTCACCGCTGAAGCTGCAGGACCATCAAAAAAAGCTTTGAACGTCCTTGCAGAAGCCTCCTCCTGGGCTGTGGCCTTTTGTTGCCTATCAATGAAGCAATCCACAATGTTTCCCAGTGCAAGCGCATATCCCAGTACAAAAATGATATCACTATATATCCTGAAAGTTGTTTATCACTATAAATCCGGAAAGTTACATAATCCATGGGCAGATGAAGATGGAAAGAGGGACAAAGAAGAATCTCACTGACCCAATGGATAACACTCACATATACAATTCATATAAATACCTACAGCATGGGTGTCCAGAAGGTATTTCGATCTACCAGTAGTGATGGGCGAATTTATTCGCCTGGGGCGTATTCGCGGCGAATTCCCGTGATTCGCGAAACTGCCAAAAAAATTCGTGCAAAAAAATTCGCCGCGCAAAAACGAGTCGCGCGTCGTTTTCGGCGCGTCGCGTCAAAAACGACGCGCGACTCGTTTTTGCGCGCCGAAAATGACGCGACCCGTCGGAAACGACGCGACTCGTTTCGCGAATCGGCGAAAAATTCACGAATTTCTCTGGAAATTCGCAAATTGTTCGGCGAAGCGAAACGCGCCCGTTTCGCCCATCACTATCTACCAGTAGACCTTTAGTTGGTGATCATTAGATCTCAAGACACTGTCAACAAACAGCTTGTCTATTTCACCCTCATGTTTCATGCTTTTCATTCAGTTATTATTATGTTAGAGTTACATAAGAAAAATATGTTTAAACATAATAATATACATTTTCAAAAAATCATCTATAAAGCCCCACCAATGCAACACCTCTTCAAATGCTTTACACAAATGGTTCCTCATGATTGTTAAAAAGGATGTTGGCGTACAACAATGCAACATTGGATCCCATCTCTGTACCCTGCAACTGTAGCAAATAAAAATGCTGAAGTGAAAAATAATTATTAGTTAAGACTAACTCAAGCAAAACCTTTATATAAAAAGACTTTTCCAACTCCTCCATTTTTGTTGTTAAAGAAGAGGGACAATCCACACAATGGACACTTTAAAACCTCGGGGACTGATTAGAGAAAATGATTTATACAGTTTTATATGTGAATGGACAATAAGTGAGATGCAAGAAGGGGAGAATCTTATTTTTACAAGTGTGCTATTTATTCTGCATATTTCGAACTGTACTACTTGATGGTTTAAGATCAGTTGATCTTCTATGAACCCTGATCTTTAGTTCCTTTAATAGATTTTCAATTGGATTCAATTGACCGGGACATTATAGCAGCTTTATTTTATTTCTCTGAAACCAATTGAGCATTTCCTCAGCTGCGTGTTTGGGATCTTCACTGGGCTGATGTACAGTGCCATTTCACATCCAAACATGATGTGTGCAATGACATCCAAAAAGTAAAATTTTTAGTCTCATCTGCCAATACTATATTTTCCCACATTCAGCAGTGGAGTCTTGCTCGATGAGTGTGCATAGAGGCCATGGTGGATGAGTGCATTACTTATTGTTTTCTTTGAAACAACTGTACCTGCCAATACAAAAGCAAGGTTCAAACCAAAAATGTGATTTTTCTTTGTCCTCCAAATGAATCGCAACCAGGGTTCTCTCCTTCCCTCAAAGTATGTAGCAAGAAGGGATTTTTAGTACAGTTTAAACGGTACCCACGCAGTATCGAGCTTGTATCTGATTATACTCACAGACGTTCAGATATAGTATGGTGTTTATCTAAAACATGAACTATGGACTTTTCCATCTGGGTAGATAATAAGAGCTGCATGTGCGGAAAATTTCCTAAAAGCTTTTTATTGCACTTACAAACACTTTTTCTTAAAATCGCTTTTAAAATACAGAATCTTCCTTTCCAGAGGTCAGACTCCTTGCGCAGTGCTGTGTGCGGCTTCACCTCCAAGGTCGACCTTGGAGGTGAAGCCGCACACAGGACTTTATAAGGCTGTATATATATATAAATGATATCCTTATAATACACAAAAGCTGTAAATATCTTGCAAATTATTTCCTTATAAACGGTGAGTTCTGATGTCATCAGTTATAAACGGTGAGTTCTGATGTCATTTCTGTCACATGACTCACTGAAACTTGTGTATTATAATAAATAAAGTACCCCCATTTGCAAAATATGAGGATATTAGAAGTTACCTCGGAGTTCCATGACCTGTATAAAAACATGTCATGTAACTGCTCGGTAACTTATAATATCCTTATAATTTACAACAGGGGGTACTTTATTCACTATATAACAGGAAGCTAGACATTTCAGTTTTGCATTGTATTCTAGAATGGCTTGCTCTCAGTGGTGGTTGAATCTATTAGTAAATGAGGTCCATTAAGTTTGGTCTCAGTTATGCATTTAATATGTATATCTCATTATCTTTCATTCTCTCCAACTAAAAAAGATTAAGAGATTTAATTGTGCTACATGAACATATGAAAAAGTGAAAATGCAAAATCTATAATCTGACAAAAAATCCAAGTTTGCATTGAAATAGTTTTTCAGTTTTGTAACAATGGAAATAACCTTCTTTTAGAGATGAGGAAAATTAATGCTAAATATTGCTTAGGTTTTATGGTGTTTCCCCCTTTTCATTTGCTTGAAAGAGAAATGGCCTGGGGCAAAAAACACCTTAAAATATGGAAGACCAATGAACAACATGGGATTTGTAAGTGTTTTGCATGAACCCATAGTACCCACAGAACTTTCTTTCCTGGTCCTTCACATGGCAGTGGGTACTAACGGGTTAACCCCCTAGTCATGTGAAAGACAGGAACTGACACCTAATAAAAAAACCTTCCCCACCCCCTACTCATACTCCTTTTCATTTCCTGTCCTCATTAGGAAGAAGCCCCGTGACAAAGTGCATAGGCTCACCGCTGAAGCTGCAGGACCGGCGAAAAAAGATTTGAGTGTCCTTGCAGAAGCCTGCTCCTGGGCTGTGGCCTTTTGTTGCCTATCAACGCAGTAAGCCGTAATGTTTCCTAGCAGAAGCGCATGCGAGGTAAGGCGTTGGTTCTCCTGTGCCGGGTACTGGAGGACGAAAGTGATGCGGCGTGTGACGTAATTTCCACCAAAAATGGTTTAAACTGCACTGCAGTAATATAGCTCTCCCTGCTGAAGCTGGCTCAGCAAATCAGGAGCACTCATTTAGCACACAAGGCACTGAAGTAAGTGCAGCACTGTATTTATTATTATTATTATTATTAATGTATTTCTATAGTGCCAACTTGTTTCATAGCGCTGGGATGTATGTACAGTAACTCCATATTTATTGGGATGTATGTAACTCCTTATGTTCTATGTATGTAATTCATGTGATTTAGTTGTAGGTGGGGGGAATGAATTTACAAGTATATTCGATGATTCATTGCTGTCTCCTCCCCTTTGTTTTACTCTATAGCTATGAGCTCTGGGAGGTGTTCCTATTCCAGGGGGTGAGTGGGCAGAGAATTAAGCCTTTTTGTACATCATATGTTGGAAATGGGTACTCATTCTTTTATTACATTACAGGAGTACCACAAGCAGACAAAGGGAAGATGGAAGAGAAAAATCTGCCAGGAAAGAATTCTTATCGTGTAACAAGCCGGCTTTACACTCCAAGAAATTCTGTCAGAAATGCCTTGAACTGGTTTAAGGTTCAACTTCTTCATCACAACAAATGTCTTCATTCCCTGATTACTGTTCAAATCCAATGCCAAGAAAGCTTTGGTTTTTCCAGTACATCAAGTAATCAAAGATGTTATCAAAGAGGAATGGGAATCTCCGGACAAGAAGTTTTGTCCACCAAGACAAATGAAAAAGATGCATCCCTTCATAGAAGAAGACACTAAAGACTGGGAGGTAGAACCAAAAGTAGACGCATCAATAACAAGGGTAGCTAGAAAAAACACGTTACCGGTAGATGAATGCATGGAACGAAGAAAAGATGCTACACTAAAAAAAATCCTACTTGGTGGCTGGAACTGCCTTTAAACCAGCTCTTGCAATTACTTCATTGGCTAGAGCAAATAAATTATGGATCCAGGAAGTGGAAGAAGCTTTAAAAAATAAAACCAGTAGAGAAGAAATTTTAAAATATATGGAGAAAATCAAAGTGGCCAATGCATTTATATCAGAAGCATCAATGAACAATGTGATGCTGTCAGCCAAGAATATGAGTCTAGCAGTAACAGCCAGACTTCCCTCTGGCTCAGACATTGGATGGCGGACACCCCATCTAAGCATAATTTGTGCTCCTTACCATTTCGAAAGAAAATTACTATTTGGTTCCAAATTGGATAATATCATATCCAAGGCACCGGCAGGCACATTGTCATATCTGCCTCAAGATAAAAGAGATAGAAGACCTCCCTCCAGGGCATCAAAATCCTTTAAAGAGGCAAGATCTTACAGACCAGGGGATTCATTTAAGCAAATTAATTGGAGAGGAAAAAGGCTGTAATTTCAGTCCGAAAGTAAAGAAATAAAATATGAGAAGAAGCCCTTAAGAAGGTGTGCGAGCCCCACAGCTTCAAGTGAGGGGAGGGGGAGAGACTCAGCCACTTCCAAGCTGCTTAGGCTCAAATTACCTCAGACGCATGGGTATTAGAAATTGTGCACAAAGGATATCACTTGGAATTCAAAGAACAGATGGACAGAATTGTTCCTTCAAAATCCCTGCAAACGGCAGAAGCGTTAATGACTTTAATGCAAATTGTGGTAGAGAAAAAAGTGATTCTGAAGGTTCCCCTAGATCAGCAGGGGAGAGGGGTGTATTCTCCATTGTTCATAAGAAAAAAACCATCAGGAGACTTCAGAGCCAAACTACTGAAACAACTGAACAGGTTTCTTCATATAAGATCCTTCCAAATGGAGTGAATACAATCAGTGACTCAAGTACTGTGACCAGAGGACTGGCCGGTGAAAATCGATCTGATGAATGCATACCTCCATATTCCAATAGCAAGATCGCACCAAAAATTTCTACGATTTTATCGTAGGACAAAATTTCCAGTATGTGACCCTCCCTTTTGGCCTTTCTGGTTTCCACAGTTGCTGAAACTAGTGGAAGCCTCCCCAATCAGGATTCCAGCCTTGCCCAACCTGGTATGTCAGGGGCCACTGCTACATCCCAAGCTAGAAGGCTGGGCATTCTGGAGGCATTCTGGATTCTATGATTTTTTAATATTTTTTGTATTAAATTGAAAACCAATTCGTTTTTTTTTCTTGGGGGGGGGCTATACAGAAAGTTAATATACTTCTCATGAAAGGGGCACTTGTGTTGGAAGCACCAACCTTCACAACCCCTGGTGCTTATTCAGATCTTAAAGGAACAGTAACACCAAAAAATGAAAGTGTTTTAAGGAAATATCACGTAGTGTTGCCCTGCACTGTTAAAACTGATCTGTTTGCTTCAGAAACACTACTATAGTTCATATAAACATTTAGAAATTGCAAAACTTATGTATCTTATATACCCGGTGTGTGTCCTAATCCTCGTGGCAGACATTACTGTCCAGACTTCAGATAGTCCAGTGTTTATTTGTCGGATCAGAGTGACACACTTATGTAGTGGATACTAATAAGGCTAAATGTTTTTTTATTGAAAATCTAGTAATTTATTTAATTTAGCAATACATAGCCCAGGGGCATCAGAGGCATTACCCATATTGCATTGCCATACTTGCCATAGTTAATTAACATAATTGGTTAATTTACAACAGCAGGTAATGAAAAAAAGTTAAAAAAACAATAAAATTAGTGCTGAAATGTTTTGCAATAAATTATTCTAAAATCAAAATTTTAATAGTAATTAATCATTTAAAAAGCATTTTAAATCTATTTCAATATTTAAACCATGGGGGTCAATGTTTATAATTTGTGTGTTCAGAAAGTTTCCTCTCTGTGTTTTTCTTGCACCATGTCACAGCCCCGCCAATGAGCTTTTTTTTTTTTTTTTTGGATTATTCCTATAAAGGTCAGTTTGGAGGGATCACAGTTATGATCTGTTTTAAAGTGTAATGATACACTTTGTGTAGATAGACCTTTACAGATGTTATTCATGTGCTCTCTAATGCGTATCTTAAGACCTCTACTAGTCCTTCCTACATACTGTAATTTGCATGAACACTGAAGTAACTAAATTACATTATTGCTATGGCATGTTACGGGATCTTTAATTGTAAAAGTGTCATTTGTTACATTTGATCTAAAAATGTATACTTTTCTTTCAATGTTAGTGCAAATTTTGCAAGCCTTGCAATTTAGCAAGTGTAAAAGACATCAGTTTCTCCTTGATGAGAGGTATTCATTGGATTTTCTTTTTGTTGAGAGCCAGACAGCTACGTAGGTACTAGTATCTGTTTTATTGTATTAGGTCTTCTAAATATATCACACATACATTTTCGGTCAGGTGTTCAGTTGTCTTTATCTTTTTTCATTAAATGAAAATTTAATTTGTTCAAGCTGTTTATTTGAATTATTGTAGGTGGTATTGGAATATATTGGTTTTCTTTTCTGTCTTTTCTTTATTCTTTTTGTTCTGTCTTTTTTATTACATTTAATCTTAGCTTTTTCTATGATGTCCTCCCTGTATCCCATTTCTGGAAATTGTTTTTTATGTTACATTCTTTTTCATATTCAGTCTGGTGACTGCAGTTTCACTTTATTCTGTTAAATTGGCTGAGAGGTATATTTTACAGCCATTTTTTATGATGACAGCTATTATTCAAGATGAATCCATTACAGTTGGTAGGTTTTCTGTATAGGCTGGTCTCTAGTATCCACTGGTCACTTGGATGGTGAATTCTTAAAAAAAAATTGTAATTGGGGGGCGTGGTCTGCATGTGATCCTGTTAAGCCGCACTTTCACGGAGCTCCGGTCGCGGGCCCATAAATACATCAAACCCGTCCCTGTAAGAATACAATTCCCTCCTGCAAACAACTGCCATACCTGCAGGGAAGTGGCGTGCACTATTTCTGGCACACAAATAGATGGGCCGACACTGCACAGCCACTAGGGATGGCGCGAACCG
>CM044434.1:60851403-60864417 GCA_024363595.1 Xenopus borealis | reverse complement strand
CCCAGCAACCTAACAACAAAACATTGGGAAGATAGGAGAAAATTAATTCATACCTACTGGGAAAGAAAATTCCGGTAGGTATGAATTCATTTTCTCATTTCCTGGCCATCCCCCTTCAGCATGAAAATGCACAAGTGGATCATACCCAAGCAATCAATAAAGGGAGGGAGACAATTATGCTTAAGTTCTTTTATATGCAGAACAAAGAATTGATTGCCCAAACTGGGCTTAAGATAAAGACATCACATCTAATCTATAATGCCTTATAAATGTGTTGGGAGTAACCCAAGTCGCTGCCCTCCAGATTGCGTCGGTAGAAACTCCTGCTTCTGTTGCCAAGAGGCTGCCATACCACATGTAGAATGTGCCTTAAAGGGGTTGTTCACCTTCCAAACACTATTTTTTGTTCAGTGATTTTCAGATTGTTCTCCATAAATAAATACTTTTTTCAAATACGTTCCATTATTTATCTTTTACTGTTTTTCCAAAATCTAAATTTAAAGTTGAATGTTGGTGTCTCTGGTGTTTGAGTCTGGCAGCTCAGTAATTCAGGTGCAGACTCTAAACTGATACCATTTTTCAACATTTAATTGATACACTTCACAGCAACAGCTCTTGTGTATTGGCAACTATTGTATCAATTCTAAAAGCTGCCTGTAATGAAACCCAGAGATTCTGCTCAGCAGGGACAAAGACACAAAAATGTATCCATTAAATGTATTGTTTATACCCTACAATATAAAACCATCCGATAACAAAAGACTACTCAAATTCTTCCGCAATTTTATTTGGAAACATAAAAGACCACGGATAAGTATGTTTAAATTACAACAGACAAAAGAAAAAGGAGGGGTAAATCTCCCAAATATAAGAGAATACAATGAAGCATCACTATTAAGATTCGCAGGTGACTGGATATATAACAGAAACATATATACTTCAACAGAAATAGACCAACTCTTAACAGGTGGTATCTCGCTTAACGTACTTCTTCATTCTCGTCCAAAAGATATACCCCAAGACATGCTCGAACATCCACTATTCATAGACACATATAAGATATGGACCTCAATAAGGCGAAAATATAAATTAACTCCGGGTCAATCGATATACACAACCTGGCTTGGTAATCCAGCCTTTCTGATAGGGGAAAACAATAAAACAGTATTAGACTGGCAAAATCAAAACTTAAGTCTGGTCAAAGACATAATTAGTGATTCCTTTAAAATACCATCAAAAGAAAATCTCACTCAAAAATTCCCATTTTTATCTAATGACTATATGCTTTCAAATCAAATTATACACTTCTCCACAACAGTGCTAAAAAAGTTATCACAAACAGATAAAGAAAATCCAATAAATACACTATGGCCTAAGAGGGACTCACACAATACAATTCAATACAAACAGAACCAACAGAAAAGTTTCTAGCTAAATGGACATCAGCACTCCCACAAACAAATACATCACAAATACTCAAATATCATACAAAAACTATGCAAGTATTGACCCCTAGTAAATATCAGGAAATGTCACTTCAGATTTTACACAATTCTTATCTCACTCCGCTTAGAAGACATCATATTGGCACCTTAGATAGAGATAACTGCTTAAGATGCCATCAGCCTCGAGCAGATCTCGTGCATTGTTTTTGGTCATGCCCCACCATACAAAAATTCTGGGGAAATGTGCAGGAATATTGGAAATCTTTAACAGAAAAGACAGCCCCTTTTACTTTACTATGGACACTTTTTGGGATACCTCCCCCACAAATAAAACTAACACGCTCAGAGAGAAGTTTAGCAGAGAAACTAATGGCAGCATCCAGGAAAACCATCCTCCATCACTGGCTCTCCCCATCCATACCTCCTCTTTCTTTAGTGAAACAAAAACTTCATTATATTTTTCACATGGATTGGTTGGAAACCACCACGAATAAAGAACAATACACAGAAAAAAAATTCTCAAATTGGATGACCTATATAGCCTTACTCCCCATACACATTAGACACTTAACAGTTTACGCGTTCCGACATACCACATGGTATGATACGGAACTACTATTAAATAACACAACTATACAAGTTACACATCAATATATTCAAAATTTACAAAGAACACAGGAACAGAGCCATCGATCACCCCCCAGGAGTCATCAAATTAACAAGATGCTATCTACAAGTCATGTATATAATGTCAAAGATTGAATGTGGGTTGTGAGATTTATCTATCAAAGACATTACCATTTATTAGAGATAATTCAAAAGAAAACAAAGGATTTGCTTATAAGATCATCTGTTAAATTGTACGTCAAGGAAAGATTCTTTTTGTCCCTCCTAACTTATTTGTAAAATTTGTTTATTTATGTTATGAAAAATAACTAAAAACATATGTTTAAAAAAAATGTATCGTTTAGAACAGTTGGAGTGGGGTCGGCGACCCCCCTCCCAGAGCTGCTTTAGAAGCTGAAAAATTACACTTTACACTTCAATATTAGAAAAACAGTTACAAATAGAAAATAGACAGTAATTTAACTTTTATTATTATTATTATTATTAATAACGTATTTCTATAGCGCCAACATATTTCGTAACTCCTTTAGGCAAAGAGCTGCCCTGCTCCTTGTATGCTGTTGCTATGGCCTTGATTATCCAGGAACTTAAAGTAGATTTAGAGGCCTGCTCTCCTTTCCTCTTTCTGGCTGAAATGACAAACAACATTCTTGATTTTCTGATGCTCTCTGTTCTCCTGATGTAAACCTCTCTTTTGATATCCAGTGATGAATCTTTCTGCAGAGAAGATGTAGGAGGCTCAAAAGACTCATTGATATGAAATTTCATTACTATCTTAAGAAGGAAACTTAGAATTGGTCTAAGAAACACCTTCTTTTCATGAAAGACGGTAAAAAGAGGATCCATGGAAAGAGCTTAGAGCTCGGAGATCCTCCGGGTTGAGGTAATAACCACTACAAAAAAAGTTTTTAATGTAAGTAGCCATAGGATGACATTAAGCATGTGGTGACAGTTATTGCAGGAGTACACTTCAGATACTTTTGCTCTAGATCAGGGGGTTGGCTTAGTCGGTTCTTCGGATAGCGTCTGAGTGATCCAAACAACCACCTCTATAACAAGTTTGGGGGACTTCTAGCATGGTCCTACTATGGGGGGGTTAGGATCCCACGAGGAAGATTTTTAATAGGCGACTAGACAAATCCACAGCAGGGATAAAGAAGTGCTTCCATAAAATCAGAATTACAAAAGAATTGAGAGAGAATTTGTTGGTGTGGGATAAGATTCTGACCAACTTTAATGGGATGAGGATATGGATTGAGGAGGCTAGGCTTAGCCAAGAATTGAATTTTCTCACAGATGCATCATGGAGCATTGGTTTTGGGGCTTATTTCTCATGGAAATGGATTGCTGGTAGATGGCTGCATGTGAAAGGGTTAACGAAGAACCTGACAGAGCTTTTTCATATTTCGGTAGCTCTGGAATTATGAGTAGAAGAATTAGAGAATAAAGCAATAAGGTTTTTATCAGACAATATGGGAGTAGTTCATGCAGTGAAAAACCTCTCATCTGATTCACCTCCAGTAATTAGGTTACTGAGGCAGCTGGTGCTGATTTGCATGAAGTTTAATATATCATTCAAAGCACGACACGTGCCAGGTGCAGAGAACACGTTAGCAGATGCCTTATCAAGGGAAAAATGGGAGCTTTTCTTTAAACTGGCCCCTAATACAGATAAAACGGCTCATACATGTCCTGATAATTTGTGACAGCTGGTAAACCCATATTAGAAGAGCTGTACACAAGGTCGTTGTTGGAAAAAACTCTTGCCAAATATTAAAGTGCATGAGAAGATGGCGGCTATTCTGCACTGGTGGTAAGAAAAATTATGCTTTTAAGGATTTGTTAGCCTTTTTGAGGGAATTTTACAAGGAAGGGAAGTCCAAGGCAGCAGCTGTTGCTACATTAGCGGCGATATCGCATTTTTCTTTAACAGAAGGGAAGCCTGATTTGACACGTAGTCCTATCATTAGAAAAGTGTTGAAAGGTTGCAGTTGATTGCAGGGCCCTAATGTGGATAAAAGGGAGCACATTGTTAAGACTAAGTTGCAACCGTTACTGAAATCCCTAGGTAGGATTAGTTTTCATCAGTTAGAATGTGTGTTGTTTAGAGCGGCTTTTGCATTGTTGTTTGGAGGAGCATTTAGTATAAGCGAGCTAGAGCCACCTTCTGAGAAGGCAATAAAAAAGGTGTTGTGGTATAAAGATGTGTCCATACAGGAAAATAAATCGCTGATTTATATTAGTAGTTCTAAGACAGACCAGATGGGTAAAGGAAAATTAGTAAGTATACGGGAAACAGGTCAAGTGTCATGCCCCATTGGGTTGGTAAGGGAATATATTGCAGTGCGTCCGGAGGGAGGTCCACTATTGTGGTTACATGGAGATTTTTCCCCCTTTCAGCCTTTCAGTTTAGGCAGCTTCTGAAAAAAGCAGTGATTGATAATGGGTGGGATCCAAAGAGGTTTGGGTCTCACTCTTTCAGATTAGGTGCAGCAACTGAGGCAGCAATGGGGGGGTGGGGGTTGAGGTAGCGAGAGGATTATTATTATTATTATCATTAGGAAGATGGATGTTGAAAGTTGAAAGTTTTCAGGAGATACATAACACCCATAAGCAATGCAAGGGAGGAGTCTTAAATAATATTTTGGTTTTGGCACAGCAGGAGGTCCGACAACTTGCAACATCTTGATGTTAGGCCATTCATTTATTTTCTGGGCAATGAGGCATGCAGGGGTTGCAGGATAGCAGATGGTTTGCCGAAGGAACATATGCAGTGTCAGACTGGCCCACTGGGATACCAGGAAAACTCCCGGTGGGCCCAGGTGTCAGTGGGCCTCTTGCTTCTTACAATTTAGCCTATTTCATGGTTATTCCCTATTTCTTTATAGGGAAAAAATGCTTAATAATGGGAAAATATAGTCAGTAGATATAAAAGACTGAGTTGAGGTTGAGTGAGGAGAGGAGGAATAGTTTGGAAAGTGGGCCCACAGACTAGAGTTTTCTGGTGGGCCCATGGTCTAAGGTTTTCTGGTGGGCCCCTGGCATCCCAGTCCGACACTGAACATATGAAGATCATTTGGCTTGGTAAGAGAGGGATGAGATGGTAAAAGCTGAGAGGTATAGCCTTTGGAGCAGCAAACCAGAATCCTATACATTTGCTAATCATAATTATAGGGAGGTTGACCTTATTTCACACAGGACACCAACCCTTATTGAAACCAGTATATGGTGTGGTCAGATATGATTCAAAGTAGCAATTGGTGGGGTGCCAATTTTTCCCAGGGCATAGTGAAGGCCAGGAAGAAGGTTAACAGGGCCATGCATAAATTCATGTGTTCCTCCGGTGGGGGTGTAAAAAGGCATGAAGGTTTGGATTTCTTTATTGGGAACATTAAAGTGTTTATTGAGGAATGGTGGAGGTCATGGGCCGGGTAGTGGGGCCATTGGAAAGGTTAGGTGTCACCCCTCCCCTTTTTTCCATTGGTTAGCGTCAGTGTGGCTCTTGGAGTATGAATTGGTTACAGTGCAGACCTACCTTGAGTGAGTCACAAGCAGGGCTTCCATTAGAAATCACAGGGCCCGTACAACAAAATTGGGCCCCACTCACCCAGGCCCCACCTCAGATCTGCCCACTCCACACCACAGTTAAAAGACCACACAAATATTGATGGTCAGGGCCCCCTTACAAGTAGAAAAAAACTGTGGTGCCAGGGCCCCCCCCCATAAAGTTGTTTTTTAAATTAGTGGTCAGGGCCCCCCTACAAGTTAAAAAAAAATATTGGTGACCAGGGCCCCCCTATAAAAACTTTGGTGCCAGGTTACAAAGAATATTTTTTTTAGAAAAAAAAACCTTGGCCTCAGGGCCCCCTTACAAGTTAAAAAAAATTGGGGCAGCAGAAAATATTTTTTTTTTAAAACTTTGTCGCCAAGGCTCCCATTACAAGTTAAATAAAAATTGGGGCCCCAAAAAATAATTAAAAAAAAAATTGGTGCAGGGGCCTATAGAGTGTTAAAATAGAGCATTGGGGGGGGCGTGGCCTGATGATACACTGATAGAGACGTGCTTTGTGGCGCTCCGGCACTCATTAAAGCTAAACCTTATATTTACCCCTTGCAACGCACTAAAAAAAGGAAAAATCTGAAAGCTTTACCGGTCAGCAACACTCCAAAGACCTCAGCTGCTACAAAGAACCGGGATATTGAACATTTTTTCGAAAAATCGAATGAAGAGGAGAAAACTGGGGAATCCAATATGGCGGATGACGAAGAGACGCGTGATGCCAATGAAACAACTAATAGCGTCTCAAGCAACCCAGCCCTACAAACGCTACTCACAGACTTGCCAAACAAAGCCGATTTGGCCCAGCTACTAAAAGAGATCAAGACATCCATAAAGCAAGAAGTAACGGGCCTACAGGTAGAAAGTTGGGAAAGTTGACCTCTCTAGAATCTACGCAGTTAGAACTCAGCGAAAAGACAGATCACCTGCCACCAAACAAGAGCGACAGATATATATATGCTGAAAAGGGCAATGGAAGATTTGGAAAACCACAACAGACGCTGCAACATTAGAATCAGAGGGTTAAAAGAAAAGTTTGATATATCTGAGGCCCGCCAGACCATTGAAGGCCTATTCCGACAACTTTTAGGCATGGGACCTGATGAAACAATCCGCATAGAAAGGTTCCACAGAGTAATGTTCAGGAGACAAGGGAAACCGAGGGACCTACTGTGTTGCCTACACCGCTTTGCCCAGAAAGAGGAAATCATTCGCAAAGCAAGGGAAGCGGGAGACCTAATGGTTGATGGCAATAAGATCGAGCTCTTTCAGGATCTGGCACATTCCACTATCCTGCAATGCAGATTCCTAAAAGGAATAACAGAGGATCTTAAGTTCCAAAAAGTTATCTATCGATGGGCCTTCCCGTTTGCCCTGGCAGCCCGCCATAATGGGTCTTGGATATATCTACGCGAACCCTCAGATGCCAGCAATTTCTGCAAAACATTAAAAACTGCAACACCGCATCTCTCCTCCTGGTCCCACTATATCTATGGCCTGGAGGATCCATAAGCGGACGGCTGAAGGAAGGGGCCTGACTTCGGCTTCTATCATTCACTTCGCTCTTCAGCGAGTGTATCCAGGACACTGGGGATATCCTATAAGAAAATCCGGTACTGGTAATATACTTCCCCTATCTGTTTAAACTAGTTTGAACCTCGGGCTATCAGATAATTAATAGTTGATTCCCCCCACTCGGATTTTCCTCAGTTACAACATATGGATCTAACAGAGTTTGATATGCTCTCTCTTTAAGGGACTTTCTTATAACTTTTTCACTGATAAAACCTATGTTGCCAGCAAGATAGTGCTACCAGAAGAGTAATGTAATGCAGAGCACAGCCTAAACACATGCCTACGTTCCTGATTCAGCTACGGCCGACTCTGCCCATTTATCAGTCACTAGCTGGCACAACATAGATGCAGCCAGGAGCAGCAGGGGTCCCCACCCGTGGAGGGGAATCAAACGCCTATATCCCTGGCACCCCGAAGCGCAGTGCCGGAGCAACACGCATACCAGTGTGCTCTCAGACACTTACCCCCCCTCACACTCTCAAGGTGCACATCGCTAGCCAGGGGTAACAGTTTGAAGTACCCCTGCTAGTAAGAGAGCAACAACCTTTGAGGAGGAGACAAGCCTCTCCTCATCTCATCTTTGCTTTATCTTCACTTGCTTAACCTATTTATCTCTCTCTTTTATCTCTCTCACTTCTATCCCCTTCTCCTCTTACATTTACCACCTCCTATCCCCTCTCCGCCTCTCCCTTGTTCTCCCCCCCTTACTTTTTTTTCCTTTTCTCTTTTTCTTCTCCTTTCTCTGTCTCTCTCTCCCCCTCCTTCTATTAACCTTTTTTTTTTCCTATACCCAACTTCAACTTGGTCTCACTCCTTTCCCTTCCCTTCTCCGCCAATAATTTATCTATAACCTCCCACTGCAAATAATAGAATGCAATCTCAGCAGCAGTTAGCTAATAAAATAGGTAATACCCAGGTGAATATAATCAGCCTAAATGCAAATAGTCTTAATTCCCCCAACAAACGAATTCTACTCAAGTAGCTTTTGTGCAAGAAACTCACTTCAAACTGAATTCGGCCCCCAGGTGGTCAAACAAATATTTCCCAGAGATATATATCAGTATCACCCAAAGCAATAAGACTAAGGGAGTAGCTATCCTTTTCGGTAGGAATTTTAATTTCAAGGTCCTATCCACAAAAAAAGATCCTAATGGGAGATACCTCTTTGTTAAAGGCACCCTAGGCCCGCAGAAAATTACGTTTGCAAATGTTTATCTGCCTAATGTTCACCAAGATGTAATATTCCATAGCATCACAGAAGGTCTATTGGGATTCACAGAGGGTCTTTTAGTCTTAGGCCAGGGCTTGAATATCCCTGTCAACCCGGTCAGTGACTGCTCTACAGGCAAATCTACTGTACCAGCGAATGTTGAAATATTATCAAAGATCTACACCAATTACAGGTAGTAGATTCATGGCGCCTAGTCAAACCCACAGGGAAGGACTACTCCTTTTATTCTGCCAGACATGACCTATATACTAGAATTGATTACCTGTTCTTGGCCCAACACCACCTAGGGGCTCTAGGCAATGCAGAAATCTATACACGATCCTGGTCAGACCATGCACCAATATCCTTATCTATCTCCTTGAATGCTAACTCTCCTAGAGAAGGCACATGGAGATTGAACGAGGCAGTGCTGAAAGATAAGGTATTTCTAGAGGAACTTAAATCTTCCCTAAAGAATTTTTTCAAGGAAAATATAACAGATGAGGTTAACCCTGTCACTGTGTGGGAGGCCCATAAATGTTATATCAGGGGTATCCTTATCCAACTATGCTCTAGGAGAAAAAAGGCACATAAGGTGAAACACGAGAAATTGCTCTTTGAAATTCAAAAATTGGAAATTGCCCACAAGGATACCCATGAAAGAGCAACTCTCTCACAATTAGCCGAGCTTCGCACAAAATTGGCAAATCATCATGAGCTTTTTACGGAAAAAGCCATACTGAGAATGAGACACCGCTTTTATGAACACGGGGACAAGTGTGGCAGATTGTCGGCTCGTCTCCTTCGTGCTCAGATGTCTAGAAACCATATCCATAGCATACAGCCTAAGATAGGCAAAGCACTACAACACAGTCCTCACATAACACAGGAGTTCCATAGGTTCTATTCTGAATTATATCAGCTTAAAACCCCAGAGGAAGTTGGACTCCCTCACATAGAAGCAATCGATAAACTGAATTCAGTAACCATCCCGTGCTTAAATTCAGCAACAACTAGCCCTAGAGGCAGACATTACGTCAGACGAAGTCTCCCAAGCGATTAAATCGTCCACACCAGGAAAAAGCCCGGGCCCAGATGGATATAGCATTGGCTACTATAAAACATGTTCTGACCTACTTATCCCTCACATGACCCAGGCATTCAACGCACTACAATCCGAGGCCCACCTCTCCTATACTTCCCTGGAAGCTCATATCTCTTTACTACTGAAACCTAATAAAAATGCGGAAGACCCGGGTAGTTATAGGCCCATATCCTTGATAAATGTCGATGTAAAGCTTTTAGCGAAAATAATAGCCCTCAGAATACAAAAAGTCCTTAGCCCTTTGATTGGTTTAGATCAAACTGGCTTCATCCCCGGGAGGGAATCTAGAGATAATACTAATAAATTAATAAATATAGTTCACCATGCAAAACATTCAAATACTCCCCTCATGCTTCTGTCCACGGACGCTGAAAAGGCGTTTGACAGGGTCAACTGGACTTATATGTTCAGATGTCTTACAAAATTCGGCTTGGGGGAATGTATTTGTAAGTGGATTCAGTCCCTCTATAGGGGCCCAGTGGCAATAGTTAAAGTAAATGGGATACTCTCTGACTATATCAACATCAAAAATGGCACCAGGCAGGGATGTCCTCTTTCGCCCACCTTATTCGCTCTTGCATTGGAACCTCTCCTTATACATATCAGATCACATCCGGATATATCTGGTATCAAAATTAAAGATAGACAATGCAAAATAGCAGCATATGCTGACGACTTACTCCTTTTTATAACAAAGCCCCTAATTTTGATCCCAAGCTTAAATAATCTATTGGAACTATTTGGGAAATTGAGCAATTTCAAAATCAACCACACCGAATCCTTAGCATTAAACATTTCCATTCACCCCCGAATGATTCAGGGACTCTCCCAGAACTTCCCATACAGTTGGGCAAACATACAACTCACTTATCTGGGCATCACAATAACCAAAAATTATGAGGAGTGGGTGGAGATCAACTGTAAGAAATTACATAGTAGCATAAGTAAAGACCTCTGAGATTGTTCTAGGCACCCTCTGTCCTGGGTAGACCGAATTAATGTCATTAAAATGAACATCATGCCTCGATTACTCTATATGTTTCAATGTATCCCACTTCATTACTCTAATAACTGGCTGCAGACTTTCCAATATCACCAAATTTATATGGAATAATAGATCCCCTAGGATTAAAGCAACCCTCTTATACAGGAAAAAGACCAAAGGCGGCCTAGCTCTCCCAGATTGTGCACGCTATCTCAAGGCGGTTTTACTTAACAGGACTGGTCATACCACCTGAAATTGAACAACAATCCACGGGCACTCATCTTATACACCTACCCTAGATAGACAAGGTCCACCAGAGGATATTAAATACCTCACACCCTTTACTTAAAAGTACCCTGAAAGCATGGGATCAAATTTAATGCAACCCCAAAATTACCTCCTTCCCTTCTCCATTAAACAATCCAGCTTTTCCAGCAGCACTCAGACCTAACTCCTTTCAGGAGTGGCTCATAGATGGACACTTACAGTTTGTCCATGTGATAGAGAAAGGGAATCTTGCAAGTTTGGATCTACTTAAGCAAGCCAGACCAAACGTAACCTTCCAGGATTACAAATATCTCTAGATCAAACATTTCTACTCATACTTATAAACTCATAAAACACTTGGCAGACAACTCACTCCATTTGAAAATCTATGCATTAAATCGAACCCTCCCAAAAACACAATATCGCTCATATACGATATGCTAGGGTTTACAACGGAAAAGAAACAACTTCCATTTATTATGGCCTGGGAAAAAGACCTCGACCTGGAAATCTCTGATGACATACATAAAAAATGCATTTTTAATCTAATGTTTAGTTCTAGATGCTGCAAGAATTAAACTACAAAATATTGTGCACGTGGTATTACACTCCACTTAAGTTGAGCCGCTTCTACCCCACTACCAGTAATTTATGTTGGAGATGCAAAACTAATGTAGGGTCTCTTATCCACATCTTCTGGGAATGCCCTGGTATAGCAGAATATTGGACATCGGTTCTTCAGCTAAGCTCTAGTATTTTGGGAAGGAGTTTACCCAATTCTCCTGCCAGAGTCCTTTTGTTTTGGGAATTGGAGAATGAAGAAAGTCCCCCTGATACCTCATTAGAGGGGCACTTACTAAACGCCGCTAAGGTTATTATCCCTAGGCTTTGGAAATCAATCAACTCTCCAACAGATTGGGCAATGAAAGTCAATGAAATAGGTAAATTTGAGGAATTATTCACCTTTTCCAGCAAACAATATTCGAATTATAGAGATATCTGGGGGAGATGGATTTTATTTAAAGATACAGATGATTATAAACTACTAATGGCCTCTTGACAGGGATATCCCCGACCAAATCTCTGGCTGAACAGCGGCTCCAAAACATAGACACCCAAGGGAATGTAGACACTAAGGGAACTGAAATACTGCATATTAACATTAATGATGAGACGAAATATTAACCATATCCTGGTGTTCACCACTGATGACTTTGTATGTTGGAAAATGTTGCAGTTCTGTACTAATATGCATATTGGGCATCAAAGTGTTCAGTAGACCCCTGGCGTCATCCGTGAAAATTTATGTACACTATTGTCATTTGGGTGTCTCTGTGCGCCACAAAGTTTGGTATATCTATGCATATTGGGCATCAAAAGTGTTCAGTAGACCCCTGGGATTCATATATAGGATGTTTTATGATGATACATTATGAAATGTGGGGCATATAATGGGGCAAAATTCAAGTTTTGTGGTGATTTTCTGAAATTTGATCAAAACCATTACGCTCAGCATCACTTTATACTTAGGCAGTTTGCAGTAGAAACATATATGTAACCATATTGGATTCGTCAGAATGTGTACTTTCTGAAAATATATGGTTTTCTAGGGTCTCTGTACTGTTAGGGGGTCTTATGTCACATAATGCACATACCGGGTTGCTTCAGCTGTGAACATTCATATACAATATTGTCATTTGGGCGTCTCCGTGCGCCACATAGTTTGGTATATCTATGCATATTGCCCATCAAACTGTTTAGTTGACCCCTGTGCTCCTATTTAGGATGCTTTATGCTGGTAAGGATACATGGACATTATGATGCTGGAAAGTTGAAGCTTTGAGGCAATTTTCAGATATTTCACCAAAACCGACAATTCTGGGAACACTTTGCGACTCCGTAATTTGGGGCAGAAAGGCATGGGTACCAATTTTAGATTTGGTAGAATGTGTACTTTCCAAAAATATATGGTTTTGGGGGTAAGCTTATTTTTCTGTCTTTTTACCCCACAAAAAAAGCAGCCAATGTGTTGATTTTTCATTAGCTGAAGTTACCCACAGGAGTATTTGTATGCGCTAACTTCATTTTGGGGGCTCTAAATGCCAGATACTTTGGTAAGCACTGAACTGTATGGAGGACCACTGGCAACCATATTTAGGGTGCGTTTTCTTGGTATGTGAGGATACACGGGCGACATAATGCTGGAAAGTTGAAGCTTTGAGGCAATTTTCAGATATTTCA
>CM044434.1:60828354-60839371 GCA_024363595.1 Xenopus borealis | reverse complement strand
TGTCAAAGTTTGCACGCCTGAAATTCAATGTTTTAGTTACTCCCTTATAGAGTTGCCTCATGATTTCATAGTCAAAACTTTTACATAAAATCTTAACTTGCCGCTACAATGATATCAGAGAAATTGAAGTTGAACACAGGAACTTCTCCCACTACTCTCTACCTATGAACAGATGGAAGATGTTGCATCTACCTTGGAAAACAGGAGAAGCTCTCATAACAAAATATGGTTGCCATGGCTACAATAAATAACCAAAATCAGAAACACACAGTCACCACAGTATCCTTTACCCACCCCCACCATAATAATTGACAGGCTCATCAATTACAAATTGAAGTACAAATTGTTTCTACTGTTTAAAATGTTTTACAGTTCTGTATTATTGACAAGCATGCATTTATAATATTATGCCCATTTTGGGCCAGATTCAGCGCAATGCTTTAAAAAAAAATTATATATATCTTTACTCAGAAATGGTATGCAAAGTCATTCTGAATTTAATTTATTCTGATGTTGATTTTTTGAAATGTGAGAAACAGATGAATTTTCAGTACATTACTTCATTATCATCATAGTTGTATTTGTATTTATTTTGTATTTGGCTTTTTTGTTAAAAACTATTTGTATTAATCGGTGTATTGCATAATTATGGCACAAGTTTATAAATAATATCTTCATCTACTGTTGGCCATACACCATCCATCAATGTTTAACAATATTTTAAACCAGTCCGTATGACTTTCGGGAAAATTTTATTGGAATGTAATAAAAGCTGCCATTTCAACAACAAAATCTATCCTGGATACATGAAAGTGGAAAGCTCAGTCCCCCATACAAATAACGCACTGATGTCAGTGTATGTTGCTGGTCCAGAAGACCACTTTCACACAGAGTGGTCAAACCATCAATGTAGAAAAATCCAGTAGCCCACCGATAGGTTGCAAAAGTGCAGAATTGTGTTTATCAGCCCATAAACACATGTACAAAAGGCAACATTTTGGGAAAATTATAGGAAAAAAATGAAAAAAAACTGCTGTGCACTTAATACTAAATAAGTATGATCTACAACCATGATTTTTATAATGAAGAGGACTTTATTTGCAACTTTATATGCTACAAAGATTAATACATTGTAATATTCAATGACACTTTGTAAAACATTAAAAAATAAATATAACAAAATGCAAATATAAATTTTATATCATTCTCTCTTCCCTATATGTATACAAAATCTATACATACAAATTTGTGTGCAGATTCTGTAACATTTTCTCTCAAACATGTTTTTTATTACAAACTGCGAGTTGATACAAATAATTGTTTTATGACAGGTAATATCTGGAATGTAAGGGATGCCCTGAAATCCTTCAATGTTTCCCCTATAAATTCAAACTTAAGGCTAGGTGAGATGAGGAGAGTTTTTACCTATACAACATATAGGGGTAGGGGATTTAGCTGTTTTGTTTCAAAACTCTAATTTTTGTGGAGTATTTATTAAAGCCCAATTCTGCAAAAAGTCCCTGTCCTATTTGGAAGTTTCTGTGGTCTGTGCTGGAATTAGATAAAAAAATCTGACAATTTGGGGTTTTGTGGGTGAAAATCAGAAAAAAATTCTGGCTTTTCGGGTTCGGGATAAAGCCTGAAAAAAAAACATATGATTCAGGCAAAAACTTATGAAAAATTTATGCTATTAGGCGTTTCGCTCATTTTATCAAGTTTTCCCATGATCGGATTAAATTTAAAAAAAAATAATTAATAAGGCCAATTTGTGGATTCTAGTTTGGTTGGACTTTTTTAATGTAACATATTTTTAATTTACCATTTATTGATCATAAAATTTACTTTGAATTTAAAGAAAAATATCATCCAAGTTTTTACAAATGTTAATACTATGAAACATTCTAAGAATACTATTAGTAATATAAGGGGGTTCCTTATCTGTAACCTTTAAAAAGTGATGTACATAAATTTCCTATTTGAAGCTGTTAACAAATGATGACTCTTTTTGTGACATATTACAATTGTGTGTTAGAAAAAGCTTACAGATAAGATGTGTATTTATTTAATTAATAAATAAAACACTGACTAAGAATACAGAGCCATGTCACTCCCTAAGGTGGGGAAGAACAATTACATTACCCCAGTAGAGAATTAGCCTGGCTCAAGCTTTATATAGTGAATAAAGTACCCCCTCTTGTAAAATATAAGGATATTATAAGTTACCGAGGAGTTTCATGACCATATAAAAACACGAGGCCGAAGGCGGTGAGTTCTGAGTCATGTGAGTGAGTTCTGAGTCATGTGACAGAAATGACATCAGAACTCACCGTTTATAACTGATGACATCAGAACTCACCGTTTATAAGGATATAATTTGCAAGATATTTACAGCTTTTGTGTATTATATGCTGATACATAGTAATGTATTAAATAACTTGAATAATTTGCAACCTGAAGATACACAGTGAAAGTAGCAAGGAGAATGACTTAAGTCTTGATTTTATTTCTTCAATGTGTGGTTACCACAGTGCTTGCACTGAAGGATTAGATACCAGTGACATAAAGGGATAGCCTTAATATTTGGGGGGTTATGTATTAATGCTCTATTCTTTTGTGGTGCCTTGACGATGAAAACCAGAAAAAGTTGCGACAAAAAAATCCTAGTTTTTTTTCTTGATTTATGTCCCGAAGCTGTTCTAAGTCCAAATCTGAAAATACACCATCTAAAACCTGATGAATTCATGTAAAAGTCAATGGCAGATGTCCCCTTAACCATTTGAAGATGTTTGGAGTTTGATGCTGGATTTTCTGAGAAAACTTACATTTTTTGTGGTTTTTGGACGTCAAACGTGAAAAAGTCAAGTTGTTTGTGTGACAATACATCACATTTTTTCCTGATTCATCTTTTTAGAGTGGATTCTAGTTTGGTCTGGCTTTTTTATTTAGAAAACCAGAAAAATTTAAATTTTGAGAAATAACTCCCTTGAAACCCATCACATTTACTCATAAACATAGACTTACACACTAAGGTTAACTATTCTGTATATAAGTTTTTGCAGTGTGGAATGAAGCCATAGTATGTGAATACAATGTTTGTTTTATTCCAAAAAGGCTGTCATAGTTTCAGCTTTACCTACATGTTTTAATACATACTGTATGTAGGTCAAGATACATATATAAAGTTTATAATACATATCATATGTTATCTATGTCATATAATATTCATATCTTATGTAAAATACTTTAAAATATTTAAATTAAATAAAATAGCTATTTGTATTTAATGAGAGAATACTCCTGGTTTAAAAAATATATAATTG
Organism: Xenopus borealis; assembly: GCA_024363595.1. Classification (NCBI taxonomy): domain Eukaryota; kingdom Metazoa; phylum Chordata; class Amphibia; order Anura; family Pipidae; genus Xenopus; species Xenopus borealis. Next base: position 60,836,051 of record CM044434.1, on the reverse strand, counting down.
TGGATTTTTTGTAAAACCCTATGTTAATCTAGACAAAGACAATAAAAATCATTAAAGAAAATAAAGCAGGCCAGCTGCTAATAAAGCTACACCTGAATTGATAACTCTTTAGATCCACACTCCCTTATAGGAGACAGTCTATCCAGTCCAGGAAGATATCCAGTTCCCCAATGGCTTTTATAACTGCACTTTGATGAGACAACTGAAAGTAAAAGAAATAATTAGCGATCATCCTTTTTCAGTTATAATGTAAAGTTGAGGCAGGTTTAGGATATATGGTTTTAGGATATATGTACGGTAGTTTAGTTATCATTTCAGCATTTTTGTAAAAAAAAAAGTGAGATTCAATTTCTAAAATGTTGACTTTGACCCCTAAACTTTTTTAGGATTTCCCTGGAAGTTGTCATCACAAGGCAAAATCCAAAAGCAAACACTCAATGGAAATCTGCCATAACACAAGCTAGTGGCAGATTAGGAGAAGAGCTTGCAAATGTGTCCTGTTTAGATTCTGTTCAGTGTAAATGTCTGAAACATGTCCAATATCATTCAACAGCCACAGGTGACCCACTTACATATGTGCTAAACCATTGCCTGGGACTATCAATAATATAAAATGGCATTAACATATACTTCAGTATTTGCTGCTGTATTCTTAATTTTTTAAACAAAATCTCTGTGTTTACATAAATAAAAGAGTACTCATTGCACTAGCGATGCGAGCCCCCTGTTGACCCGCTTCAACGCCAATGTTTTAACCATAGAGCAGCTCATGGATCCACCCTGGAGATATACACAGCGCTACGAAATATGCTGATGCTATAGAAATACATGTTAATAATAAATTATTTATATATATACAGTATATATATATATATATATATATATATATATATATATATATATACATAGTAGAAGAAAAGACTCTCCAATACAGCAATCACCTGGGTGCCAAGTTGGGGATATCCCCAACTCTCATGAATATGCAACCAGCACAGCACATAACAAACATGATCCATTCCCCAACTAGTTGCCATTGCAATGAGTCTATTTCCCTTTCAAGGAGCCAGCCCATGGGTTGCCATTGTGACTTATCAGTGAGGTGGCTAGTCATTTCAACAGACATTACTCTGGCCCCGTAGCCAAGCATATAGCCGAGGAGTATGCTGGCACTGCTGGTGGTGTCATACTCAGAGTCACAATTTTTTGATGGTCAGGATAATAATAGTAATTTTACAAACAGTTCATTGTTTGTTTCTTATTTGGAAGGGCACTGGTGAAGCCGTCGGGCAAGATGGGGACTAGATTATATAGGAAGGCAACTGATCGTAACAGTTTGTTAAATACCACAAGTTTTCACCTCTATTAATTAAAATCATACCCTATTCACAATTCCTGAGAGTATTTAGAAATAATACTTCCCATTAAATGACAATGCATGGAAATGACCCCTGGATACATTCAAAGGGCTTATAATTGGGACTTCTTGTTGAAAATAATAAACCGTGCAAGTGGCAATACTCAAAAAGAAAGCAGGATGACCAACTTTATTTCATTTCCCAAGTTAACATTGGTAGTCCTGTACTGAGAAAAGCAGCTAAAGGAGAACCGAACCCCTTAAGCTTAAAATCCCCCCCCCACACCATACATAGTCCCCCTGCTCTCCTCCCAGCCTAGGTGTAAACTCTGGTAATTGGCCCTAATCACTTACTTACCTCTCTTTGCAAATTCAGAGCAGAGGAGCTCACGGGTGCCATCTTCTGGCTCTTCGGTAATCTTTGCGTCTTCTTCAGGCGCTCCGTCACTTTCAACACATTTGCAGTTGCCAAAAATTGGAAGACCGCTTCAACTGTGCATGCGCCGATACACAGCTCTCTTCCAGAAGATTACCGAAGAGCTGAAGATGGCGCCCATGAACTACGCTGCACTGAATGTGCAAAGAGAGATAAGTGATTAGGGGAAATTACCAGAGTTTACACTAAGGCTGGGGGGGGGGGAAGCAGAGGGGGACTCTGTAGGGTAGGGGGGTAGGTGATTTTAAGCATAAGGTGTTCGGTTCTCCTTTAAGCAATTTTGGCCTATCATCACTCTTCAGATGAGAATCTAGCGCTCGCCAAGTCTAGGCTACGTGATGTGGTACTAGAAGGGACCCAATCTGAAGGGCCTATTGGTGATCACAAATCTTAAGCCTAAGTCTAACACGTGAAAACCACTTGGTTACCCAAACCTAGAAATGGCTACCATGGATGTAATAATTGTGTTCTGTGTAATTCCATCCAAGTTTTACACACACCACCATTAGGCCAAAAGGATTCAGATTAATTGAAGACTGTCTTGTTAGTCGGTCTTTGTTGTTTACATTATTATCTGCCCATGTAGATGCAGTTTCCTAAAGACTCCAGGGAAAAAAGAAGTGCATGGGAAGAACCAATATAATGCTCGAAACATTGGATTTTTTGTAATAAAACTTTTTTATTTATCCAGTGTATTTGGTACATACAACCCGCTTAATGGTGTCTTTGGAAGAGATCATGCTAAACAAAGAGAAAAGCAGATATGGTCTTTCTCCCCCAAAAGATAAAATTTTTTTACTTATTTAGGACTGACGCATGGACAATGCCTTGACTGGGAGCGTCAGCTTATGCATACTTTGTACAAACTTTGTAACTAAAAGTTTTTTTCTTAGATACAGTTGTGCAAAAATCGGTTTCCCAGTGGGCTGTATATTGGAGTGCTGGGGTATTCTTGTTTGTCTATCAAGCGTGACCGACCTGCACCCAATTAAAAAGGATTGAGCTGCATTTTCTTGTTGAAGTAATATATATATATTGCAGATATAGATGTAGATATAGACTTCTTATGTTATTAGAAGTCACTGAAGAATCATGATAATATAAAGGGACTTTTATTCAGATAAATGTACAGGTTATTGCAATGTTTTTAAATATATATATTTTACTGGTCATTCATAGTGTGTGTTTTACTGGTCATTACATCATGTGTAATATATATATATATGTGTGTGTGAATGGCTCTTACCTTGTTGAAATTGTTCATTATTGTTTCCAGTATCTTAGATGTCCCAGCTTTACAGTTGCAAGAGTTTTTATGATCCTAATGGGAAAAGATGGTTTTAAAAAAGCAAGTTAATCTTGTGTTATTTTCTGTGAATGCACAAAACTGATTTCATATTCTTCAGTGCATATAAAAATATGACAGCTGTACTACATAATAATTTTATTTGTGGTAAACCATACGTTTACTTGATATTTATAAGTATCCTATAAACTGTGCCAAGAAATGCACAACTCACATGGTAATCTACTAAATTGCACTATATTATATATTATGCAAGAGTGTGTCCAAAATACTCTACACACTTCTGCACACAGCCTCTTGTTTAAAAGGGCAAAGGGGGAATTTGCTGATTGACCACCAAGTGTTATCACACAGAGTGTGGACTGAGGGTCCCAGGGCCACCGGGCCTGCATCCCCAGCCACAAAATCCCCTCTGTGGTCACCCTTGTGTGTTTGCATGTACCTTTTCCGGGATGTCATGGTGGCAAGGTCGGGGAGGGATACAAGGAGAGGGAGTGCAGGGACAGTGTCTGGGCTGACGGGTCCCAAAAGAGCCAGGGCCCACCGGCTTTTCCCCCAGTGACCTGCAGGTCCAGTCCAGTAGGGTATTTATGTATACATCCATAAGCCCATTTATATTAGTAAGCCAAGGGGCCACAACCAGCAATTTAATCTGCAATACATTTTGAATGAAGCATCCCACTGTAATAGCAAACCTTTCCAAATGGATTTTTTTTAAAAAGCTTTCACTGGAAGCCTCAATTAAAACAATTCCACCCCCCATACCATCCTTGTGTTATACTTACACTAGATCTCAGCTCATTAGTGAATGAAAGGAAGGAATTGGCAATGTGAAGGGTGTTCTTAAAAATGTTCATATCTTTTGTATCATAGTGATTGAAAACATTCTGAATGTAGAAATTGAGCATGTGACTCAAAAAGCAGCATCTGTCTGATGACTAAAAATAGAAAAATTAAAGAACAAAATATAATTTTTGCTTCTCATCAAGTTATTAAAAAGCACAAGCACAATTTTTCATTAGAGACACCAGCAATTAATTACACATTAGAAAATGAAAACAGATATCTAATTGGTTTCTATGGGTAATTTAGTGCTAATCTAGCTCCATTTGCTCCATTTGGTACATAATAGTGCACGCTCAGTTTGAGTTACTGATCACATAAAAATTGCTTTAAAAATAGTAGTACATTCAAATAAACTATTGCAAACAACTAACATTAACTGAAAAGTACTTACAGGAATTTCCTTCAGGTACAACCCATTCATTAACTGGAGACTTGTGTGTTTATCTTGTAATTGCTGAGAAATATAGTTAAACAATGATTTTGTTATTTCTACAGGGATATCTCTTTTGGTGAAATATAATAATATACATTTGAAATCGTCATGCAAGAACATTCTGTAGTTTGTCTCAGTGGTGTAACTAGATATTACTAGGCCCCACAGCAGATTACTTTTCAGGCCCCCAGGTTGATCAGTTTAACCATATTTATTTAAATTACATGTTAATTAGGACATCATGGGGCCCCTATACCTCCTGGGCCCGCCTGCAGCCACAGGGTCTGCTTCCTCTATATATATATATATATATGTATATATATATATATATGCCCCTAGTTTGTTTTAAAGGAGAAGGAAATGCTGGAGACACTTGGGGTGCCAAACATTAGGCACCCCCAAGTGCTTGTAGCGATTTACCCCAAAACCCAGGACCGGTGCTCCTATCAGGAGAAATCTGCACTTGCCCCGGGTTATAGGAGTGAGCACCACTTCCGTCTTCATTCCCGGACTGAAGCTTGCACATTTGAACGAAAAAACCGACTTTAAAGTTTGGCTTTTTGTTCTAATGTGCACGCGCAGCTGCGTGAAGACGGAAGAAGCTGTCTCCATAGTGCTCATACCTATAAACTGGGGCCGGTGCAGTTGTCCCCTGATAGGAGCACCGGCTCTGGGTTTTTGGTAAGTCCCCACAATCACTTGGGGGTGACTAACCTTTGGCACCCCCAAGTGTCTCCAGTCTTTCCTTCTCCTTTAACATTAATTATTTTGCATGTTCTAAGGTAGGGGTTCTCTCTTTTTTTTCAGCAGACTTGCTTATTATAGACACTTTTTAGGCTTCATCCATTTCAACCATCACTAATAAGCCTATGTATGGAGGCTTATTTATTGAAGGTCGGATTTTAGTGGTTTTAGAAGTTTTGGAAACCACAACTATACTCACAAACTCTAAAAGCACAGTTGTCACTGAATTCATTAAAAGATCTGAACAAAAAAAGTATGAATGAACAAAAGAGCTGTACGATCCAAAAAAGAATACATATAAAACCTCTAAAAAATCTAATTATTCAGATAATTTGTAGTAAAAAAAATTGAAAACCTTAAAATTCTGAATTAAAATTGGTCCAATACTATCAGCACAGTTCCAGCTGACTTCATAACACCTCCATAACTTTTACTTTTGGCGACGTTTGGTATGAAAGGTTTTCTGGGATTTTTTTTCAAATAATAAATTACATTTTTTTTTTGAAATATAGGAAAACAAATTTTTCAAGATAAAATTACAATTCAGTTAGTAAATGGACCCCTAAAGCTACAGATGCACACAGCAAGATTTTGCATTGCTTTCAGTGCAACCAGATTGAGAACATAATGTTTTTCTTTAGAAGTACCAAGATAATTCTTATAATTCATATTTCAGGGCCAAAAAAAAAAGATTGACACCACAAGTTTTCTGAAAAACGCCACAGCTGTGTTAACATGTATAGAGATAGTCCATTTAACTATACCTGGTTCCAATTGGAGTTGACTTAACAAACCTATAAACAGTATTCAAGGGCACACTTCCTTCCTGTGGACATAACTTTTCTAGAAGTGGGGTTGGTCCACAATAAAGGGGATTATCCTACCTCTTTTACTAGAAACCAGAATATTTTGTGAGTTTCATGCTCCTATCTTCTTATTAATATTTAAAGTATTCTCACTGAACCATGGGTGCAAGAGACATCTGCTACCATTGGCTTGGGTGGTAAAGCTTTCTGACTCAGTTCTGCATATTAACCATCAAATCTCTTTCATTAAATGGCAGAAAATGTAGTACTTACAACGAAAGAGCGTATCTCTGAGAAGTATTTCCTTATCTCTTCAGTGTTAGGAGAAACAATACATTCCTGAATAGGCCATGGCACCACAGTAGCTACAAGCGCAGCTAAAAGAGACATAAATTTCAGAAAATACATCTCCATGTCTTTTTGTTGCTCTTCACCCTGAAATCATTTATAAGGTAAAACCAAAAGCATAGTTAATATAATATGTTTTATTACCACAATGTCATAAACTAGATGAAACGTTAAAACTATAAGCTTTAAAAACATAGGAAGGACGAGAATAGTAATAGCAGCATGTACAAACGTTTGGACAGGCTTGTAAGTCAGTATTTAGTAATACACCTTGTGGTACATAACAGCTTGTGAAAGTCTTTGTGTACCTTCTTTCAGTTTTTTAGGGATTTTTGCACACTGTTAGTTTATTAGGTTATTTCTAATAATTTGTTTTACAATAATGTTTAAGTCAGGGGACTGTGAGGGTTGTTTCAAAATGTTCAGCTTCCTTTACATTGAGTAGCTCACGTTGGCTTTCAAGGTATGTTTAGGATCAGTGCCTTTTTGTAGGAGCCCTCTCTTATTTAACTCAAGCTTCTTGGCTGAATGTTTCACACTGGTATCCTTGCAAAACAATGTTTATCACTAAAAAAAGTGAAAGGGCTTTTTCCACATGCTACAATTATAATTTCCTTTGTTTTAAAGTTTGTGGAACCCTGACGCCTGCAATAATAAAAATTATTAAATTAACAACATATGTAATTTTGCCAGGGGTGATCAAACTTTTGCATCTATCTATATCTATCTATATATATATCATCTATCTATGATTAGGATTTTGTTTCAGGTCAGGACTTATTTTCTATGAGAATTATCATCATATCATAGAGCAATCCTAACAATTATAAAGAAAGGGTCAAAGCTTTCCAGTTCTGCAGGGAACTGTGGCATTTTCAAGTACACTCTTAGCAAAAATGACTGCTACTACCAAACAATGCGATTATTGTTTTCAATATCAGTTCCTGGAAACTGCATACAAATGGAGTTCAATTCTCCAAATCAACAATTCTGCCTAAGATTAATCTGATATGTGTTGGGTATCTGTAAATATTTAGAGCAATTCATATTTCATATTTTTTTAATATTAATATTTTCTAACGTGTAAAAATAAAGGCTAAACCTGTCTAGAGTTGTTCTGTGCAGCTGCATTCTATAGCTGAAAATGCGGTGTAAGTGACATTTTTCCAAGGGTTATTTAGTGGTTTTACAGTCGGTAACAAACCAATTTTAACTGTAGCTAAAACTCTGCCAGTACTTTGCACAATGCAGGAATGATTGTTGCAACATAGATAAATTGTAGATTTTGGGGGATAAATAAGCTGCACAATGAATTTGCACTTCTGTAACTGTGAGGGGAATGCTACATGCTCAAGGTAGGATTATACATGGTTATCTAACAGAACACATGCATATGCATTATAATTAGGGATGGCGCGAACTGT
>CM044434.1:60799398-60826761 GCA_024363595.1 Xenopus borealis | reverse complement strand
AACCGTTCGCGCGTTTTGTCGCAAGTTCGCGAATATGTTCACGAACATTTTTGCCACGGTTCGCGCCATCCCTAATTATAATAATAGTAGTAATAATAGTATTTTTCACCTTTGTAATTGGGCTGCTGGATTTATCAATTGCCCCCTAGTGAGACATAACTTTTTCCAAGAATGTATGCCACTTTTTTTAATCAAAGGACTTACATCATTCTAACTACCTAACCCCTATATCTAACACAAGTAACTCAAAACAACTGGACTTGCTGAGAAATTTTAATAAATACATTTCACTGCTCATCGGAGCAGCTTCTTCAGTTCAACGGACTGGTGTAGGGGAGTTCTCAGCACATAGACTCTTCCAACAATCCAATCAAAGCAGCACATTGTAATTCTTCAGAGAGGTGAAATCTGAAATTTGCAGAGGTGCTGATTCTGTGTAGTTACTATGATAGGATTAACAATGTGTCATGCAACTCCTAGAAAACAGGTGTTACCTGTGAGAGTTGCACGAATGGATGTGTGAAGGGTTCTGAAGCCGGCAGGGTACAGATGTTAGAACAGCATTGTATGTAGCAGACAGGAGGTGCTGAAGGACCCCGCCTCTGTTCAGAGATGGTTTCTCCACCTTAACATGAATTGCCTCTTTCACACCTCTTTCACATCTCTTTCAAACCAGCGGTCTTCTTTATCCAAAATTTGGGCATTGCTATCTTCAAATGAGTGTCCCTTGTCTTTCAGGTGTAGAAAAACAGCAGAGTCTTGCCCTGTAGAGTTCGCTCTCCTATGCTGATCCATTCGCTTACTGAGCAGTTTTTATGTCTCCCCAATGTATAGATCTGTGCACTCATCACTACACTGGACTGCATTTACCACATTACATTACATTCATGCAACTCTCACAAGCAACACCTGTTTCCTAGGAGTTGCATGACACATTGGTAATCCTATCACAGTAACTACAAAGAATCAACACCTCTGTGAATTTCAAATGTCACCTCTCTGAAGAGTTACAATGTGCCATTGTGATTGGATTGTTGGAAGAGTCTATGCGCTGAGAACTCCCCTACACCAGTTAGTTGAACTGAAGCAGCTGCTCTGATGCGCAGTGAAACATATTCATTAACATTTCTCAGCAAGTCCAGTTGTTTTGAGTTACTTGTTTTAGATATACCATTATCTGGAAGAATGTGAATCGTCATAGTCATACCTAAACCCTAGTCAACGCCAAAAGAGACAACAGACAGCTTTAGTATTTTGCTTTTAGTACAATTATATTAGTTTTGTCTTTGACAGTGAATTTGAATATTAAAAATGTATAACACCTTCCTTATGACCTCTTTGAAGGTGGCATTTTTTCATGTTTGAGTTTTTGAAAAATAACACCTTTTTCAGTATGCACTTTTAGTTCTTCCTATACAAACAAAAAATAGATATTCTGGACTTGCATGAGACCCAATATTCAAATAATGAGAAAATCTAAAGCAATTTTTTTTACAAATGCTTCTAATAAAAAGTAAATTTGGCATAAAGGGACACAATTCTGCAATGCTCAAAACATTTTTCAAGTAATGAAGTTGGCTGTCGATCTACTTATATCCATCCATATAAATATTCAACATAAGAGAAATCATTTGAAAAGGTTTCTGACTTACCTTCTGATTCCTTTGGATTCTAATTTGAATCTCATGTAAGTGTTTCGATCCATATTTATACTGAATTTAAATGCAGGTGTGGACTGCAGGTTTGTTGCCGTCTTAAAGGCCCTTGATTCCCTGTTTAATTCCTAGAAATGAGGGAATCACTTTCAGTTTCAGTGGTACTCACCTGTTCCCATCAATGTCTAAAAATCAGGCACACTCCCACACATTTCAGCTCTTCTGCTGACATGCTACATTACATTAATCTTTGTAATGCTTTTAACTATCATTTAAAATACAGATGGTTAAACAATACTAGTTTCACTAATGTAACAAATGAAAATTGACACATTATATGTGTACAGTATATACAAATGCTGCATAACATTATAGCATTCTGCCATATTAACACTTGAGAACTTTGGTATTTACTTCCAGAAGTAGCCTTCCATAGCGTGTTACTCTTCTAAACTGAATGATTGTGGACTGGTCTGTTTATTTTATGGCACCAAGAAAATGAAATTATATCAGGGGTATAATGGTTTTATATATAAGGTCCTTACTGCCGTGCATTGTGTTTGCCTTATTATTTAGGTCTCCTGGATCTCTGGGTCCTGGGCTGCTTTTCTGCTCATATTATAATATGATCAGCCAACATCTAGTACTCTAATAGAATCAGCACTGAAATTAAAAATACAGTACTGACCACCCTAGTCTGAAGCTACACATGGTGGGAACTAGATGTAGACAGCAGAGGCACATGCCTAGGGCAAACTTGGGGTAGAAGGGGCATTAAAGGAACAGTAACAGATCTTTTTAAAAAAGATCCTCTTCAGAAAAGGCGACATGGCAACCATCGATGCTGCAGAGCTGAATTTCTCCTCCCTGGCTGGATTCTGCATTGAAGACAGAAGAGGATGTAGTTTGACGGCAGATTAACAGTGGTTCTGCTCAGTTATAAGGGCTGGGGAGCTCCATGGAATTGGGGGGTTTCCTGAGTGTGTGACACCTAATGAACACACCCCCTGTGCATTTGTATGGGAGCTTACATGCCGGCAGGGCCGGTTTTAAGCACATTGGACCAATTTGGCCCAATTGGGCCCCGCACTTATGGGGGCCCCGCTCCAGTGCGAGCTCTGAGTCCTATTCCCTTAATTCCCCAGTTGCCCAGCATACCCCCATCCCCAACTGGCAGCCGTCACTTGGACAGAGGGGAAAGCAGCCACTATTTTCCCATCCAGCTCTGTGACCCTGCAACAGACAGAAAAGTTCCTTCTAGGGGGCCCCATCTAGTTGAGGTTGAGGACGACCAGTGCAATAGGCAATGTGCCAGCAGCAGCAGTTGTTTAGGCACTAAGAAATGCCAGAAGGGGGGTGTTTGTGTTAGTAAAGACAGGCGCCATTACAGAAGTGCACGGGAGCTCCCATACCGGCACAGAAGCTCCCATACAAACGTGTGGGGGGGAGTTGTTCGTCAGATCTTCTTTTCTCTTCAATGCAGAATCCAACCAGGGAGGAGAGATCCAGCACTGCAGCATCGATGGTCGCTATGTTGCCTTTTCTGGAGGACAGGAAGTGGAGTTTCAGTAAGTTATTTCTTAATAAAGGTTTGCCATTTAAAAGCTTAATTTGTCTTGGTGTTTATCTTTCGTTGTATACTAACAAATATTTTTTTTAAAATTTTGATGTTACTGTTCCTTTAAGATCCTCTGCTGCCTTTACTAAACGCCTGGGCTGGAGTGTTGAGGAAATCTGGTGAGCGATGGAATTGGTGGTGAGTAGAGTTGCCATCTTTCCTTCAGACCTTTACTGACACATGACATAAGGGGTAGGGGTCCAAAACAGGGCAGGGTTATTACATTTTCAGGGTGGAGTAGTGACACCGCAGAAACAGGCTGGATGCAGGTGGTTCAATGAGTGCTTATCAAAGTAATTCAAAATAATTCTGATGATCACCTGATATATAGATACCTGTAAATATTCCATGCCTCCCCAGTGTATGAACACCTAATTTAGGGCACAACCACTGCTAGTAAGGAAATTGTAGGTTAGCACAGAGAATAAAAAACAGTATTAGTAGGCAATGATGTACTGATGCATGTTTTATCAATCATTAAGTACGTCAGTAGACATCTCCCTGGAGATTTAGGGGTAGAGTCAGAGTGGCCTACCACGTTAACAGAAGATTTCCCAGTGGGCCCATGGCTTAGTTGTCACCACAAAAGGACAATTCCCACCAGTCACAGCCTGATTTTCAAATGTGTCCTGAAAATGTCTCTTAAATGTATCCAAAGGCAAATTGTCACCTTTTAAGTGAGTCAGTGTTGCCTTGTATCAAATCGTGCAAAATAAATAGTGAGTCCAAATAAAGAAAAAGGTAAACAAAGTAAAAACCTAAATTGACTAATAAACAAAAGAGCCAAAAGATCAGATAATCTGAGACGCTTCTGTATTATCTTATTTGCAAGTTACGTTGTGTTCTCTCTGTTACACCTCAAATTCTTGCAGTAGGTAATTCCAGCACTCAGAATGCTCTGATCCATATTTATTCAATAACCTTAAGGAAACACATACATTGATATTAATACATTGAATGGAACAGAACAGTAAAATTACTATTCAATTGTCTGCCTACCTACTGGTAAATAAACATAGTGTAATCCTTTTTCAAACCCTGGGCCACGTGTATCCATTGCATCTCATGTTTATGTAACAGTGCTAATCGATTCCCGCCTCTCCTCGATATCCCAACCAAATCTATGACCTGAAATTTTAATTGGCTTACTGTATATCCTGCCTGTTTAAAATGTGCTGGGACAGGTAGAGCCGTCAACTCCTTTCGGATCGTGGATTTGTGTTTGGATATTCTATCCTTTATATAGACCTTCCATCTAACTTACTCTAACAACAGTCGTGTCCCTTTGCCTATCCAGAACCCTTACCTTGCACACCTCGTATAAGTCCAGATGGCATACAAGTAAGCTCAGGGCTCCTCCCGAGGCCCAAAGTCGGTCCCACTACTGGTGAAGCACAAGCCAAGACCAGGGTGCTTGGTGTTTGTTTTGGTGTTGGGTGCCGAAAGTGACATTATCACGGGCCAATCGAAGATGACGGTCATGACGCTGCTGCTTCTGACCACCAATCTACAGAGCTTGGAGGATGAGGAGCAGAGATAAAATTATCTCATGAAGGATTTCCACAATCTGACCTGTAAATTGGAAACTCCGCAGCAGCTGCCCAACCCTGTCCCCACTCCTATGGGTTCTCCTGCCTTGTGGGGTAACACTGCTAAGCCCCATGAACCCAAAATTGTGTTTCTAGCAAAGTTTAGTGGGGAGAGAACTACAATTTTTGTATTTCGGGAAGCCTGTAAAGTATACCTTAGTTTTTCCCCCACTCTTTCGCCACTGACGAAGAAAAAGTGAGGTTCATGATGATCCTGTTAGAGGTGATCCCCAAATTTGGGCCCTCAGATCCTGCCCATTTTTCCCTAGACACATTTTTCAACACTATGGCTATTCTTTACGATGACCCGCATCTTCTGCCGAATCCGCGATTCGTAAATTGCACCAGGGGAGAAGGGATATGGGTTCCGCGGGTGGGCAGTAGAAACTGGCTCTTCGCAGCCAGTTCCAAATTATCTGGTTAATTGGAATATTTAGTAAGGCCGTTTGGTCTCTGTAACATACCCGCAGTGCTCCAGGAATTTGGTAATGACATCTTCCGAGACCTGCTGGGGATATTTGTAGCGGTCCATTTTAATTTTCTCTTTAAATCTGTGTGAACATCAAAATCATGTTTGAAAAGTTTTACGTAGATTGAGAGAAAATAATCTGTATGCAAAACCTGAAAAATTTACTTTTGAGGTTACTTCTGTTCAGTTTTTGTAGTTTAATATTTCCAGCCAGGGTCTAGAAATGGATACAGGAAAGGTGAGAGCAGTACTGGATTGGACCCAACCCCTTTTGTTACATGCAACCCAAAGGTTCTTAGGTTTTGCGAATTACTACCGTCAATTTATCAAGAACATTTCCCTGATTGTTGCCCCTATTACTAATCTAACTAAGAAATGTGCTGACCCCAGCATTTGGCCCCCTGAAGCTGTACAAACTTTTGACTTCCTCAAAAATTCAGTTCTGCCCCTATTCTTCGAAACCCCAACACTACACTTCCTTTTATAGTAGAGGTAGATGCTTCTGAAGTTTGGGCAGGGGCAGTCCTTTCTAAAAGGCATCCGATAACCAACAAAGTGCATCCCTGTGCATTTTTATCTAAGAAATTTTCTCCTGCTGAAACTAAGACATCTAAAATAGAGAATTGTTGGCTATCAAATGGGCCTTTGAGGAATGGTGGCATCTGCTCGAGTGAGCAAAACATGTGATATAGCCTTATAGCCTTAGGCATAGAGGCGGGGCAGATAATTACTTTCACTTTCCATTCAGTACTTCCTAGATGCCACTGCTCCCCACACATTCCCCCAGTTCTCTTAACATTTAACTATGAAGCCAGGAGATGGGGATAGACATTGGGTCCCCCATTCTGGCACACAAACAAGATTCTGAGATGATGCAAGGCTTGTCTTAATAACAGTGTCCACAAAATGGCTCCTGCCTGTTTGCTATACTTATAAATTCCCAGACTGAAGAAAACAAGATTAAAATAATTTATATAGTGTAATTAATGCTCATTTTGCTTGACTAATGTGATAAAATATGATTTTGAATATTTTTTTGGGGTGACGGGTCCACTTTAAGTACATGAGTCAAAGAAGACTAAGAAGGAGTTGCTGAAACAGCATCAAACTGAAGCAAACAGTTTGATGCAGATTGTTGCAGATTCAGCTAAGGCAGGGATGTCCAAACTGCAGTCCCAGGGCCAAATGCGGCCCAGGATGGATTGAATGTGGCCCAGCTTGAAATGTTCAGTTTTCGAGAAAACCTAATGTTGCAAAGGATATAGGAGGACTAGGACTCACTGCCCATTGCCCAGTTAGTAGTAATAATATAATAATAAGTCTATTTAATGTCCAGGTGTCCCATCGTCCAGTCTATAACTCCATCTGGTTATCCAACTGGTATAGTTTTTGTGTATTTCCTTTACGTTTACAAATCAAAAGTATTTGTGTATTTCCTGTGTGGCCCCCAGACAATTTTTCTTCTTCCAATGTGGCCCTTGAAGCCAAAAGTTTGGACACCCCTGAGCTAAGGTAATGCTGAGGCTTTATATAATGAAAAAAATGGATGAACCCTGCAGAAGGATGTCACTATAGAATAACAATGCATTAGGAGTGAGTTTAGGGAGTTTTAGGTGCCTATTGTTCTTTTTTAATATAGTAACATTGGTGTGATTCCAGTAATAGAATAGAAATAGTAAATTGGTAGAATCCATCCATTTACAGTGAAAAATTAAGATAAAATTTAAATATGTTTTGAAAATGTAGGTGACAACTATGACCTCCACCTATAAAAAACTAATAGGTTATGATAACATGATTTACTGAAAGCAAAAGAAACATAAACCCTACATAGAAAAGTAGTACATTTCTGTAAAAGAAAAAAATGTGACAGATCAGATATCCTAACCAGAGAGAACAAGTTACATTTATATATTTATATATGTCATTTACTAGAAGGAAACTATTCTCTAAAATCACAAGCATCTCTTCCAGTAGTAGTGATGAAGTGCCATTTAGACAGGGAAGTAGCAAGTAGATGCTTGTAATGTAAATGTATTACAGCTCCAAAAATCTGCTGAAATAAGCATCAGTTAGCTTGTGAATGAGTAAACTTCCCCCCACTGATGATGTGATGTAGAGTACAATAAGTAAGAGATTCCAGTAAATAATGTGTTCTCTGGAAAATTTCAGTTATACTTTTTAATGTAAATGTGTTTCAGTTTCATGACAACTAGGTTAAGCCATCAATGTTAAATATGTATACAATAAATAATAGAAAAAGATGAATAGATAACATGTAACATGATATTCCAGTTATAGGAGTCTCGTAAAAATAATACAAATGTTTTCCCATTTCCCAGCTCTTGTGGTCTCTGGAAAAGAGCTCAGTACCTGCAGTCCTGGATGTAGGGGGAGGAGCCTTGACTGGGTCAGGAAGCTGGAAGGTTGCAAGAGGTGATGGAGGAAGTTTGGGTAAGCAAGGAGAGGCAGCAAGATGCTGGAATGTATCACTACTCTGGTTCAGAATAAGTATAAACACCACCCATCCTTAGATGTTTGTGGTTGATGGAAATTCTGATTGCTTAGGTAGGTAGGGTCAGGTGGTGGATTGCTTTCTGAGGGCAGGATTGGTTCTGGGCAAAAATTGACAATCATCCAGATGTGGTCATTTGGCTCTCTGCTGGTCGGGATCATGTGAGAGATGATTTATAGTTTCCTGCTCTATGGGGGAAATTCACTAAGTGGCAAAAATTCGCTAGCGTTGCCTTCACTAACGTTCGCCGCACTTTGCCAGGTGAATTTTCGCCAGCGCTACACAAATTCACTAAAGTGCGAAGTTATGCTAAGGTCGGTGAACAGTAGCATAGTTGCGCTAGTGTTACTTCGCCAGACAAAGCGCATGTACCCTAGCGATGCCAAATTTGCATACGGCGCAAATTTCAAAGTATAATAGAAGTATATGTTACAGCCACTACATTACACTACACAAGCCCAGGAAACCTTTAATAAATAAAATAAAGTTTTCCTATTGCCCTAAACATGTGCCCCCTGTATAGCTGAGTTGCCATATGTTAGGAAATGTAGGGGGGAAGGAGGGTAACCCCCCAAAAAAATTTTGCCCTAGAAAGGTAAAACACATCACCGTTTTTTTGGGACTTTTTCAAATTTTTTTTTTCAAACTCCTATCTATTATATTGAACTGACCTGGCGAAGTAACGTCTAGCGTAAGTGGTAACATTCAGTAAAATGTTCATCTTAGTGAATTTGCGTAATTGAGATCCTTCGTCAGTAAGCTTCGCTGTGAAGTTGCGCCAATCTATCTACTTCGTTAGCGAAAAATTCGCCAGAGTTGGTGCTAGTGAATTTGAGAAGTTACGATTTGATGTCACGCTGGTGGATTAGCGCTAGCGTTAAACGCTTTGCACTTTAGTGAATTTCCCCCTATGTGTCTATCCAATGCGGCTGAGGAGGGTGGCTGGCATGGCAGATAGTCATTGCAGTATTTTTGTCATATATTTTATTTAATGTTTTGTAAATCATATGTACACTTTTAAATAAAAGCAGTAGCTGTTTTCATCCAAATCATGAGTGGTTCCTGTGTTCCATTGGTGGTGGGGGTGTAGGACCCTTGGATGTTGCTCCCAGTGGCCTCAAAGCAAAAGCTTATTTTTTAAATCCAGGCTTGGAGGCAAGTTTTGGTTGTATAATAACCAGGTGCACTGCCAAACAGAGACTCAATATAGGTTTAAATTGCACATAGGGACAACCAAATGGCCAATCACAGGACTTATTTGGCACCCCAAGAACTTTTTCAAGCTTGTGTTGCTCTCCAACCAATTTTACTACTGAATGTTGCTCACAGGTTCAAAAGGTTGGGGATCCCTGCAGATTACAGATTAGACATGATGTGTGATTCACCATTGTGACCCACCAAATATTGTTAGTATCTCTGTTGCTTTTTCTGTTGCAGGCCAAAATTGTGTTAGCAGACAGCTCATCTCAACTGCATATGCATCTTCTTTTTAAGTGTGGACAGACACGCCAACTTTTGTGTAAACAGTAGCTTGGTTGCTTGACAGAACTCACCATAAACATTTCCGCATAACATTTCTGCAACATCAACATTCATAGAGCGAACACACACAGGAAAAGGAAGAAGAAAATCACACAGGGTTGCAGATCAAACACATTGATAAGCAGCAACAGACCCTCACTGCATTAAATAGCATGCACTGGATCAATCTCTGTTTGTTGTATTCCAACAAATTGCATCAGCAAATACTATAGCCCACAGTTCTTTCCTTTTTTTCAGAAAAGGAACTTGCATTGCTTAAAGGGGTGGTTCACCTTCAAGTTAACTTTTAGTATGTTATAGAATGTCCAATTCTAAACAACTTTGATGAATTTAATGAACTGGTCTTCATTATTTATTTTTTATAGTTTATTAATTATTTGCCTTCTTCTCCTGACTCTTTCTAGCTTTCAAAAGGGAGTCAATGACACCCTCTAAAAACAAATCCTCTCTAAAGATACACATTTATTGTCATCGCTACTATTTATTACTCATCTTTCTCTTCAGACTGTCCCCTATTAATATTCCATATCCTCATTCAAATTAATGCATGGTTGCTTGGGTAATTTGGACCCTAGCAACCAAATTGCTTACACTGCAAACTGGAGAGCTGCTGAATAAAAAGGTAAATAACTCAAAAACAACAAATAATAAAAAATGAAAACCAGTTGCAAGTTGTCTCAGAATATCACTCCCTACATCATACTAAAAGTTAACTCAAAGGTGAACAACCCCTTTAACCAGTGGGTCTGATGACATTTCTATTGAATTTATTATGTTTTCAATATTTATGGTTCTTTTTGCTATTTTGCTTTGAGATCACACTGGTCTTTGGTTTATAAATTGCTGTTTTTAGTCCTGTGAAGAAATCAGACAGAATGGACATGTTCATTCATTGTTGCTTTTTTAATAATTTATATATTGTTTCAAAGTAACTCATTACTCACTACTCACAAAACAAGCAAGGACGAGACTGGAGTCTTTCAGTGCATGGGTAACATATTACAGTGCATTACTTTATCAGGGCATTTAAAGATAACTTGAGCAATTTAATTTAATTGGATTTATATACTTATTGTTGATTTTTTTGTTTACATTTGTTTACATTTACAAGAAAGATCTCTTATCTAGAAGATCCCAGGCCACAAGCATTCAAGATAACAGATCTTATACAATACTTGCAAATGTAGAATGGTCAGAAAGATTAAATCAAAACCTCTCCTAAAGCAGCTGCTTTATTTAGGCGGTTGGAATGGGGTGCTTTTAAGAGAAGTTATTAGTCAACAAGTGTGTCCTCTGTCTAAACAAGCAGACTAGTCACAAGGTTATCCTATGATACAAGCCTTTCTATCTTGAATTAGGACTAAGTCTGGTGGAGATGGGGGCTGGGGTCAGTCAATCCACAAGAATATGTCAGAGATGATTTATCTAAAAGGTCTGAAAGCCAAACAGACAAAAAAATGTATGAAGGAAAGAATTTCAGAAAATTTTCAGGACAGGTTCTAGGAGGTCCCCCATAGGCTAAAACGGCAATTCGGCAGCTTTAAGGTAGCGAATAGTCAAATTCTAATTTTAAAGGGCCAGCACTTTTATTTAAAAATTATTTCAATTCGAATCAAATTTTAGCATATTCAGTAGTCGAAGTAGCCCAAAATTACTTCGAAATTAGAATTTTTTAAATTAGAATTTTATTCGAATATTCACTTCGACCCTTAGTAAATGTGCCCCTTACTGTGTCATAATTTATAACTAGGATGATAAATATTTTACATACATCCCCTATATGTAATAAAAGGCACTAAATTTGCCCAGGAGCAGTAACCCTTAGCAGCCAATAAGATGTTTGCTTTTAAACAGCTGACCAGTAAATGATGTCTGCTGATTTTTTACTATGGGTTACTGCACCTGGGCAAACTTAGTGCCTTATATTACATAACCCCCCATTGTTCTTTACTTTTCTTAGCTACTAATAATATTAGACCACCTTTACAAGCCAGATGACAACCCTATTTGTGATCAATGTGCACTTCATTTAGCTTTTGTGACAGACTGGGCTTTGCAATGTAGTTTATTTTTTCTTTAGGAGCCCAGTTACAACAGAAATGAAGTGTAATTGCATCTGATCAGGTCCAGACTGAGATTCAAAAATAGGCCCTGAAGTTTCAGGTACAAAGGTCAAAACTATACCTCCCAACTGTCCTGTTTTTTGCAGGACAGTTCAGATTTGGACAGCTCAAACTACAGTTTTGGATTCTTACTGAAAAGTTTTGATCTTCTACACCGACACCAACAAAGTTTCTGAAACGTAATTAATTAAGAGGCTTTTGGCAGAGAACCAAGAATACTCTGCACCTCCCACAAGATCACTTTCTTTACTGATAAGGTTAACAAGTCTCTTGGGGGAACTGTTACACACAGCTTAAATGGCAATGTCACCTTCATTAGCAAAATTATAATAATATATAAAATATGACACCAGAAATGTGTTGTAACATTCCATTACCTGCCAAATTTTGTAAAATGGATGTGCTATTAAGGAGCTGTGGCCACAAAATGGCCAAAAATCTTTCATCACGCTATGCACAGCAGATCTTTTTGTCCCTCTTTGCATTTTTCAAATATTGAGAGATATGTAAAATAGCGCACTACCAGTGGACTGAATAGTGAATCCACAGCATGCCAGTCCAGGCCTGCATCTGATGTGTTAAATTACAGTAGCTTAGGGTGTGCAACCTGCAGGCCATTTGTATAAACACCACATAGGGTAAAGCCATTGTCATTTAAAGTCTGATTGGATAGGATGGACCCCTAATACAAATCTCCTTTTAAAGGCAAGCTTCTAGCACACAGGCTAACATGCTCATCACATTTAATTATTAGTTTCATTTTGCTATTTTAAGGGTGTGAAGCCATAACATGATAATATCTCCTTTCTTGTAAAAACTTGACCAGACATTTACAAGAATGAGTCTCATTCCCAAACGTAGCGACATCTAAGAAAAAAGAAAATAACAAAACAAACAGATAATCACTTTGTTCAAAAGAAATGCAATTACTCCCTTATGTAGCATGTTTGCATTTGAAACTTTCTGTTAAATGTGTACTAGTTTTGGGGAAGAAAAGTTCTATTTTTATGGTGAGTATGGAGATTTTGAAATGGTCATGTGTAAAATATATAGTGAATAAAGTACCCCCTGTTTATTATAAGGATATTATGTCACTGAGGAGTTCCATGAAAAAGCACAAGGCCGAAGGCTGACTGCTTTTATACAGGTTATGGAACTCCGCGGTTACTTCTAATATCCTTATATTTTCCAACAAGGGGTATTTTATTTATTATAATACACAAGATCTATTTAGTCACGTGACAAAAATAAGCACTCACTGTTTATAATTGATGATATCACTAGTCACCATTTATAAGGATATATAAACTTAAATATATAATAAAATTATTGTGCTCTGCTTTGCTACAACTGTAGAGACCCCTGAAAAGTGATCCAGGGACAGGTAGAGTGGCAAAGGCATAACTTTAGGTATGAATAGTAGGGATGCACCAAATCCACTTTTTGGGATTGGGCCGAATCCCAGAATCCTTCATGAAAGAATTGCCGAATACCGAACTGAATCTGAATTTGCATATGCAAATTATGGGTGGGAAAAGAAAAGGGGGAAAATGTTTTTTACTTCTTTGTTTTGTGACAAAAAGTCACATGATTTCCCTTCCCACATCTTATTTACATTATTAGCAAATTTGGATTTGCAAAAGGATTTGTCCGAATCTGAATCCTGCTGAAAAACGTTGAATCCTGGCCGAATCCCAAACTCAATCCTGGATTCAGTTCATCCCTAATGAATAGTGTATGAATAATGATAGTGGTGTAGCAGGCCTGACCACAAAAGCCCGGGCCTAGATTACCAAGATTTTAGGGGCAACTTGACGCCCAGCCACAAGAGCTCCTGCGCACATAATCCCAAGTGCTCCTGTGGGAACTGGCACTCGTGAGGTGGGTGGCATGAAGCCCCTCTTGCCTATGGAAGGCTAAGTTAGAAATCTAGGCCTGAGTGTAGTTTATTAAGGTAGGATTTGGTATGAGTATAGTTTTGGCTTAGTAGTGTCCTTCCACCCTTAAGGTAGGGTGTTGGAATGTTAGCACAAGAGCAGGCTGTGAATCAGACCTGTGGGGCATTAGCCTTAGAGCATAGGTAAACTGGAATGAGAGAGGTGTGTGTGAAGGATGTTAAGGCTCAGGTGCAATTGTAAGGAGCAGGTCTACGGTGAGCTTAGTAGCAAGGAGGCATAGTAGCAGTTGAGCTAGTTAGGAAGCAGCAACTTTGCCATGGCTTTGTACTTACCTGTTCAAGTGGTTAATTTAAATTTATTTTCAGATAGATATATCTGTGGTGTTTATACAAATGGCCTGCAGGTGGCACTGTGCATACACAGGACTTTCTGTACAGCTTGAAAGTGAAAGTAAGACTTACTGCTGTTATGTAATGGCTGCATGAACCTGCTAATAGAGCACTGTTATACTCTCCTCATCCTCGGCTACCAAACACAACAATATATGTTGTTGTTTTCTGGATTCTTCAGTATCTAAAGGTTTCAAATGTCTAAATTTCCAGGTATTTTTTTAGAGTTACAAAGATGTCATACCATATTATCATATTTGTTTATGATGACCTGTCTTTATGCATTGTATTATTTTAGTAAATAAAACTGTGACATTCTAACTTCTAGGGAAAGAATAGGGCAGAATATTCAGGGAACCTACATGCTAGTGATCAGGGAAACATGGGAACCCTACACGGTAGAGGTGAAACATACCTCAGAAAATCCTTCTAGGAATATAATTACTAATACACATCTATATCAACAACAGTGAACTTTACATAACTTTACAGAACTATTCAGTGTAACAGAACATGTAGACATAGAGGCTTAGCTTGTAAGTAGGTGAATTCTATGTTATTCAAATGTAAAGAGTAAAAAAAATCTTCTTAAAGGACAACTAAACCCCCTACAGCCAAAAGCCCCACTGGCCCCCTTCTGCTGGCCCCACTCCCCGACCTCCCCCCGGGACAGTGTTACACCAGATTTGTGTCCCCTCTAGATATACTGACTCGCACATGCTGAACAGCGGAGCACAGGGGTGCCATGTTTGCCTCAGCTTCTTCCGGATCCTCTTCTTACCTTTTATATGCTGATTAATAATTTTCTCTAGTAATTGGGCCCACCTAGGATTAATATGCATATTCTCCTGGATTATATAGGGTAAGTATGCTCAATTCCCTTTTCTGTAGTCATTATACCTGCACATCTGGGATATGTTTTGGTAAAATGGGTGTGGTGTTTAGGGGTGTTTAGGGGTGTGGCCAAAAGTGAGCCTAGTAGTAGGGGCCCACTAGTTGGATCTCCATAGGTCCATCAAAACTCATCTCCTGTACAAAAGAAGCTATGTTTACATATTAAGAGCCAATTAAAAGAGTCCTAACATTTAGTTAATTAATTAATTAATTCATTCATTCATTCATTAATAGCTGCCAGTGTCATTATTAACTTAGATGAAAAAGTCCATTCATTTGGGATCTTAAGTGAATTATATGCAAACACTGATTCAATGTGGGGGGAAAAAAGCCCGTATCTGTGCCTCTGGAACAACAAAAATACAATTTTATCCTCACTTAGGGGCAGATTTATTAAGGGTCGAAGTGAAAATTAAAAAAAAAAATTTGGTCAAAAGTCTCAGATTCAATTTATGAATTATCCAAACTTGATTTGAGACTGAATTCAAACTCGAATTTCGAGATTTATCATACTCTGGCCCTTTAAATAAGAAAGAAACACCCTTGGCGCAAAACTCCCCCCTCCCCTGAGTAGGCCCCCCTCCCTTACCCCTTCTTCTAGGTCCTCTCCAGTGGAGTTTACAGGCGCCACCTTCCCCCAAGCGTTATTTTTCCTGGATCCATCGGCATCTTTTTCAATTGACTCTCGGCCCATGCGCAATAGATCCGCACTGGCAAATGCCTGCTACTGTGCATGCACCAGAAGAGGCCAATGGATCCAGGAAGAAGACAGCTCTGGGGAAGATTGCCCCATGTGAACCCCACTGGGGAGGACCTAGAAGAAGAGGTAAGTAACACATTAGGGGCATTGGCCCGGGGGGGGGGAGTTTTGCCCCAAGGGGGTTGGATTCCCCTTGAAGAACTCAAATTCGACTATTTGCCACCTAAAACCTGCCAAATTATGGTATAAGTCAATAAATGAGAGGTGCAGGCATTGGTGATGTTTGCAGCCTCCGTGACATTCAAAAAAAATCTTTTTCGGAAATACAGTTTTTTTCATTGGATTCAGGTATTGGGTTGTTTAAATTTGTTCCAGTTTAAAAAATTTGATGTTATTAGTAAATTTCAACTAGTCGAATTTCAAGTTTAGGGGAGCTGAAAAAACACACATGGATTCCAAATTCGACCCTTGATAAATGTGCCCCTAAGTGTTAGTATTTTCCATATTTTTTTTCAAGTCATTTCTCATTTCAAACAATATAAATGTATTACCTGTAGCTTTAAATGACATTTCCTATAAATTGGATAGAAAGCATGGATAAATTATATTGACAGCAAAACAGCCTTAGGATTTCTCATGTACATGGAACAGGGGCATGAAGTTAAACATGTTTTGTTTCGGAATCTACAAAAAATGAAAGTTCATGGCAGAAAGAAAAAAGTCAAAACCATTATGAAAGTGATCAAGTGAGAAACTGATGAGCGAGTGGGAAGAAAGGCATTCATTAACCTTTGCAACCAGAAAATCCCCAGCTTTTTACTGCTACTCTTTTCACCTGAAAAGTCATTCAACTCATTTTTCAGACACATTCATTAACAGTACATTTGGTATGGATTTGTGTAACATGATGCATGTAGCTTGAACAAAACAGTAAATTAAAGAAATACGCAGACAAAAACTAGTCTCAGAAGAATTCCATAACCATATAAATGTATGAGGCCAAAGGTCGACTGCTTTTATAAAGGTCAGAGATATTTTACAACATAATGTACAACATTTATCATAATACGAAAGTTATCAGTGAGTCATGTGGTAGAAATTACATCACTAAGCATCGATTATAAGTGATGGCATCTGATATAAGGATATCATTTACAGGATATTCATGTTCTAAATATATATACTGTTCTAAGGGGCAGATTTACTAAGGTTTAAATGCTAAATTCAAATTTGAATTTTTAAATTTCTTTTGGTCAAAACTCACAAATTCCAATTTAAAACCATCAACTCGAATTTGAATTTAATTGCAAGATTTACAGTATCACACCTTGACCCTGGAAACAGTTCTAATTTGACTAAATTGCCGAGTTCATGTAGAAGTCAATGGCAGAGGTTCTTTGAACTATCTGAAGATGTTAATAGTAGTGATGAGACAAATTTGCCAAGTTTTGCTTAGAAAATTATGCCCCATAGACTCCAAAGAGAGAAAAAAAATTGATGCGCATCAGAAAAAAAATTGACCCATAGAAGTCAAGGTTTTTTCAGAGAAAAACTCAATTCAAAACTCAAACATTTGATTGGGAAGGGTTTATAAATAGGTCTACCCCTATTCGGGTTACATCTTCCAATTACAACTATTTACATATACTTATCATTTAGTGCAAACAGTGCATTGCCTTATTATACAAATGAATTGACCAATATTCAGACGGTGTCCATAGGTACTTTCATCAGTATCTGAGTGTTAGCTGGGAACATATAAAAAGTATATAAAACATTTTTTGTTAAAAAAAACCATTTTGTTTAAAAGAATCTTTCACACTATTCCATAGAAAAATGTAATTTCAATATTACAACTGTAAAAAGTATCACATTATTAGAAAAAACAAGAGTAATTCTGAACTTCATTCAAACCCATAGGGAACAATGTATTTAATTTATCTTTCCTCATTGTTTCTTTTTATAGCAACCTCCTGTTATAATCTCCGCCTCTAGAGGGACATTCTACAACCTGCAGTACCATCCACCATAACTGCTTACAGTTGTTACTAAATTCTTTAAAATATTTACTTACAGGTGTGACATACTTCATTTTCTCCAAGTCACAATTTTTTATTGTTCTTTAGAGCTCACCTATTCATACTTGAACTTCTCTCTTGGTTTTTCCCACATATGCTTTACCACAAGGGCACTTCAACGTGTATATAAACCCCTTGGTATAACAGGTGGCAAAATGTCTCAACTAGATATTAAAACCTTTAGAAGGATGGTTAAAACTCTCCCTTTTAATGATGCTGGTACAACATCCACACGATAAACATGAGTAGGTGCCTGTTCTAGGCTTTCCAAAAAAATGGGTTGTTTATATTTAGGTTGCAACAAATCTGTTTTAACCAATGTATCCCCAACTTCTGGGATCTTTTATATGAAAGTAGTGGTTTATTTTTAAACACCATGCCTACTTCTCCATCTTTTTGTAGAATCTCCCAATGTCTCTATAACACTGATCTTGTTGGCTTTATAAGTGGTTACATATGGGACACGATCCTCTCGTTCAATACCCTTCAATAACTCAATTTTCTGTATACCCCTTACTCTCTTCATTTGTGATTTGACCAATGTCCAGTCATAACCTCATTTCATAAAATTTATTTCAATCTAGTTTCACACAGCTCATCTTGGGACACAATTCTTTTTACCCTCAATAGTTGGCTATAGGGTAATCCCTTCTTGGTGTTCGGAGGATGGAAACTAGTATATAGTAAAAAAATGTTTTTATCAGTGGCCTTCCTATATTTATCAGCATTTTCTTTACGCAGTTACGTCCAGCTATGATGATAACATATTATGGACTCTCTACCAAAAGCTTCTTTATCTCATTATGTTTGTAAAACTTCGTAACTTTATATGGTTGTATGGTTGTTCATTGAAGATTGTAGCGAGCTTATAGAACAATGCATTTCAATGAGTATCCAAGATAGCTTTACGGCATATTAAAATCAGGACTGTCCCCATCTCTTCGGATTTTCTTGGATACTAATCATAGTCAGCTAGGACTCAAAGGACCTTCAAAGTTAAACTACTTATAAATTCAACCTTAATTTGCAAATAGTTGGCAGAGGAGTATTTTTAAACCAGCAGAGGGTAGTCTAAGCCCAAGGGAAGGTACAGAATAGTATATGCAGAAGTAAAGCATACTGTATGTAAACCATGAAACCTGTCATTGTGATTTCTAATTTTTTTAAAGAAACAAATTCAGCTATGAAAGCCATAGTCATTTTTCATCAGAACCTGCATTGAACAGCCACAGGGCAGACATTGCTTATAAAAGAAATTACAATGTGATATTTAAAGCAATTTTGATGAAAACAATTTAGAGTGCTGTCACTGGGAAAATACATGTATGCCGTGGAGGAGCCCATGTGAACAGGTTATGACGTGCACCTGAATATAAAAGTGAAGTGCAGTTTGAATGGCCCTTTACAAAGGGCCAGAGTAGCCGAAATGTTGCCTAATGCACTTTGAGTAAAGTTTTTAATTTTTCAATTATATAGTAGTGCTGCTGTTTTCATTGGATCCATGTAACTTTGCCCTGGCAGGGGGTACGGCTTGCACCCAGGGCTGCAGAGAATTTGTTCCTCTCTGGACTCACACACGAACTGTATTCAATGGTGTCTGTGTGCAGTTTCTCCTCTGTCTAAAGAAAGCTGCAGGCTCACTTGAGATTGATCTACCATTATCCCATCTCTTATGCAGAATGGCAACAGGTTATGGGCCCAGGAGAGAGGGAGGAAACGGATGGGGCAGGCTGATGTTTGATGGAGATAAAAAGAACTAGGAACTATGGGAGACAAAGTTTCAATAAAACAATACCTATGTGTGCCCTGCTCTGCCTGTGTGTGCCCTGCTCTGCCTGTGTGTGACCTACTCTACCTGTGTGTGCCCTGCTCTGCCTGTGTGTGACATACTCTGCCTGTGTGTGACATACTCTGCCTGTGTGTGTGCCCTGCTCTGCCTGTGTGTCCCCTGCTCTGTCTGTGTGTCCCCTGCTCTGCCTGTGTGTGACCTGATCTGCCTGTGTGTGACCTGATCTGCATGTGTGTGACCTGCTCTGCCTGTGGAACATATTTGTTCCTAGGATTTGTTAGCATTTGAACATAAATTATTGTTAGTAGCCCCTAAGGTGTTTAATCATGTGCTGGGAGTGCTGTGTTATCCACAGTGGAAGACACCACAATTAATATGGACATGGTCTTTTGGTAACATGGGTGTTGTTTAAAGTGGGTGTTGTTTAAAAACAGGGAGTGGTCAAGACTGGCTTCCATTATCGGCCCTCCACTATGTAGCCCTCGGTACCACAGAAGTTGGACATCACTGCAGTAGACCATTGTGTATACATAAGGAAATCTGAAAATGAGAGATTATTGATATGGGTTGATGATCTTTTTATTGCTGCCAGTAATGAAACACTACTCAATAATGTGAATAAAAGGTTGCAAATTAAAGATCTTGGGAAGCTCAATTATTTTCTAGGTATCAGTTTTGAACAAACTTGTGAAGTCATGAAAATTAATCAAAAGAATTGTATGTCAAAGATACTTGAAGAATTTGGTATGACAGATTGTATACCTAGATTTATAAACCTAGTTTAATGACAACAGTGATCCTAACGTTCACTGACGAAGTGCGGGGAATGTTAGCGAAGGCAATGCTAGCACATTTTCGCCACTTAGTGAATTTGCAACATGGTTGGGGGTAACTTTTCTATATGATTGGTGCCCTTTAAGCAGAATGGCTACAGTTACACTATGGTATCTTCTGTATGTACAAAAGTCAGGGGTATACAGTATGAGGATGAGGGATCAAATTCACTAGCATTATTTCTCCAACATATTCCTATTGCAAACAAGCAGATAAATAAGAGAAGAAAGAATACTTGCTTATTGGAATTATATCTGCATAATGAAACATTGCTGCATTTAAATGCATAGTATCTCCGTTTCCTTCCTCATTCTCACACACATTTCTATCTCAGAAACAATAAATGTCAACACAGTGATTAACGGCTTTCATGATGCTGCCATTTGTTTTACTTACATTATACTACATAATAAACATTAACAGAGCTATATAATGAATAAAAAAAAATCTAAATTTTTTAAGAAATCAAGCATGACTGGCTTCCTAAAATGTTACTATTTCTATTCATAATAGAATGTAGTAGATTGTAAAATCCATTGAGAAGGATTTTATTAGCATCAAAGTTATACTGACACTGAAAAGCCTCCCAAAGCAGCCCAGCAAACCTTAGCAACAGCAACCCTCCGACACCATTAAATCATGTTGCTGAGTTGTTTCAGTTACACTGGGCTGGGGGAGGTGTGATCCCTCCATAGGCTGGAGTCTGTTTCCATTAGTGATCGCTTCACCCCAACCCAGCATATCAGAAACAACTCATCAAGATGATTTAATGGTGTCAGAGGGTCACCATGACTAAGGTTCACTTGGCTGAGGGCAGCTTTGGGAAGCTTTCAGCTGCTTATATTTTGCATGCAGCTTATTTTCACAGATACCGTCACGTTCCTTTTTTTATAGAAAAGTGTTAGTAGCATTAGTTAAGTATGGAGGCATATAAACTCAGCTTAGACATTAACATGGGCACAGTTGTGATGAACTTGAATTAGCAATGAATATTTTCCATATGATAGCAAACACCATGATTAAACTGCAATATATATCCATAGAAATGGTGCATAGTGATGTCATAAATGATAAACAGGGCTTAGTGATTTAGTAATATATGTCACATGACATATATAATATGAGAAGTCTTACAAATAGAGGATACAATATTTCATACATTGTCATATAAGTATGAAATATTGTATTCCATTGGTCACTATCTAGACCTTGTGTAGGTATATGTATAGGTCTGAAAAATCACATCAGTAAATACATACATACATACATACATTTTCACAATAGACAAGTTGTGAAACAAGCTATACTAAGTACTAAAATATAAGCTTATTTTACATATTCATGACTCTTTATTATATAATGAACAATGTATAACCTATGGTAAAATATAAGGATCAAGTGCTGGACAGTGTGTAGACCCACCTGCCAAGGTCTGTCATATATACAAAGTGCAGGGAGCTTCAAAGAAAACTTTGGTGTGATCTTCATGTGTGTCCATGCCCTTACTTTGGGGTGGTGTCCACTTTGGGCATTTGATAGTTCTCAGTTTTCAACTCCGGATAACACCCTTCTGCCTTATCTTGTTGCCAATTTTGGACCCAGTGCCCGGGCCACAATCCTCAACACGCTATGTCATATCTAGTTAATCCTATATGCCTCACTTGGTTCTTTGGTTATCCCCAAGGAACTGCATTAACTACTTTGTTTATTTGTATTATGCTATAAATACTCCAACAGGAGCTTGATTTTAATGATTTTCCACAATTTGCCGCATCTACGGTTATCACTTGCCTTCATTTTATTTACTTTTATTATCTTTTGTTAGTCTTTACTCAGATTTTACTCCCATATTACAACTTGCTCAATTAAGCAACTTTAGCAACTTTAGCAGTAAAAAGACATCAAACTGCATTTTGCTAATGAGTGTTCATATGAAATTGCTTTACAAGAAGTTTCTTGTTGTTTGGAACCCAGAAAACAAATAAAACAGACCCAGTTGAGTCATCTACACTCACCTGACTCACACTTTCACCACAAACACGCATTTCCTGAAAAGTTAAACAGCGGTGTGATATAGAGCGGCAGGTGTATGGCACAGGAGGACCAAGGACATAAATCAAATTTGTTGCTCAGGACCAATGAGTAAGCAAAAATTATTTCTGCAATGCAGTGAATTATGGTAATAGGAAATAAAAAGTTTCTTGAGTGGCACAAATTGCATATTTCATATTTTTTTGTAGAAATACCCCCCCCCAACATATGTAATGAGAGGTACAGTTTACCCAGACACAGTAAACCATAGCTACAAATAAGATGTTTGCTTTACAACAGGCAATAAATAAATGCTGCCTGGTTATTGGTTGCAATTAGTGCACTTTTTATTACATAATCCCCAAAAAATACTTACACCTGTCATTGTATGTCATGGTGCTAGCTCTTGTCAATGAGGCACATAGAAGGGGTTGCACCAGGCAGAACTCAAGCATAACCTTCTATGCACATTTTTCTTGACAAGAAAAACAGCATTGTGAGTGTGTTGTGTACAGATGGACACAATTTTGCAGTTATTATAGTTTGTTAATTACAAAACATGCATGGCATTGTGGGAATTGGGGTCAGCTGTCTACCATCACATTGATTCAATGGTAAATGTTGTCCAAACCAGTAGTGCAAGAAATATCAAGGGATATGCACATACTGCTTTCATTTACATTTATTTTGATATTCTAATGAATAGTTATTGAAAAGTGGATTCAAACAAAAAGCATTCAGCCCCGGGCCCGGGACACTTGCCCCCCCTGTCCCCCCCTGATGGCAGGCATGCAATCTACCATAGTAACATAGTAAGTTAGGTTGAAAAAAGAAACACATCCATCAAGTTTAACCTTTTAAGTCTGTATAAAATCAGTTTGAATACTCTACAGGAAAAATCCTTCCTGACTCCAAAATAGCAAACAGACCTGTCCCTGGGTCAACTTGTGCTGTGAGCCATCTTCTATAAACCTGTATTCCCTTCCTTGCTAAAAAGCCATCCAACCCATTCTTAAAGGAGAACTAAACCCTAAAAATTAATACAGATAAAAGAGTCATATTTTATATACTGAACTTAATGAACCAGCCTAAAGTTTCAGCTTCTCAATAGCAGCAATGATCCAGGACTTCTAACTTGTCATAGGGGGTCCCCATCTTGGAAAGTGTCTGTGACACTCACATGCTCAGTGGGCACTGAGAATCTGTTGAGAGTCTACACTTCTGGATCATCACAAATTATCAAGCAGAAAATGAGGTTGGAATATAATATAAGCTGATGCTACAGGGTTGATTATTATATTCTGATGCTAGTAATGGGTCAAATTTGACCATTCTTATGGCCCAACAGTCTATTTCCCAAGCATTTCTACACATCACATAATGAAATTTAAAGGGATGTTTCACTTTTAAGTTGACTCATATTTTATAGAATGGCTATTTTCATTGGTTTTTCTGCTTTCAAGTAGGGGTCACTGACCATATCTTAAAACAATTGCTCTATAAAGCTACACATTTATTATTATTGCTACATTGAATTATTTTTCTTTATATTCAGGTCCTCTCCTATTCATATACCACTCTTTTATTCAAATGGTTGCTAGGATAACTTGTACCTTAGAAATCAGATTACTGAAACTGCAAACTGGGGAGCTGCTGAATAAAAAGTGAAATAACTAAAAAACCACAAATAATAAAAAAACTATTGCAATCTCTACATCATACTAAAAGTAAACTTAAAGGTGAACAACCTTTAAAGTTCTATTGAGGGCCTTCTTGTTTTAACCTGTAAATAGAAATTATCTACGGATATTGGTCATTTCATCTATTGTACAGATTTGAAAATTTCAAAAGCCAGTGACCTATCTCCTCTTTATTTCCTGCTGTTTCTGTTGTTTGGGCTATCAACCCAAATTAGTCAGCAGAAATTGGCTTGAGGCAAAAGCTTCATTTCAGAGTCAGAATTGTGTACGTTTCTCTTGCAGTAAGCAGATAGAAGTGTAGTGTTGTATGGAAGTATGAGGGGCCCAGACATCTTATTAATATCCTAGGAGTTCTTTCTACTGTTCATGTTGCAGATAATTATGATCCAGAGAAGGTGTTTTTAATGGAGTGGTTAATGAAGGGGTTTTAATCCAGGTTCTAAGGTTATTTGTTATTACCTAGTTTGAGGTATTTGGTGAAGGGAAGCAAGATTGAGAGACCTGGTTGCTCTCCTGGATGTTGCTCCGCCACTGTCCTTGTTTGACTCAGAAGCAAACTTTCCTAATTCCCAGCTGCTTCAGATACTTTTTTTGTAGGCTTTATACTGGTCTGTCATCTGCTGTTTTGATATAGGAAGCCAGGAAAGATCTGCTGGTTCCATCCCAAACAGAGAATATCAAATCTGCTACCATGACCCTGCATTTAAGCTTCTTAAAAATTGTCCCTATCTGCTCCCTCAGTTTTGCTTCAAAAATTTTATTGCCTATGACCTTTTAACTACAGTTCGCACAGTGGTTTTAAAAGCAGAGTCAGGACAACTTCTGGTCTCAGATAGAAAACATTTTCACACTTATTGGCACTCAGCAGCTTCGGGCAAGGTTTTTATGATCAGCATATATTGGGCCAGGGAAGTGGAACCACATAAAGTGAAAAGACATTTACATAATAAACTGGTATGTAGTTGTTATCTGATCAACAGCTGCCCTGGCTGTGATTCAAAACCCATTAGCCTGTATGGTATTTTGGATTGAAATGGTTTCCTTTCCAATATTCTATTTGATGAAAGGGTGTGCTTTCATTCCAAATGGTTTTCATGTAGATTCAGTGTTGATGGAAATATTAATTCACTCTAAACTAAAAAGCGAACCAGATGCATTGGAAACATTCGTTTTTCAACAGTTTAGAAGTCAAAGGGGGGAATGTAATTAAAGTCGCAAAGAGCAAAACATTGCGCACCAATAAGAGTAAAAATCCACATCTCGCAATGTTATATTGTTACTTAAATGGTTATTGCATTGCGAATCGTTATTGCACATTGTTATTGCGCACTCTTAAGAAGTGCTTGAAAGTGTCGTAATCTTTTGGAGCAAACGTAGCGACTTTTTCAGTACTTTTTATTACATTGACAGTGCATTAGAGCAAACTATAAAATTCGCAAACGGCCTTCCGCTGATGGAAATGGTCGCTAAACAGTTTCCGGGTTCACAAAAGGTACATTCAAGGTACATACAAAAGGTACATACAAAAGGCACATTACATTCGCGCAAAGGCTTAACTTTTCCCATTGCGTTTTTGCATTACTGACATAATACATTCCCCTAAAAAACTTCAAAGTCTCATAATATGGTATTTAGCAAGCAGGGCCCAATGATTCTTGCTTTTGGGTTCAATTACTAGTCAGTAGTGTTTTATATTAATAGTAAAAATGTGCTATGAAGGCTGTAAATTCATTGGCATACCTCCCAACTGTCTGTTTTCTGGATTTTT
This sequence comes from Xenopus borealis, assembly GCA_024363595.1. Classification (NCBI taxonomy): domain Eukaryota; kingdom Metazoa; phylum Chordata; class Amphibia; order Anura; family Pipidae; genus Xenopus; species Xenopus borealis. The sequence continues at coordinate 60,801,169 of CM044434.1, read as the reverse complement.
TATTTCTCTGTAATCTCCTGCACCGACGCCAGATAATAGATACAACGTTTCTGAAACTTATTTAAATAAAAGGCTTTTTGGCAAAGAGTCCATAATACTCAGCAACTGCACTTAGATACATTTGTAAAACTTTCAAATAAGGAAAGATATAATTGTATCTATTTAAGATACACAGGTCTCTTGGGAGAACTGATACTCACAGTTTAAAGGGTGATTTCACCTTCATTAGCAAAACGGTCACATAAAACATGGCCCTAAAACTCTAAAAATGTGTTCAAACTTTCATAACCTGCTAAATTGTGTGAAATTGGCATGTTAATTAAAAGTTGTGGCCATAAAATGGGCATGGCAAAAATTTCTGCCTTGCTATGGGCAGTACATGTTTTTGTTCGCCCTAAGTTAAAGGCTTCCTTCCTGTTCTGTATGTCATTGCTATATATATATATATATATATATATATGTATATCAAGTTATGTTACGTATGCTTTTTTGAAAGTAACATACATTTTGCATAATTTATGTATATTGTGTATGTGTAGAGTAACTTAAAAATTCATGTAGAAGATTCTTATATAATTCCATAAATAGATCCAAGTATTAATATATATGATATTATTATAATAATAAGTATTTAAAATAAATAGTTAAACTTAATTGTCAGTGGAATTTTCATGTCACCCTTGTCTGCAGTGCTCAATACGTAGTTTCCATAAGCTTGTAAGTTACGTAAAGTTTCTAGGCAAGTCATGGTGGTTTTTTGCAAGTTTTGCCAGAACTTCATGCGTAACGTATGCAAATGTAATTCAATTAAATAAGAAATAATATTTCTGAGCATTATATTACATTTACATAAATATAATAGATGTCTCTCTACAATGCCATCTGGTGTTCATTTTTTATACTGCACACAGTAATCAAATAAAATTACTATTTATAGTGTCATAGTCGACCCTGACACTTTCATTATCATGTCATGATTACGTTACATGGTTAATTTCCTAACAAATCATATCTGGAAACATATCAAGATATCTTTGTAATATTGATAGACCATATTGATAATATCCATGGAAGCTATATAAGACCTATGCAAAGCATTCACAAGGCATTTCTGTTTTGTGCTCAGTGTGGCTCATATACTAATACAAATGCTAAAAATGTGCAAGTGCAGTTCTATACTTTTACTAGCTGTAAAAGGCTTTTAGATTAGATTGTAAGATCTTTAGTAATGATGGGCAAATTTATTTGCCTGTGGCGAATTTACAGCGAATTCCCACATGCAAAACAATTTGCAAAACGCTGGTGAAATTTAGCCCTGTCGAACATTCGCCGGCATCCAAAAACGGACGCGCGCGTCCAAAACAAGACGCGGCAGCGTTTTGCGAATTTCTCTAGAGATTCGCAAAAATTTGTCGAAGCGGAATGCCGCTGATTCGTCCATCACTAATCTTTAGTACAGAGTCCTCTTCACCTCTTCTGTTGGTTTTTGGTTGCTGTGAAATATGTTGGCTGCTTACAAATAATATTATTGATGATAATAATAATAATAACAACAATAATAATAATAAGTTGTTAAAGTTTCATGTATACATTTGCCCAGGGCCGCCATCAGGGGAGGACGGAGGACAAGTGTACTGGGCCTGCTCTTTTCGAAGAACCGGGCCCCCCTTACAAGCGCTGAAGGAGTGCTGCCTTCCCTCCCAGCAGAATGCGAAAGTGCTGAACAGTCGAAGTCCTGGAGTGGTGGAAAGACCTGAAGTCACGAAGGAGC
>CM044434.1:60781843-60798431 GCA_024363595.1 Xenopus borealis | reverse complement strand
CCTTGTCCTTTAATGTCACATGCAGCCTTCACACTTAAGCTGTTTTTTAGAGGATATGGCTTTTGTCTGATACCTATGGTGTGTCCTGGGTGGGAGCTTTCACAGAGGGGTCTAGGTTTGCCTTATTACCTGTAAGTACCTAGGAACATAATCTGGCCTTAGTGGGCAACAATATGTGATAAACCCTTTCATCTTTATGACATTAAAAACTTGACATATAGTTCTGGATAGAAAATGTTTAAACTATTGTACATAAAATGTTATGTTATATGTGTTGTTTTTTTCAGACAGCAGCAAGTAAGTTACAGGTAAACTTAGTCCCTTGGAAGAATGTATGGTGAAGCAATAGTATTCTTAATGAATCAGATGCAATTTGAGAGTAGACAATTCCACACGAGATTAGAGTGCTCTACCTGTTAATAATTCCATCTCGGGTGTCAGGTGCTGTACAGTCACTTAACCCCCCTTCAGGGTTACAGTGTGACATATGCAAATCCAAGAAAACTGCAGCACACCGGTCCAATTTCCAGTTTGTGAAAGTGATTTATTGGCTCTTAAGAGTCAATAAATCACTTTCACAAACTGGAAATTGGACCGGTGTGCTGCGGTTTTCTTGGATTTGCAATTTGAGAGTAGGACTGGTCAGATATTGGATGAATCTGACGTAGTTGGCCAGCTTAAATATATTGCAATATATGGACAAACAATCCCTGTTTTGTTTAAAGGGTAAGGCATTTTTTAGTAGCTGTATGCACACAATGTCTCAATGTCTTAAATATATTGATAATGGGTTGAGTGCACAGGACCTCTTGTATTTGTCTATATGTATTTTGTAGTCACAGTCTCATTGCTCAACTTTCCCTTGTCTGTGTTTTTCAGACAACCACTGATCTTTTCAAAGAAAAGTATAATTTTATGGTGACATTGAAGGGATGTTGGCATATACTGAGCTGAAGTCTTTCAATCAGCAGTAGAAGAAATATGCAAGTGACACTATTGATTTACACTGACTAAGCTGTTTTATTCCCACACGTTCAAACATATTGAGTTAATTTAAAGTTATTATCTTTATTTTCTGTTTTTAAAAACCTTTATATTTTTAGTTCATAATAATTAGAATTTTAAATTTGAGTACTGTATAATGGTGGAGTAAACATACATCAAGTGGCCACTTGGTGGCATTACACTAAATATATCTTTGCCCAACAGACAAAATGTGACCTTCTTCTGGGTTTTCTTAGGTCATTTGGATTGAGCAATACAACAACATAACACTTTTCCTAGATTTCTCAATAAACCTAAGAAGAGAGATATTATTTACAAACAGGCTATAAACAGCTGATATATTTATGTAGTGATATTATACCACATCCAGGGGCGTTTAGGGGCTCCTAGCTGCCCTGAAATGCCTTTCTGATGCCACCCCCTCGCATCCGAAAAATACAATTTCCAGCGCCAGAGTGCGTGCGATTGTGCTTTTTGCTCTAGCAGAGCCGAAATTCAGATTTAAAAATCGAAATTTCGACTCTTAAAGTTAGTAGGAGCCTCTTTTTTGCTGCCGCTGCTAACCTGCAGGCTGAGGGGAGTTTTCAGTATACAGTGCGTGCATGACACTCATGATGAATATCCTGGTCCCCTCCCTAAATGTGTAAAGGAGTTTAATAATAGGGGGCCATCATTGTGTTATGCTTCAGTATGTCAGTGAGAGGATTCTTGTGCCTGGCTTGTAGTGTGGCACTCAAGATAAAAAACTTTGTTGTCTGCAGCGTGGACATACATGGAATTCAAAAATAAGCACCTGCTTTGAGAACCCAAAGAGCAACATCCAAGGGGTTGGAGAGCAACATGTTGCTCACGAGCAACTGGTTGGGGATCACTGCTCTATACAATTACATATTGAAGCAGAGACCCGTGCTTTGCTTTAAAATTAGAGCAAACTCTTCAGCATTTATAAATAATGCAGTAATGCAAAGAAAATAAGGTAAGAGATTCTAACATAATCAGAGCTTAGAGAGTTTAAAGTGATGCTCTGCAGTGACTGTGCAGCCTACAAGTATACATTACCTTGTATGTAGGAATGGATTTAACATATAGGCACTTGAGGGCCTGTTCCTAGGGTGGAAGCTTTAAGCCCTCAGATGCCTATCTTGCAAATAAATTGCAAAAATAAAATAGTACCTTTACCCCTGCTGCCAGATGTATTTCCCGGGAGTATTGGGTCCAGCTAGTGGAGGAAGTGACATTAAGAACATGCATAATGCATTGTGATATCACTTCTGTTAATGAGGTCTGGTGCCTAGGGCAGCACCAAAATACATCCCTGCTTGTAAGACTGATGGTGGCTCCTGGCTTATTCTGAGTGATAAGTTGGGTTATTTACAGTACTTTTTTTACTACTTTAGTACTAAAAGCACTGGAGTTGCTCTGACACATAGGGGCAGATTTACTAAATTCACATTTATTCACATGAGGGATTCGAATATTCGATCGAATTTTCAAAAAGATTCGAATTTCGAATATGCAAATTAGGCAAATTCGACCATTGAATATTCAAATTTAACTTTATTCAAATATTCGAATATTCGATGGTCGAATACTTCCCCTTTAAATTTAAATTAGATCACCTACTTCGCCAGATTAAACCTACCGAAATGGGGATCATTCCCCAAGATCGAATTTGAAAAATTCAATCAATTGCTAAAAATCGTTTGAATATTCGATTCGAATTCGATCGAATTTTCCCTATTCGATCGTTCAATCGATCGAATTGCGCAAAAAAAATTTGAATTTGAATTTTTTTAATTCCCCACTATTCCCTGGTCGAATTTCCAATTTTTTTTGCCTTCAAAATTCGACCCTTAGTAAATCTGGCCTATAATGACTAGCTTTAACTTTAGGGCTAATAGCTCACTATGCAGATGATAAACTTTATTTTATCTGCATTTTGTGTGTAGAGTGAAAAAAGTGGATCCACTCCCATCTGGTCCTTTGAATCACTTCACTGAGCTGAGTCCATCCCAAAAATGCATGCAGGGGTCAGTAAAGTCAGTTAAGCTACACACAAGCCAATGCCATTGTAGTGAAGCTACAGGAGGTAGTCCATGGGAGCAAATCGGCTTTTCCTTAGAGAAAAGTGGATCATCTGCATACTGTGAGTTGTTTAAATGAATTATAACAAACATTCCCAGAATTGTCTTTCTTTATTTACAGGTGGGTTCCTCATACTGATATCAAGAACACACTTCAAAAATTATGGCAAACAACGAGTCTGTCACAAATTCATTTCCTCAATTGTTAGTAGAGAAATGTTGTCTTCATTTACTAATAAACTACAGATCTGACTCATACTACTGCTTTCCATTAAGTGTGATTCTTGATCTTTATGACAAAACTGAGAAATTTGACTTTTCTACCAACCCTTCTTCCAATAAATAGGGCATGATAAATTGCCTTCCAATGAGTAAAACTTCACTGAAATATTGTCATTTGGTTTCTGAGACTTAAGTGCAAGACAAAATGTGGTATACTATTTAATACGGTATTCAGATAAATCAGGTGCATAATGAGAGCACTGTTATGCTTATAATTCAGTTTAAATATTTTAGTATTTGAATCAATTATAAATCTCTTACCGTTTGGAATTCAAATGGCAAAGATTCAGCTTTTTTTTTTTTTTTTTGTTTTTTTTTTTAGACTATGTTAAATATAATACTTTTGAATTGACCTCTTGAAGAACAACTCAATTAGTACACAGTAGATTATGCATAACCTTTCCTTATAAACTGAAATGACATTACTTTCATAGACACATCGTGTAAAGACAAAGATCAGTACAGAAGGACATTGTGATTGACAAGATTGGAGGACACAGCAAATTAGTGAAACAGACAATGCAAGAGATTGATTAAATAACAACTACAAATAGGTTGCTGTTCTGCTGAAAAGATTTTCAAAGTCTGCATAATTTCTGGGGTTTGGCATGCAGGTGACCTGTGCAACTTCTTTTTTGGCACAATTGTACTGTGGCTATTGAAGCAGGGTGCTGTGTATACCCTGGGTGTGCCAACTAATCAGGAGGGGTGGTAGATCCAGGTTTTCCCTGAATGAAAATGGAACACAAGGAAGGAAGGTCTGAATGGCACTCAACACAACTATATGGAAGCTCATTTTGACATAAACATTTTGACATAAACATAATGAAAGTGGATTTACATGCAACCCATTGCAGTGAAAAGTGCAAGTTGCCCACTGCATTTGCAGTCGTAAAGAGGCGCTTATAAATATGACCATTGGTTCAGATCATTAATCATACTGGAAATAAGTTCTGCTCAATAGAAGGACATAAAGGATAAGTTAAAATTACTGTCCATTACAAATCTTTCTTGGATTCTGATAGACACTTTGTACTGGGAATAAATGTAACCCCAATTGGCATTCTGATTAAGCTTCTGTAGCAGCTTCTAACTTAGGTCATATCCCGGTTTCAAAACAGAATTATTTTAATGGCAAATGGTGTATATAAGAAAATGCACTGTTATTGTCGTGTCTGAATGCTGGTGAATGTCCAGCATGGTAGGAGCCTATATGCTGGGTAACCCAGGTAACACACATTAACTGCAGGATTTATAGAATTAAAGCAAAGAAACAAACAGGCTAAAATGGTCAGGGCTGCAAAAAAGACTAACAAAGTCCAAAAGGCAGACTAAGGTCAGTGGCAGGCAGCAGTCAAGCAAGGTTGAGAAACTGGCCGGAGGTCAAAGCAGGAGATCCACAGAAAATGGGTATCAGATGGGAACAGGACAGCAGGGGGACAGGAGGACAGAACAGGAACAAAGGCAGAGATCACAGGAATGAATGCATGGATCACAGGAACAAAGGCATGGATCACAGGAATGGAGGCAGGCATCACAGTCAAGGGCTAGATCAGGCTAAGAGCTCAGATGATCAAGCACCATGTGCTGCAAGTAGCTGGCTTGTAAAGGCTAGTGATGGGCGAATCTCCCGCATTTTGCTTCGCCGAAAAATTCGTGAATTTCCAGAGAAATTCGCGAATTGGCGAAAAAATTCGCGAAACGAGTCGCGCGTCGTTTTTGAGTAAGAGTTTTGAGGTTGTGGAATTCTCTCCCTGAATCAGTCGTACAGACTGATAGATTATATATAGAAGGGTTTGGATGGCTTTTTAGCAAGTGGGAATACAGGGTTATGGAAGATAGCTCATAGTTGATCCAGGGACTAGTCTTATTGCCATGTTGGAGTCAGGAAGGAATTGTTTCCCCTCTGAGGCAAATTGGAGAGGCTTCAAATTTATTTTGTTTGCCTTCTTCTGAGTAAACTAGCAGTTAGGCAGGTTATTTAGAGATTTTAAAGTTTGAACTTGATGGACGTGTATCTTTTTTTCAACTTACTATGCTACTATATAGCTATGTAACATTTTATTGAAATGGTTTGGGGAACATTTTTTGGGAAAAAGATTTGCTAACCATGAAAATACTTATTTATATTATATATATTTTTGTATAACAATGAGATACGTCACTTATCTTTGGTTAATTATTCATTATGAAGTAGCGAGAGAGACATTAGTTTTAAAGCTTTGATTGAATTAAGGGTTACAAAGGTGAAGATTCTCATTCATCAAGGTCATGATATATCTGTAGAAATAAGTCAAATCAACTGGACTTGCTATGTTTTTCTTGAAGACCTTTCACCAGTCATCCAACTGTCTTTCATAATGATAGACATATTATGCTGATTGGATTGCTTATTTACAGCCTGAATTCTGAATTCAGAAAACCAGTTGGATGACTGGTGGAACGTCTTCAAGGAAAACACAGCAAGTCCAGTTGATTTCTACAGATAAAAATTCTTATCCAAGTATTTTTCTTTCTCTAATGGGGTATGAAATGAGTGAACTGGGAAAAGCCCATGATAAATGCAAGTCCACTCATAATTAATAAACCCAAGTGACTCATATAACACTTGTCTGCAAACTACTGGACAAAAACCCAACTGCAACAGACATTCATTTCAAACAAAAAGCTAACATCATGTGTGTGTGTGTGCTAATTGAAGCAATTTTCCGCTTACAGTTCCTGGAAGAGATTTGTGGTTATTACACATTTCGCTGTGAAGGCAATTTTATTAAATATTACAGAACTTTTTGTTTTAATACTTTGAGCTTCCACAACATATGCAAATGTCTTCTTTCCATTTGTTACATTTTAAGAAGTATTTTAGGTTGCTAATCATTTACAAAATAACATGCAATGCAAATAATCTTTAAAAGGGTCCATCATCATATTTTAATGTGTGGTTGAGACTGTCTAATGCCTATCGGCTCCCAGCGGAAGTAGTCGGACCAAGGAGGAAGCTTAAGGGTTAAGTCCAAGTTCACAGTACAGACAAGGCTTCAGAGACAAAGCGTATCAATATCCAGGCAGAGATCAATAGGCAGGCAGAAAAGAAGCAAGGTCAAAGTTCAGGCAGTGTCAAAAGTCTAGGAATCAATATTAAACATATTACCAAACACCCAGGAATGCACAAAACAAATCCTACGATGGGGCATTGAACTTCGGTCCTTGGCGTCCTTTTGTTTTGAATTTTGCACCGTCATCACGCTGACATTGTGACGCCGGCCCATGTGGTTCATGGACGCCGCCATCTTGGTTGCAGCACCATCGGAGACGGGAGCACCATTGGGCGCTCCTGACAGAGAAGTCAAGGAAAAAATGTTTAAATGTTCAGCATAATAATGTAATTATGTGACGTGCTTTAATTTTCAAATGAAAACAGTATTATAAAATAATATTGCTCATTCTGTTTTGGAACTTTATTACAAGCCAGTCTGATTCACATACACATTTTACATACAATGTCTTAGAAAGTATGTAGCATTTTGACAGTCCCAAAGGGCACATAGCAGCTTTGTAATTCACTTCCACCGATGAATAATTAAAACATTTTCTGGAGAAAAGCCCACAGTTAATGAATCATTATTCTGGTAGAAAGGCTGAAGGAAAGCTATGAAAATAAAGACTTAAAAGCATTTGAAAAGTCGGAAATACATAAAATGCATGAATTATGAAAAGAGAACAAAACTATATCCATTTAGATGTCTTGCATGGCACAATTGGTTTAACCACCCAAATGCTGCCTTGAAAAGGCCCTCTTGTAAGAACACATCAGGAATGAAACTTTAGCATAAGAGTAACCTAGTTACAATGTGAAAAAAAAAATGTTATTTATTTTTGTCTTTCAGCGAGAGAGAGCTTTCCGTGAAAGCTACAATAAGTTACATCAATTTTAATTGCATTGCAATGGACTAAAACATCACACATAAAGCAAACTTTCAGTTCAGGATTTGTTGTTCATTAAAATGAGAGAATCCTTCAAAGGACTAAATATTTTTGCAAGAACCACAGGAATGTCTGACAATATTCTTTTGTGTCTTACAGATGCGTCTTTGCTATACTTTTTTTGACTGATTTTTGAGGACTGATGTTCTGATCCATAACTATTAGCATTTAAGACTGTTACGTACGTGTAAGAGAGGACTGATTAGCAAAAACACTCTTTAAAGCAAGGCCCTGTTGTTTCAGACTATATTACACAGGATTGGAGGAAAAGGTTTCAATTACATATTGATATTGCCACAAACTTAAAGGAACAGTTCAGTGTAAACATGAAAAACTGGTTAAATAAATGTTAAAAATAAAAATTGTTTAAGCTAAGTTATATAATATAGTTTGTTAGCCAAAAATGCAATCTATAAATCCTGGAGTGACTGGATGTCTTAAATAATAGTCAGAACACTACTTTGAAGCTCTCTAACTCTGAGTTAGTCAGCGACTTGAAGGGGGGCCACATGAGACAACTGTTCAGTGAGTTTGCAATTGATCCTTAGCATTCAGCTCAGATTCAAAAGCAACAGTTATGACCCATATGGCCCTCTCTCAAGTCACTCAAGAGGCTTGACAAAGGGGCGTGTCCCCGAAACGTTGCACTTCCGCACTTTGAATTAAAGCAAGGGTTTCCCTGCAAACTAAGCTTTGTGTGCTGGTATTTCTTGCTACATTGAATCACTTGGTCTACTACCGAGCACCAGGCTGTTACCTGAAGTCGTGGGTGTGCGTCTCCTCTATCCTTTTCTCTAACCAGTCACTCCAGCCTTTACAGAGTACATTGTTGGCTAACTAACTATATTGACAATGTTTTTTATTTTGCACAGCCTATTTACCCAGTGAGTATCTTTATACTGAATAATTCCTTTAAATAACTTAGGTGCCAGTGGTTCTCAAAACCATTGCTTCATTACTGAAACTATCATCAACAAGTTCTTTTAAAGAGGTTGTTCACCTTTGAGTTAACTTTTAGTATAATGTAGAGAGTGGTATTCTGAGACAATTTGCAATTGGTTTTCATTTTTTATTGTTTGTGGTTTTATAGTTATTTAGCTTTTTATTCAGCAGCTCTCCAGTTTGCAGTGTCAGCAATTTGATTTCTAGGGTACAAATTACCCTAGCAACCCTGCATTGATTTGAATAAGAGACTGGAATATGAATAGGAGATGGACTGAATAGAATGATAAGCAATAAAAAGTGGCAATAACTATACATGTGTAGCCTTACAGAGCATTTGTTTTAGATGGTGTCAGTGACCCCCATTTGAAAGCTGCAAAGAAACAGAAGAAAACTGCAAATCATTAAAAAACTATGAAAAATAAATAATGAAGACCAATTGAAAAGTTTCTTAGAATTGGCCCTTCTACAATATACTAAAAGTTAATTTGAAGGTGAACCACCCCTCTAAATAGATTCACAGATCTTAATTCGTATTAGTTAGCTCAGAAATGTTATAGACATAGGAGGTTATTAGAAACTAGTAGTATAGCCCCAGTGTACACCCTCATATTCACCACCTCCTACTGAGGCCTCTTGCCTCATGTTATTCAGTACCATTTTCCCCACTCCAAGTGAAATTAAAAGAGAGGGATTAAAGAACCCACTGACTCGGACCATAACACAAGTAATGCTACGTGAGGATTTACAAATAAAAAAGTACTAAATCATTGATCTACTACAGGACAGGAGGAACATAAAAGGTTTGCTGTGGAGGGCCGCTAATTGCATAAATGGGTAGAAGGCAAAAAGTACTTGCTTGAAACTGTACTATATTTAAAAAAAAGCATTTTTCTGGCATCAAGCATCTCTTTTCAAGCAGACCATTCTGACCCATGTACTCACTTTAGTTTATAAAATCTAATGACACAGAGAAGAAATGTGCAATGAATCTTTGCATTCTATGTGGTCTTGCACATTTGAGGCTTAATACAGTATGGTTTACTTATCCTTATTTTTTTCTAATCGAACACTGATTAATGGTTTCAGAAGTAATAAACTATTGATAGGATTTTGAAACTTACTTATTTTTTTCTCAATGAAATAATAATAAGATTCATTCTAAATTATTCTAAGTCACATCCCCACTTCTAGTACTCTAATATAGTAAACTACTTGGGAGGTAATAGTTCATTAGACAAGGCCCCTAGGTGCTTAGGTGCTTTACCTGCAACTGTGTGCATGCATAAGCTGTAAAATGAATTCCTTACATGCACACAAATTGCTGGAAAAAAGACAAGAGGTTACAGTTCTTTTACAGAACAGATTTTTACTCATTAAGACACTGTTAGGCAATTGTATGTATTATAATGGGGGAAAAACCTTTTGTTTCTGGAATATGGACAAAATTCTCTATCTGTTCTAAAGGGAGGGGGAATGGGAATCCCCAGGGTTGCAGCGTAGCCTTGGATATAAGCAAGCTCTGCAGTTTAAAAAAAATTATTTAAGGTCATTTAAAAAAAATACCCAATACAAATTTCAAGAGAAGCGCACCAAAGTAAAACTGCAGAGCAGATCCTCCTGACTTGTACCCCTACCATGCACCACAGCCCATACACGTCTACACACCCCTCTGCCATTATGAGGTGAGAGAAGGGCTGAAGAGGGTGACTATTATACAACAGTTCCATGCTTTCATGAAGTTATGACACAGGGAACATGTGGCCAGTGCAAACAAGATTTCTCTGAACCCTGTGATTACCTATATGCCTCAGGACAGACCCCATGGGGAAAATTTATCAAAGAGTGAAGTTCCACCACTAGGATGAAATTCTGCCACTCTCCATTGATTTCTATGGGATTCTGAAAGGCATATTTATCATTGGGTGAAAGTGAAATTTCACCCTTTGCAGTACACACCCACTCGGATTGTGTACGAGCAGGGGGGGTCAGATCGGTGGGAATGGGGAGGCAGCCCATGGGTGCAGCAACTTTAAATCTGACCCTGGCCCCATGTGTATGCACAAACCACCACATATCCTTTTTTTTGGGAACCAGCTGATTGGGGAATGGGGCTGGGCCCATAAGGGCTATTGGCCCAGTCCAACCCTGTTCATAATTATTTTGATTAAACACTTATGTACCATATCCTACGTCAGCCAAAGACTTAATTGCACTGAGCCATCTGCCTCCTGTTATGGTGTCCTTCTTTATTGTAGAAAAAGACTAGAGCTGATCATCTTTGTACCAATAAGAACAAGAATGTCAAAAAATAAGTGCACATGTACTGTGCATTGATCTTTAGTTTTATAACGGGAATGTATTTTGAAGACAGAGGTGATAAGAGTTGAAGAAAAAGGCACATTACCTGTCTAGTAGTATTTAAATGGCGCAATGCAACCACGAAAGGGACAATATCTGCCACCCACAAAATTTACAGAACACAAAGTATGTCTTCTGTAGCTTACCTTCTAAAATTACCATTATCTTTCATCATTCCTAAAGTTCATGGGCCTGGGAAAAAGCTGGAGGAACTCTGGTGGGCCTCCAAGCCTCCAATACAACCCTGGACGGAGGTGGAAGAATGTGAGGAATGGAAGAAAAGTTCTGTAACTGCTATGCTAGTGGAATAGAGTTGGGAAAAAAGGGGTATTGTGGGAGCACTTTAAAGTGTAAGTTTAAGTATATTTCAGTATAATGGAAGTGCTACTTACAAAGCTCATTCACTGGGCCCCTGTGTCATAAGTAAATCAGTATAAATGCAAGTGCATATGTATAAAAAACAGGGGTTGTTTTGTACAAAGTTATGATCATAAAGTTGATAAGCCACCATACCACGTCAAGGTAAACCCCATATGGCGGTCCCTAACTTGTTTACTTAGTATAAAAAGTCTTTTATTTCTCTGCATAATAGCATTACCTGTAGTCAGTGTGTTGAGCCTTGGTTTCAATTTGAGGGCTAAATCCTCCCCCGCCAGTATGCGGCTTTTAAGAAAGAGAGATTACCAAACCAAAGCACATTTTTTAAAAGCATAGGACCACCATTAGTTTAAAGGGGGGGTATGGGGTGCTACAACCACAGAAGCTAAGCCACAGCTTCCGGCTACAATACAATATCAAAAAAGGGGGGTAGTGGGAGAACTCTAAAGGCTAAGTTAAAGTATATATAAAGTATAATGGAGGTGCTACTTACAAAGCACATTCCCTGGGCCCCTGTCTCATAAGTAATTCAGTATAAATGCAAGTGCATCTGTTTAAAAATAGGGGTTGTTTTGTACAATGATCATAAAGCCACCATAGAGTTGGGAAAGAATATATGAAAGACAGCCAAGATATTATAACGATTATAACTATATAACTATTGTAACAACTATTAAGATTTAAAACAAATTAGGATTCGTGTTTAATTTTACCATGCTTTTTTGATTATTTTTCATACCATAACTTTAATATAATTGCACAGCACTGCCCCATGGGGTCGAACAAGTGAGCATTATTTAAAGCATTCCATAAAAATGATATCACTTATATACTTATATATTTAGAATAAACGATCAATTCACTAAAAGTTCTCTTGTCTGACTTAAGAAGCAATTCTTCGTTATTTTTCGGTGAACTGTGTGCAGGATTTTATAGTGTGCGATATTTTGTGCAGTATTTTATACCATGCATTATTGTTACGTGTTATTTTATAGCACGCGATATTGTTATGCGGTATTACCCATGTAACCACTACATCTTGCAGGTCACCTGGCAACACCGCCTTCCATTGCTGCACGTGAGAGGAGAGGCAGTAATGATTCTGCTGACGGTAATGAAATGCAATGCCAGCAAGCTAGGCATGGTACGATTGGGCATGATAGAGGTGACAGAAGTAGGAGGCATGAACACGAGAACAGAATGGGAAAACAAGAAAGAAGAGAGTAGGAAAGAGCAGTGGTCAGAACACAATAAAGGCAGACTTGGAAGCAGCAGGGAGGAAAGCTTTTACGTCAGAGGGCACAGCCTCAAGGATGGAAGGATTTCTGAAAAAGTAACACAAAAAGCTAAACCTATGAACATCAGTGAGATTGCAGGCGAAAGTAGATATGGCAGAAGAGATGTTCATGAGAAAAAAAACAAATCTGGTGAAACAACTCCTGCTATTTCTCCATTAGAATTGTCTAACAATAACGAAGAGGGGCCTCACTACACTTGTTAGTTCAGCCCAGAAGAGTTTTCTGACGTAGAACTTACAGACAAAGAATATCTTCCTCAGGAAGAAAGTGAACTAGAAAGTGAAGATTTTTAAAGACCCTCGTCACCAAAAAAAAAGAAAAACAGAATAGATTGAGAAATCTTAAATTTACAGAATTTGAAAATGAGGCCCTTGTAAAAATTGGTGCCATACTTTGACCGATTACTTGGGAAATATTCAGCAAAAACTTCGACTTCCATGAAAACTAAATACTGGAAGGAAATAGCTGACCATGTCAACAGTATCAGTGTTTTTCCCAGAACTGTGCAGCACTGCCAGAAAAGATACCAAGACATAAAAAGGGTCCTTAAGAAAAAAACTCTGAGGATTCTAAATATAGGTACAATTTACGAGCAAATGTTTTTAGCCATTGCTGACCAATCTGCTTTTTCTTTTTCCTTATTAACTTTACACCTGCAGTCCTTTATGTTCTTCTTTATTGCTTTCTTAACCTAATTTATTTTATTACCTTAAGTTATTTGCGGAGGAATCTGCTTCTACTTATGGCTTACTAACTTTACTTATGTAACTATTATTTTCTCCTTTTACACTTTCTTTACTTCTTTTATGCTATGGGTTAGGTAATTATAGGCAATTTAATAAAAGCAATATTTCTTTAAGGTCTAGAACTGGAGGGGGTCCTTCTAAACAGGTTTTCTACACTGCTTTTGAAGAAATGTTGATGCCTCTTATTCATTGAGATTGTGGGACAGGTGTCCCTAGTGTTTTTTATTCTAACAGAAATGTAAAGAAAAGTAAGTACAACCACATTAATATACAGCGCAGTATCTGTGGACAATGCTGCCTGAGGCAGCTCCAATAATGCCACCCCCCAGCCGGATTACATTTCCGGGGGGAGGCAGCAACGCTAGTGCGGAGAGCGCTCTTAAAGGCACCAAGAGCGGATTTTTGCTGCCGCTGGAAACCTAGCGGGCACTGCCACCTGAGGCGAGTGCTTCAGCTAGCCTCATTGGCTTTCTATCCAGTTCACTCGCAGAAAAGTTCAATATTCTGTTATTTTTAACAGCTTCATCAGTAACAACTGTCACAAGCAAAGGCAAACAATCATCTAATTGAGAGGTGTGATATTGTACATGTGTATGATGCTGTGTTAGGTTAAAGTGGACCTGTCAACCCAAAAAAATATTCAAAATCATATTTTATCACATTAGTCAAGCAAAATGGACATTAATTACACTATATAAATTATTTTAATCTTGTTTCCTTCAGTCTGGGAATTCATAATTATAGCAAGCAGGCAGGAGCCATTTTGTGGACACTGTTATTAAAGCACCTTGCATCATCTCAGACTCTTGTTTGTGCACCAGAATGGGGGACCCGATGTCTATATCCATGTCCTGGCTACACAATTAAATGGTTAAGAGAACTGGGGGAATGTGTGGGGAGCAGCGGCATCTAGGAAGTGCTGAATGGAAAGTGAAAGTAATTATCTGCCCCGCCTCTATGCCTAAGGCATAGAGGAGTGGCAGACAATATTTGATTGGCAGCTGAGATTTTTAAATGAGCTTAAAACAGCTATGAATGCTTTAATAAAAAATAGAAATTGGATTTCATGTTTGATTTGAAAAGGACTTTTATTATACAGATTTTTGTGTCTGGGTGACGGGTCCACTTTAAAGGAACAGTTCAGTATAAAAATTGGGTAAATAGACAGGCTTCACAAAATAAAAAATGTATCTAATATAGTTAGCCAAAAATGTTAATGTATAAAGGCTGGAGTGAGTGGATGTGTAACATAACAGAATGGAACAAAACTTCCTGCTTTCCAGCTCTTGGTTTACACTGACTAGTTACACTGATTATCAGGCAGTAACCAATCAGTGACTTGAGGGGAGGCCACATGGGATATAACTGTTGCTTTTGAATCTGAGCTGAATATTTAGGATCAATGGCAAACTCACTGAACAGTTATGTCCCATATGGCCCCCCTTATAGTCACTGACTAATTCAGAGTTAGAGAGCTGAAAAGCAGGAAGTAGTGTTCTGTTATGTTACACATCCATTCACTCCAGTCTTTATACACTACATTTTTGGTTAACATTTTTGGTAGTCAGTTAATCTTGTACACATGTTCAGTCAATCTTTTAGTTCATGACTTGTGGTGTGTATGAGTAAATGCTGCACTTAGTTCACTTATGCATATTTAGACAAAAGACTTACATTGATTTGTCATAGAATTTCTATTGAATTCCTTTTGTAAAAAAGGATGTTAAAACATTGAGAAAAAAAAACAATGGTTTTCATGTTCTTCATGGTTCTCATTAACTTTTTCCATTTTAGCTTCAAGAAGTGACTCGGTTGAAAGCTCAATACAGCTCTTCAGTAAACCAGAACAGTGTCCTGAAATTGAAGACAGAAGTTACATTTTTAATGCAATTGAAACGTGTCCTGAAAATTTAACATCTGTCTGTGATGCTGTTAATTTTAATAATGCTAACCCATGTGAATGCCCACAACCAAAACGTCAAAATCGTAAGGTCACAGCCACAACTACTGTTAGTGCAAAAACAGGTGAACAAGAAAAAATTAGTTTCCATATGTCTCTTTTGAATGATCAAAAATCGCTCATGAAAAAGTTGCATGTTGTTCATCTTGATTTGCGTATTGCCACAGCATGTTAAGAGTCAGACCTACGAGATCACTCTGTTAAAAATACATTAGCAAGACTAAGGGGCAGATTTACTAATTGTCGAATTACGAAAAAAAACTTTTAATTTTGACCATCAAATGTTTTTTGGGGGGGGTCATTTTCGATCAAATGAAAAAGTGTTCAAATCATTTGAATCGTTTGATTTCTCAGAACAAGTTCTGTGAGGTCCCCCATAGGCTAAAATGGCAATTTGGCAGCTTTAAGTCGAAGTAGAAGGATTTTTAAAGGGCCAGTACTTTGAAATTTGAATATTCAAATTTTTTCATTTCAAATGGAATTTTGGGCAATTCAATAGCCGAAGTAGCCCAAAATTACTGAGAAATTTGAAGTTTTTTTAATTTTCACTTCAACTCTTACAAGGAACAGCAGATTTCTCTATTGGAGAAACAAAATGCTATTTCGAAAACATAATTCTTTCTCAACAGGAGTTCAGCAAGAATTTGCTTAGTGTAATAGAAATGCCAACATGCTGAACATGCTGTTGTCATAAAGATAATGCTGACAGTACAGCAAGCACTTCTTCCATTGCAACTAGACAACTTCATTGTTTGAGATGCTGAATGATATTGGTTAGATAACCTATAACTACATATACATTTCTTTTTTGTATGTTCAAATACATTAAAGGGCTAGATGTATTTAAAGTGGGCAATTAGAGCTCAGCACTGTAATATTCCACCAATATCTATTCATTCCTGTGAAATTTGTTAATGTGTTTTTATCAATGGGCAAATGGTGACTTCATGATTTGAGAAACACACTCCTACAAAAGAATATTGGTCAAATTTTACTGTATTGAGCTCTAATTTCACATTTGTAACAATCTTCCACAAACAATAGACAAGTGAGTTTTTGTTTATATTGTATCATTTATGTTAATTTATGTCATGGACAAGTTTGGCACTTACTAATAATATTACAATACAGTAACATCACTCCTACGTGATTGTAGTGCATTGTCAATCACCACTGGTCCTTTCACCTATTAGTGGAGAACATCCATTTTAATTTTCTAGTACTGTATTCTAGAAGTGTTTTCAAGTTAGCTGTGGCAGTTTGAAGAAGGTCAGTAATAGCAGCTAGAGGCAATTCGTGAATAAACAGATGTTGCTTATTGCCATTCTTACCAGCCATTACTACTTATGTCAATCAACTTCAAACTCATTGCACATTGAAGCTGTGCAACTGTTTTCACAATAAAAAGAGCATTGTTTGAAATGCTGTGTGTTTATATTTTATTTTAGCAAGTATAATATAGTGATAATATCTATAGAGGTACTTACACTCAGAGTAATTGTTTATGATGTCTCTGCGTCTCTGTTATCTGCACTCTGTACGGGATGG
>CM044434.1:60748559-60765374 GCA_024363595.1 Xenopus borealis | reverse complement strand
TGTGCCTTTTCTCCTTTTTCAGCTTTGAATGGCTGCCCCCAATGGCTACACAGCAGCTGGTTTATACAAAATATAGTAGAGTTTCTGAAGCAAACACCAGTTGAACCAGTGCAGCACAACAGTACATTATATTTTCATTAGTTTAGGAAACCTTTTTTATGTCAATGTTCCTTTAACTCCTTATGTCTGCAGCGATGTGTCTAAATGCTGAGTGAGTCTGGTGATCCAGGCTGGTGCGACAAGGTGAGTTTACATCAGCATGCTACCTATGCTTATCAGATTCCTTTTATAAAGCAAGAATTGATTTCCATCATTCAGTAATTCAGTTTCTAAAATGATATTCTGCAAGTAAAAAATAAAAATAAGAGCTCAAGCTCACCTCCACTGCTCCCTACCGCCAGGTGCTCAGTCTCCAGTGTCCCTATGACTAAGGGATTGTATCCCGAAACACGTTAGGCGTACAGCTATCTGCCTTAATAAACTAGTCCACTAAAATGATATTGAAGAATCTCATGGTGTACAGTCAAGAGAAGAATTCATTTTATTTACATGACATCAGGAAAAGCTGTAAATGAGTAAGCAGAGAGTGGTAACTGATTCTCTAAGCTGTGCGTGAGCTATAGATATTGGCAAGTGTAAAGGAGACAGCACAGAAAATGTTAGACAGATGTCTTATATATTTCACAAGAGTAGATAGAGGAAAGACAGAGGCCGAGACCAGTAAGTTGTAAAAAAAAGACAGAAAGGGAATACTAAGATTTACGAAATTCCCGTGAATAGATCGAAGTTCGATAGAATTCCGATCGTACGATTTAATGCGATGGTCGAATATGCAAATTTGGCTACTTCGATGATCGAATACCGAAAATTCGAATTATCGAATAGATCGAATGATTGGATATTCGATAATTCGACCATTCGATGATCGAAGGACTTTAACTTTAAAATTTTCTTCGACTGCCTACTTCGCCAGATTGAAACTACCGAACTGCAATAGAAGCCTATGGGAAGCCCTGCTTGAATACCATGCGTACAATCGAACGCCTCGATCCTTCGAATCGTACGATTTTTTTTTGTGAAATCGAAGGATTGGTATTTGATTCATGGGTTACCTGACTGATTCCACGAGGATGGTGCAAAGAACATTAAGCACTAATTTAAAAAAGTGCATTGAAGTAAGAACACCCTGTTAGAATATTTCTTTGTAGCTAACATACTTTATCCCTTTTGATTTAATGATTCTTTTCCTTGCAACCAATTGCTTTGCTTTAATCACCAGTGGCCTGAAAAAGTATTTCATTTTGTAAGTAGGAGTTTTACCTAAGAAAGCAAAGCCCTGGAGCTATAAGCACAGAAGCTGCATGACAGAATGCCCAGCAGCCAGATTATACTGGTCTAGGTTAGAGATGGTCAGAATCACATGTAGCTGTGTTTAGGTGAGAAGGAATGAGTGAAGGCAGGAGATGACTGGGCCCAGGGGGTGAGAAAGAGAATAGAGCTGCCAGATTTGCAACTCAAAACCAGCCAAAAACTGTAAAAAAAAAAAAAAGCCAAAAAGTAGTCAAAAGCCATTGGACAATTAATATGCCAGCATAATTATATTTGTATGGCACATGTGATCATCACATAACAGATGCAGGGGGCTGTAGTACAGATAGGTTGGGACTTATAAGCTAGAACTGCAGCAAATAGAAAAGGGAGTTGCTTTCTACACCTTTCTACTCCAACTGCATTCTGGGTATTGCAGTTTCATAACCTTGGCTGTAGGCCTTCGATAAATAAAAACTATATTACCCAACATGACTATGAAGATTTTCATTTATCCAGGTCATGGTCTATCTGATATAAGTAATTCTAAAACAACTGGACTTGCTGAGTAATTATTGAAGACGTTTCACTACTCATCCAAGCAGCTTCTTCAGTTCAACTGACTGGTATGGGAAGTTCTCTGTATATAAACTCTTCCACTAATCCAATCAAAATGGCACGTTGTAGCTCTTCAGAGAGGTGACATCTGAATTTGATTCTGTGTAGTTACTGTGATGTGATTAC
This sequence comes from Xenopus borealis, assembly GCA_024363595.1. Classification (NCBI taxonomy): domain Eukaryota; kingdom Metazoa; phylum Chordata; class Amphibia; order Anura; family Pipidae; genus Xenopus; species Xenopus borealis. Next base: position 60,763,322 of record CM044434.1, on the reverse strand, counting down.
CAATGTGTCATGCAACTCCTAGACACAGGTGTTACTTGTGTGAGTTGCATGAATGGATGTGTGAAGTGTTCTGAAACCGCTTTGGTACTGATGTGAGAACAGCATTGTCGAAGGCCCCCACCTCTATTCAGGGATGGTTTTCTACCTTGACATGAATCGCTTCTTTCATGCCTCTTTCAAACCAGCGGTCTTCTTTATCAAAGATTTGGACCTTGCTATCTTCAAAGGAGTGTCCCTTGCCTTTGAGGTGTAGAAAGACAGCTGAGTCTTGCCCTGTAGAGTTCCCCCTCCTATGCTGAGACATTTGCTTGGTGAGCAGTTGTTTTGTCTCCCCAATGTATAGATCTGTGCACTCCTCACTACACTGGACTCCGTATACCACATTACTTTGTTTTTCTTTTGGTGTTGGATCCTTTGGGTGTACCAGTTTTTGGCTCAGTGTGTTGCTAGGTTTGAAAAACACAGGGACGTGGTGTTTGTTGAAAAACCTCCTGAGTTTCTCCAACAATCCAGCTACATATCCAGCTACATATGGGATGACAATGTTTCGCCTACTATGTGTCTCTGGGATTTTACTTATTTTGGTGTTCTTGTTGGGCTTGGTTGCTGCTGTTTTGACAAAGGCCCAGTCTGGGTAGCCACAAGCTTTCAATGCTCCTCTGAGATGTTTTTGCTCTTTGTCTTTGGACTCTGCATCTGTTGCCACACATTCCACCCTGTGGTGCAGAGTTCTAATGACATCCAGTTTGTGGTGGGAATCGAAAAATAGTTATTGATCCGTATGAGTGGGTTTTCTGTATACTTCTGTTTTCAAGTTACCCCCCTCTTGGATGCAATCAGACAGTCTAAAAAGGCAAGTTTGTTCTCATGGACATCTTCCCCTGTGAACTTGATGTTATTGTCCACTGAGTTAATGTGTTCCGTAAAGGCTGCCACTTCATTGGATCTGATTTTTACCCAAGTGTCATCCACATACCTGAACCAGTGACTCGATGTTGTTCCCTGGAATGTAAGTAAGACCCTTCTTTCCACTTCCTCCATGTACAAGTTAGCTACAATGGGAAAGACTAGAGAACCCATTGCACAGCCATGTTTCTACCTATAAAAATGGTCCTTGTATTTGAAGTATGTGGTGTTAAGGCACAAATCTAGCAACAGACATACTTGGTAAGGACTGCCATGCACTGGAATGGCATTGGAAGACTAGGGAGAAAAAACTTTGGCTAGTTTTTAAAGTACAAACCTGCCAAGGCTCCAAAAACTAGCACAAAGCTTAATCACTAGCCCAAATCCCAAAATCTGGCTAATTTGTACTTTGGAAACCTGGTTGACCTGGAAATCAGTAGGCCAATTTGTCAGAAAAATTGCCAACCAGGTAACCCTAAAAGAGAGAGGAGTGATGTCAGGGGAAGATGCAGTTTACAGAATTATTGTCTGAGCAGGTAGGAACACCCCCCCCTTTTGTTTAATTTGCAAAATGCCAGTGTTGTGTTTTCATAATATTTATTAACTAAATATGGATATTTTCCTGAATGCACTGTTGCATTGTGGTTTCTGTATCTTTATACAGTATAAATATGATAAATGAATGTCAAAAGATTGATCCAGGGAATATTTCCGATCTCCATTGGGGTCATTAAGGATGCACCCAATCCACTATTTGGGATTCGGTCGAATCATTGAATCCTTTGTGAAAGATTCAGCCAAACACAAATCCTAATTTGAATATGCAAATTATGGCCGGGAAAGGAAAGTATGAATATTTTTTTCACTTCCTTGTTTAATAATGAATAGTCACATGATTTCCATATGCAAATTAGGATTTGGATTCAGTTCGGCTAGGCACAAGGATTAGTTCTTCAAAAGGTTGAATCCTGGCCAAATCCCAATCCGAATCCTGGATTTGTTGCATCCCTAGTCTGAATGCATCTTACCTTCAACTTGAGACTGTACTCATTGTAAGAACATATAATATGACATATGATATTTATGCATGTATATTATTGATAATATGCAATAACATTTGATATTTTTATAATTTTATAATACCTTTATAGTAAAAAAAAAAAAAGACACACATGAGCAGGAGCATTGAGGCCAGTAAGCAACCAATACTGGAGGGGCATGAGGGTCTGGACAAGGGTAAAGCAGAAAAGAGGTAAGTGCCCATCGCCCCGCCAACATTGCACCTTAGGCATGTGCCTCTTCTGCCTAACCCTAGTTCTGGTCCTGACATTAGGAATTCTAGCTTACACATTGAGAATAGGACATGCACATTGGCAAAACAGTCAGGTTTAGGAACTTCAAGTAACAATTACAAAAGCAGACCTATCAGCAAAAACAATCAATATGATATATAGGTAACTTATAATGCACATTAATGTTTTAGTGTCAGTACCACATTAAACTATAAATCTGTATAAATTAAAGAATGGAGAGCCATATTGTTCAATATATATGTTTTACTTAAAGTTCTCTATCACTTTATACAAATAAATCTTTAATACTTGTTTTGCAGGATTGTGTCCTAAATGCCCTCTTTGTCCCTTTAGGCTCACACATTTCTAGCGCTAGAAATAACTCATCTGACATTTAAAGTGGAAGTATGGTGACTGCTGTCCTGCCATGTCCCAGGGCAAGATAAAGCTGAGATAGCATGTGAAAATCATAAAAATTAACAAAGCAAAGATGATTCAGCAACATGTGTTCTTACAAATGTCTGATCCTACAATGAGCTGGAGTTTCGTTGGTAAAAGCTATAGGCTTTTAAATAAGTACACCATGGGACAGAAACTTTGATAAACTGTGAATAATGGTTCTTTTCTTTTTCTTATTTAGTTGGTTATGCTGTTTTAAAATACTGAAAACCATTTAAAAATTGCTACTTTATTTAGGACAGTGAGGTTGTGGAATGCACAGCCAGGTGATGTTGTGAAGGCTGATTCTGTTAAAGGAACCTCCAAAATTTATACTTGAGCAACAGATAGTTTACATCATATTAAGTGGCATATTAAATAATCTTACCAAACTGGAATATATATTTAAGTAAATATTGAGTTTTTACATCTCTTGCCTTGAACCACCATTTCGTGATGGTCTGTGTGCTGCCTCAGAGATCACCTGACCAGAAATATTTCAACTCTATCTGTAACAGGAAGCAAAATACACAACTCTGTCTGTTAATTGGCTCATGTGACCTAACTTTATAGTTTGTTTGGTTTGTTTGTGTGCACCGTTTAATCCTAGGATCCCAGGAGGATTTTTAAAATGGCTATTTTCTAAAAAAGTATATTATTCTGAAAATGGTTTATTTACATGAAGCAGAGTTTTAGATATAAGTAGTTTTATGCAATATCTTTTTATAGAGACCTACATTGTCCAGGGGGTATAGTTTTCCTTTAATACTTTTAAGAGTGGCTTGGATGATTTCTTGGACAAGCATAATATCAAAGACTATTGTGATACTAACTCTATGGTTATTATAGATATGTGTTTCTATAATTTATGGAGGTGTGTGTGTGTATGCTGGGTTTTCATTTGGAGGGGTTGAACTTGATGAACTTTGTCTTTTTTTTCAACCCAATTTAACTATGTAACTATAATATGAGGCTATGTACCAGAAATAGTGTGCAATAATGCAAATAATTTGGAAAGCCCCTTGTCCCCCAAATATCCGATTACCAGAAATAGAAATATATATATATTTATATATTTATAAAGTTTATATTGGGCACAGCACTACTCCTTAAAATTATTAAAAGTCATATCAGCAACATTATTATGGAACAAGTCAGACATACACAGTTACATTACCTTATCACGGGGGCACATAGACCAAACCAAATATCAATATACAATATACTATAAAAATTTTAACAATACAAATATAAATTATGATCCACATTTATCCTTGTTGGTTGTAAAGCTTTTAAACTACGTATCCCACCGAATAAAGGTAATCAGTCATTATACATTATATCAGACAAACAGACAGGTCTTTAACAGGGCATTTATTGTTCACATATACAGATTCTGTAAGCAAAGCCGCATAAAATAAAATGAAACAAAACAAAAACATTGCCACACTTGGGCCCTAACTAATACACAGGGTAGATTCCCTCTCTACTACTAGTCCCCTACTGGGGTTCCCAGATAAACACAAAAGTACAACTCCAGAGAGTCACAGTACCTTTACAATTACCTTTTCCTTTGGTGAAAACAAACAGCTCCTTCAAATGGCTACACTCAGATCCCAGGTCTCAGCCCTCTCAGTGTGTAACTCAATCTTAAGGTGGCCATAGATGCACAGATAATATCATACAAATGAATTTTCGTATGTTATTCTGTGCGTGTATGGTGGGAAATGAGCCAACCGATATCGTCAGAAGATTTAGATATTGGTCAGCTGGTTGATCGGGCTGGATGGAAAATTTTGATTGCATGCCTTTGAAAGCGCCCTTAACATCGGCCATTGTGGATTTCTATTGTTTCTACCTGTATATATTCAGCTGTGTTGAAACAAACGTACTTTGGTGGTCAGAGCCCCCCATAAAAAAAATTGGTGGCCAACCCCCCAAGTTAAACTATTGGTGGACAGCCCCCCAGTAAAAAAAATATTGCTGATCAGCCCCCCTTCAGTTAAAAAAAAAAACATTGGTGGCCAGCCCCCCAAGTTAAAAAAACCACTGGTGGCCTGTTCCCCCTAAGTTAAAAAAAGAACATTGGTGGCCATTCCCCCTCAGTAAAAAACCCATTGGTGGCCAACTCCCCCTATGTTAAAAACCATTAGTGGCCAGCTCCCCAAGTTAAAGATAAGACAATTGGTGTTCCGTGGAAAATGAAAACAACACTACAAGTGTTAAGGTTGACAATGTCAAGGTGGGCAATAGCGGACTGATCCAAACGTGGGCCCTAGGTAATGCGGGCAGTCTGAACCACATCAACGAATACATGAAGTCCATGATCTGATGGGATTTTTAGCCCTGCCAGATCGACATCTGGCTGATTCATGGCCAGATATAGATCGGGAAGCCTGTTGGAGGGCCCCATACACAGGACGATAAGCTGCTGACTCACAGGGTAGGACTGGACTGCTCAGGCCAACCCCCTGTTCCTATCACCTGGCCCTTAAAAAAAGGGGGGCACATTAATATGGAAAAATCGCAATTGGTCAGCTCTGTTTGAAAAATGAATAACCAGGTGCCCGTGTAAAGTTGTCCACCTCAACTGGCTTGTATACTGGAAGTTGGAGTCACAGCACATCCACAAATATAATTTATGGCCTTTATTGGTACCATTGCTCAAATCTCTGACAACAAAGAATGTTTCACATCACATTAGCATCCATTTTTTGTGTGCCACGTCATTATTATTAGGCTTTAATAGCACAATGTTGGACTTGTCACAAATAGTATACAGCTAATGCCTGAAGTTAATGCAACAAACACAAAATTGCAAATTTAAATGAATTTACTGTAATTATTTCTAATAGAAAGTTTTCAGGAATCTTTTCAGGAAAGGGATTGTTTAACAGCAATGTGTTATTAACGTAATGCTCTGTACACGGATATTCTTTAAATAAACTTTCCAAAAACAAACTAATGCTTTTCCTGTTTCGGGTCAAAGAGCACATATCTGTATTGTTTTGAATTGCTACTACTTAGAAAATGATTCGTATTTTCTATGAAAGTGATTCAGAGATCACCTGACAGTTAATAGTGGAACGTGAAAGAAATAGTTCTTGAGAAATCGCCCACAACTGACCTTTGCCTTTTCCTTTTGCTCCTTTCCCCTTTTTTCCTTTTGGGAATTTTGAAGGAACTGCTGCTCTACCAATTGAAGTTAGAGCACCATATGGAATCCTTCTACAGTTGTCTGGCACAGCCCTTAGCCAAACTTTCTGGGGTATTGCCAGGGCAGGAACTAGGCAGAATAGGCATGTGCCTAGGGTGCAAAGCTTGAAGGGTGCCAGGCGTGTACATTTTATGTTGCCTACCCCAGTCCAGTCTGCAGTCCCGCTCGTAGCGCTTGTTTGCACGCATGCGCACATAAGCGAGGGGCATGATGCGGTCGTTACTACGCATGTGCACACTCATGTACGAGTGCGAATGCAAGCACAAGCTAGGGGGGATGACGTGGGCCGGTCACTGCGCATGCGCACTCTCATGTACGGGCTCATGTATGAGCGCACGCCGGAGGGGGCAGAATGTTCTTCATTTGTTGTGGTCAGAAATATGTTTACCTTTTTAAAGGTAAAAAATTTTACTTTTAAAAATTTCTCCCAAAATTCAATTTAAAAGTATAAAGTATCCCTCCTAGAAAATGTATCATCAACTACCATAGATGCATGAAAATCTCACCTTTGATAGCAATTTCTGAAAACTGTATACATCTAGTGTTATAGTCCATGATGAAGCAAATCATTAATGTATCAAACATACCACAAAATTTGGTAATGAAAGAGTTTTTAACCCCCAAAAACCCATGTAAAGGTTGGCAATTCAGGGGGAATTTGCTGCCCCTATTATAGTCATCTATCGAAAAAAAAAACAGGCAGTTAAATAGTTCTGCATAGATTAGTCAGCAAAGTGGGTTAAGAAATAGATTCATTTCTGTGGAACTAAGGAATAAAGGGAGATCCACAAATAGTGAAATCAAATGTGTTAGACATGACAGAATGATAGTGACAAAAATCAGACTGTAGGGATTTCAGGTAGTTAGATCATGGTCTCACTGGGGAATAGACATTTGTGTACACCTCTAGACACTCTGGAAGAGGAGCACAGACACAAACTGGTCTTTGGCTAGTTTATTGGATGCTTTTTACAAAGAGAAAACAAAATACAAAAATACCTAAGCATGTCTGGATCTAACTAATAAACAGAGGCTTTCTCTTACTAAGTCAGGGCAAGGGCCTTGTGCCTCAATCCCTTAGAAAGCAAAACAAATATGTTTGCACACTTCCAAGGCAGTTAGCTCACACAGAAAAGCAGCTCCTGCTTTCACCGAGGTTCTCTCTTTCTCACTGAAAAACCCAGCTCCTTTCCTAAGGGAGCCAACCCCTGTACAGCTGTAGCCTAATGACCATGCAGCTACCTGTCTGGGAACCCAATTCACCTTGAGCGGCCTCCAGAAGCTTCATAACCAAGCTTTTGCTTATGCTGAACAATATCAACTTCCAAACATCTGAATTCACTGTATTGTATTCCTCCATTCTTGTGAAATCTAAATTTGTTAAGTTCAAAGCCCAAATATTGGGATATTCTATATGTAGCACACCCTTGTTTTCGCTGTGTTTATTGTAGTGTGTGAACAGGACTATTGCTGTTTGTACTGCGCCAATGTCTCAAATGTACCTGTGCAACTCCCTGCAACTCCTTGTAGCTTGTGTAGTGCCATGTAGCAAATGATCCAGTCACAAAGATAAGTTCTTACAGCAAAATAACTCCGCTTTCAGAAGTGAAATAGGCAAGTTATAGGCTAACACGCCCCTGGGGCAAATCCTCCCATAAAGTAGAGCTTTCTGCACAGGGATAGTCAGTGTGGGGTCTTGTATCTGGGCATCTTGACTGGTCCTCAACTGAAGTCCCTGCACTAGTGGTGGACTTGCCACAAGGTCCTAACCCCACTCTTTCTCCTCGTTGGAGCAGAAGCTGCTCACTACAGTATGTTCCCTGAGCCTTCATCTTGCTCCTACAGCAACTCTAATAAAACTTACTAGCACTATATAACTCCTTCTAACTATGACCAAACTGCAGCTCTGGGCCTGTAACACCTCACACAGAGGTCCCAGGAAAGACCTTCAGCACATGAGGCTAAACCCCTTTTTACTTTTACATGCTGCCACCTAGTGAAAAAACCATAGCCAACAATAAATCCCAACAGACCCAGGAAGGGAGACATAGCTGCCTGGGTATACTAAAGGACCACTTGGGTGTCCAAATACAAAGGGGGGACTGCCTGAGTTGCTAAAACTCAGGGTCCCTACAAATAGGAGTATTATCATAAATTTGACTTTGCCCCTCCAAAGTATAAGTGTAGGAATAAATTAAAATAATGGTTGTAACTTTCTTTGTTTGACATAAATTGCTTTCAATCCATGGAAGTCCCTAAACCAAGAGCTTTGTTTTTTCAATGCTATTAATTACATATTCTGCCCCTGGTTATATGAAAGGAAGTTCCCATGAGAAGTAATAAAAAAGGTCATTGACTAAATGAGTTCAGTAGTTCCTTTCCTACAAAGTTGTCTGATACAAACGTTTGGGTTACAAAGCTGTGCTATACAAGATATTTCTATCAAAGTATTTCCCTGAGCCACCATTTATTAAAAAAAAACAAAAAAACTCTCATTACAGCATACAAGACAAATGTGGTGGTAGGCAACATACCTGGAAAGGTGTCTATTGCATGGCATCCAGGTGAGTGGATTGGTGTTACATGTACTGGTCGATCTGGTCCTGTTTGGCTTCCTGCAAATTTGCAGCAGAAGATTGGAAAGCAATTGTTCAGCTTGAACAGGTAGTACTGAGGTTCCTTTGGCTTCCATGGCCCATGTAATGTCATGTAAGGCAATCCAGGACCCAAGAGGAGTAAGACATTTACCAGTCAGTGTGCGTTTCTGCCTCTAACAGCTAGCTATAAATTTGGGCCTGTCTCAAAGTTAGTCTGAACCAGGGACAAATTTTGCGATGCAGTGCCCCAAGGTCACATGGTCCCAGAGCCATTTGCATATAATGCATGCAAACCCCTCCTCCCGAGGACGTATGGACCTAGTGCCACCCTAGGCCTGGGCCTTTGTGACCTCGCCATAAATCCGGGCCTGGTCAGAACCACCAGGTCTTATTGCAAGTGAATCCAGAGACACTCATTTGGCACGTAAGGGAGCCAAATGTAAAACGCAGAGCTCACCACTGAATAGTATTGCAATGATAGTAGACAGGAACAGGGTTGCCCCCTATTACCCCTTCTGTTTATCTTAGTCATGGAAGTTGTATAAGTACATGTCAGAAACTGTGAAAATATCTAATGCTTAAAGATTATTTATGTCCTTAAGTACACTCTTCCCCACAGTGAGTTACACCTAAAACCACTTTCATTCACCTCTGAACCAAGAGGAACACCAGGGTTTCCATAGCATCTTGGGTTAGTAGATGCAGCACACTTGCATCTCAGCAATCAAGAGCAGGTGCCAGAATGTTGAATAACAGAACTGCAGCAAAGGAGACCAGAAATGACACCTGTCAGACATCAAAAAAAGCCAAATTTCGTGATTTGCAATGAAACATACACTTTAGCATTCATTTTGACACATTGCTCTCGGCAGAGCCAGACGCAGCACAATTGCATAAGGCACACAGCAACTATATCTAATTCAATGCTTGTTTCCCCTAACCCGCATAAGGGCTCTGTTAGCCCACAGCTTTGGTAGGAGAGACAACCTTTAAGGCTAGGGACAGACAGGGAGATTCGGGGAGATTCTGTCGCCTGGCGTTTAATAGCAGGCGACAATCTCCCCGAACTTCCTTCTCCCTGTCCGTCGCTAGTTTAAATGGAAAAGCGCCAGCGCTGTGCACACGCGGCGCGGTGATTTCCGGAATCGCCCGAAGTTAACTTCCATTTAAACTAGCGACGGACAGGGAGAAGGAAGTTCGGGGAGATTGTCGCCTGCTATTAAACGCCAGGCGACAGAATCTCCCCGAATCTCCCTGTCTGTCCCCAGCCTTAATGACAGGTGCCCTTAAACAGCTTAAAAGGGGATTTTGAAAGAAAAAGATAAAAAATCACAAAGAGGCACATTTACTTAAGTTCAAAATCATTTGAAGTAAAAATTCGAATCAAATTGAATAAAAAAAATTCAAAATTCAAATTTATTTTGGGATTATTCGACTATCGAAAAAAAAAAAATTTTCACCCGAATGCTTACAATCGTTCGAATCCATTGATTCGAATTTCAAGTTCATGGGAGTCTGAACTCTAAACTCTAAATTCGACCCTTGATAAATCTGTCCCTTAAGGTATGCTGATCTGAATTATGTAAAAAAAAAACCTTATCCAGAAAACCCCAGATCCCAAGCATTCTGGGTAATAGAGCCCATACCTGGACTACAGAAAATTGGTGTACAGAAAGAATAAAAATTATCACAGAATTTTATTTCTGCTTCCTGTATATAATCTTCTAAAAACAAGACATTTTACAGATATGCTAAATTCAGAAAAAGAAACATATGAGGCATTCATAGTAATAACATATGGTATTTTAGTCTAAGGTTGTTTTTCCACGTTTCCCTTCCAACACTTTCCAGGCAGTGAACTATAGTAGACTGTGGCTAGCGGATGCAACATTGTGCCTTCCTCTTTCTAAAAGGTACTAATGAAACTATAATGGAAAGTACAGTAACTCCCACACTGCCAGATATCAACAATTGTCCAGCATTCTACAGGAGAAAGCAAGCTGAGTCATTATATACAGTATAAATGACTATTATATTCTATAAAATGATTTATTCTGTATGAGGCAGAAATAGCATACTGAACAGTCGTATCTTGTGACATAACTAGAATTTTTCTGGGTCCTGTAGAAATTCTATGGGAAAGAGGTTCCAGGTTCACAAGTAGATTGTAAATGTACTGTACATCAGTCAGGACTAGGGTCTTTCATCCTCATTTTACCCATCTGGCCAGTAAAAATTAGGCTTCATAACAATGTTATAATAAAATGTTTTTATGATATTGGAGGGGTAGTATTTTTTTCTAGAAAAGGTGGCAACCCTAGTTAGGACCCCAACTTCAAGCCTCTGAAGATCCCACCCCAGAAGCCACTGGGACTGCTGTTTCTATTTTTAGACAGCTAAACATCCTTTTTCAAAAAACATTATCCAGAAAACTCCAAATTATATGAATGCCATCCCCCAGTGAATCTAGTTTAAGCAAATTGTTCTTAATGTTTAAGCTCAGGTCACAAGCATCCTTTATAATAGTTTCCATACATATATATATATATATATATACGTACATTGGGGAAGTCCGTACTCACAGGGCTTAAAGTATTTCAGAACTTTATTTCATTCACTGAATGAAATAAATTTCTGAAATACTTTAAGCCCTGTGAGTGCGGACTTCCTCAATGTACGTAGACAGTTATCTCCAAGGACTGCACCCAGGCAAGATGGACAACATTATTGTGAGTGCCGTTTTTTTCCTTTGTGTATGTGTGAGTGTATATATATATATAATACCAAAACAGGGGGGTTGTGGGAGCACTCTAAAGGCTTTAAAGTATATATAAGTATTATAAATGCTAATGCATATACACCCAAAACAGGGGTTATTTTGTTACAAAGTTATGATCATAAAATTGATAAGCCACCATACCACGTCAAGGTAAACCCCGAATGGCGGTCCCTAACTTGTTTTATTTATTACGTGCATTCTAGCATTACCTGTATTCAGTGTCCATTGAACGCTGTTTATTCACTGAAGGCTAAATCCTCCCCAGCCAGCAATCAGGCTTTTAAAGGAGAGATATTCCCAAAACAAACGCCCAATTTTAAAAGCATAGGATCACCACTAGCCTTCAGTGAAAAAACAGCGTTCAACGGACATTGAATACAGGTAATGCTAGAATGCACGTAATAAATAAAACAAGTTAGGGACCGCCATTCGGGGTTTACCATGACGTGGTATGGTGGCTTATCAATTTTATGATCATAACTTTGTAACAAAATAACCCCTGTTTTGGGTGTATATGCATTAGCATTTATTATACTTATATACTTTAAAGCCTTTAGAGTGCTCCCACAACCCCCCTGTTTTTGATATATATATATATATATATAGGAAAACACTTTTCTTTTTTTTTACTATTATTTAAACCCAACTTGTACATCTACTTGTACATAAGCATGCTTTAGGTTTATCTGTCTTAGCCTGGCGAAGTGCAGCAAACGCCGGCGAAGCTGTCGCTAGCGCATTTTCACGCTTTACTGAATTTGCCCCTAAATCTATTCCTGAGCTTGATATATATATAGATTTCTTTTTTTCTTTATATATTTCTTTTGTAGCTCTACTATTCGTCCAAAAATCAATCCAGGCCACTTTCTTAGGCAAAATACACCTTAGTTCTATAAACTCCTACTCAACAAGTAGTACTGGCATCCTTACTCTAAAAGTGGTTTCAGCGGGCCTCTTTTTACTGTTTTTGTCTTGTTTCTTTAAGCATTTGATCAAACTGCCAGCTTGCCACACTTACGGGTTTACTTATAAAAGTCTGAATGTTAAAAACTTGTATAGTATTGTTTACTAAAAAATCCAAATTTTGTAGTGAGAAAAAAACCTAAAATTGTTCGGGATTTAATATATATGTCCAAGGCTGCAAAAAGCCAGAATCGGAAAATACTCCATCTTTAACGTGTCCAGGTCCTGCAGAAATCAATGGCAGAAGTCCTATTTGCAATTTGAAGATATTATTGTCTGCGCTGGTTTTTGTATAATTTTGGACTTTTTCACAGATTTCACAAAGAGTCAAATATGAAAAATTTGTTTTTTTTTTCATGCAAAAAAGTTGAGTTTTCCTATGACAATCCGAAAAATAAATAAAATAAATAAGGGTAAATCTAGTTTAGTCTGATGTTTTATTTAAAACAACAGAAAAAAAATAGTATTTTGATAAATAACCCCCTTGAAGGAGAAGCAAACCTAATAAAAAATACCCTACCCTCCTACCCTACATTAACCCCCCTTCCTGCTCCCCCACCCCCAGCCTGGGTGATACCTTTGGTAAATGATCCTAACTCTTTACTTACCCCTTGGTGAACATTCAGTGCAAGTAACGGGTGCCATCTTATTCTCTTCTGTAATCTTCAGTGTTCACAGGCTGCCATCTTCTTCTCTTCAGTAATCTTCTGTAATAGAGTGGTATATAGGCGCATGCACAGTTGGAGCAATTGTCTTTTTCACAACAACTCTGCATGCACCGAAAATCACGGAAATTGCCGAAGCACCCAAAGAGAAGAAAATGGCTCCTGTGAACTCAGATGCCCCGAATCTGCACAGAGGGGTAAGGAAAGTTAGGGTCATTTACCAAAGGTACCACCTAGGCTGGGGGGAGCAGGGAGCAGGGTTTATGTAGGGTAGAGGGGTAGGGGATTTTATTAGCAAGGGTTTTCTTCTTCCTTAATGTCAAGGCTCATGTCTGTGTTGCTATAAGTATAATCTGCTTTTATGATGTGGTAACAAAACCTTAAACTTTGTGCTTTGTATTAAAATACCTATGTGCCTTTGGAAGCTTTTATAGAGTTCTTATTTTAGTTCAGGTTAATATAGGCTTGATTTAGGCAATATAATATCCATCCTTTACGATTCAGTCACATAAAATTGCTTATCAGTTCTTGTTGACTTTCTAGCTTTTTAAATAGACCGAAATGAATGGCATCCCTTGAGTATCAATGTTAGCCAGTTGTAGGATTTTTATAAACGTACATACAAATACAATATATAAATACTAGCATTATGCAACTGAAAGAATTATGCTGTTGAATCATGCTTGAACTAAAGCTACATTGCTTAAGAATGGCAAAACCAGCTCTTGGATATTCTCATACTCCCAAAGAGGGGCAAAACTGTGGAGTTTCCATAGACATGAGGAAATCTTTATTAAGAACATTATGTACTGGAATAACTAGAAAGTATGTAATCAACTTTATTCTATATCATTCCTTTAACCATTAATTTTGAGAACGTTTTATTGTGCTCTATGATTGCACAGTCATCCGTGTCTTCATTGTTTGTGATAATTACATTAGCTACTTTCTCACTTTACTTAAGGCTAAGGCCAGACGGGGAGATTCGGGGGCGATCCGTGACCTGGCGACTTCTCACCACGACGGATCGTCCCCGAATCTCCCCGAATAGCGATTTTCGTGCCGCTCCGTGTGAATAAGCGCAGGCGTTTTTAAGCCTCGCCGGTGCGCAGCGGTGCCTAGCTATTCGGGGAGATTCGGGGGCAATCCGTCGCGGTGAGAAGTCGCTAGGTGACGGATCGCCCCCGAATCTCCCCGTCTGGCCTAAGCCTAATACTGTTTTTCTATCAAGCCCACAAAAACATTTGTTTCACTGGTTTGATACAATGGGCTTTTTTTCCCCACTGCCTTTTTTCCATACAAAATGCATATGCCAATAGGGATTTTTATCACTCCAAATGCATTAATGTCAATGGGTATTTTTTTGCAGCAGTTTTCTTAGAAATTTGCAGCAAAGAATTTGCCAGTGAATCCATGCCAGATGAAATATCTGCTGATAGATTTAATTTTTTTAGCTAAAGGATATTGGTCCTTGTAAGGTTGACAACTGAATTGCCAATATCCAATACCGTTGCTGTCTATTGTGAGCATTGGTTGTTTGTTGGCAGAGTTCGTAATACAGGGAGTTTATCTGTGCCCCCACCTGTCTTCAAGGCAGTGCAGAAAACATAATCAATAAAATTGGTGCATGCATAAAGGGGTCCACCTCTACCCATACATATAGTGAAAAATACTGAAACATTTATTCAGTTAAAAAACATATGTTAATGCAATATTTGGGACTACTCCTCTCCTTTAACAGGCCTTTACATAAATGTAATACTGTCCACCCTATAACATAGTGACTAAAAAAAATAGCATCAAGTTACAATGGAAATTAGTTTAAACAGTGTACAGGATTTAAAGGTTTATCTCTACCACAAACCTGTTTACTAGTGATGGACGAATTTATTCACCTTGGGTGAAT
>CM044434.1:60733756-60745555 GCA_024363595.1 Xenopus borealis | reverse complement strand
TGTTAAAAAAAACGTGTAAATGTATACATGTGTCACAGAGGATGCAGCATATTCATATAAATGAGTCTCATATTTTACATTCATGAATGAACCCTTGTGAATGCTGAAGAATACAACCTGGTATTTTTTTATATGAGTCATTTTTTTCCCATTCAAATTGTCAACAATGATAGAGCTCTATTGTGACACACTAGTGAAGTATGCATAAGGGCTTTTCCCAACCAGATTTATGTAATATGAAGATACGTGTGCATAGTCATTCTTGCACAACTTTTTTTATTTGTATGGGATTAATGTTCTCTGCTGATAAACACAAATATTCTAACAATAAAACATTTTTAATACCACAATATCACAAAATGATTGTTCCAGGTTATATACTGTGAATACAAAGTTTCAAAAATGTACAACTCTGCATATACCAATAGCACCATATAAATGCAGCTACACACATATATACATTATACACATAGGGGCACATTTACTAAGGGTTGAAACGCCTCAATGGGAAATTCACTAAGCGGCGAAAATGAGCTAGCGACAGTTTCGCCACAATTCGCCACACTTCACCAGGTGAATTTTCGCCAGCCTGCCGCTGATGTACTAAAGTGCGAATTTGCACTCAGGGAGGCAAAAGGTATCGAAGTTGCGCTACCGTTACTTTGCCATGTAAGTGCATTTACGCTATCAATGCCTAATTTGCATACAGCACGAAATTATAATAGAAGTATATGTTACAGCCACTTCATTACACTACACAAGCCCAGGAAACCTTTAATAAATTAATAATAAAGTTGTCCTATTGCCCTAAACATGTGCTCCCTGTATAGTTGTGTTGCCATATGTTAGGAAATGTAGGGGGAAGGAGGGTAACCCCCCAAAAAATTATGATATTTTTCAGACTATCACCCTAAAAAAAGTAAAAGACTTTAGCGTTTTTTTGGGACTTAAAGTAAAGTCTAGTGCAAGAGGTAACGTTCATTAAAATGGTCATCTTAGTGAATTAGCGTAGTTACGTCCCTTCATCAGTGCGCAACTTCGCCTGATGTAAGGGTGCGAAGTTGCGCCAGTCTATCTACATCGCTAGCAAATTTTCGCCAGGGACACTGTTAGTAAATTGGCAAAGTTGCGAAATGACTTCACGCTGGTGAGTTAGCGCTAGCATTAGACGCTTCGCGCTTTAGTGAATTTGCCCCCAAGGAAGAAACTAAAGCAAAATTTAATTGTATGCGTAACAAACAACTGGAAATCTTTTCCACAAGATAAATAGCTTATGAGGCTAAGATCTTGGTTGTTTCATTTAAAAGGTCTTTTAACCCTGGAGATTGTGCCACTGTCCAATAAATAGCTGTAGAGCTGTAAACATAAAAGAAAAATCACTATTAATGAACTACCATTAATGACCGCATCAGTTAAACAAAACAAATAGTATCAAAATAGTTCACAATGACAGAATGCAAGCTAAATGTACACTCATCCATCAGCATTATTGATAAGAGTAAAAGAAATTATAAGCTTTTTTTGTTTTTTTTTTACAAACCTGCATATGTAAAAATAATTTGAAAAGGGTCTTTGCTGCACATGTGAGATGAATATAAATTTAAAACGAGAAGCAAAGTATTGATCCCATTTACTATAACCCCCAGCAAAAAAAATAAAAAAATACTTAAGCAAAAACCACGAGTAATTTACAAGAACTAAGATGAGCATATGCTGTTGGGGGGGTGGCTAAGGAAATTCTATTATTGGGGTTAGGGTGGGGGTTAAAAGGAAGTTGTTTTTTTTGTAAAGGGGAAATTGGATTGGTATATAAATGGACAATGAATTCTGTAATATTGTGTAAGTTTGTGTACAAAACTCTTACAACTGAAGTCTTTATTTGGAAAGATGAAATTTTGCCTGCTGTTGACCTTGTTCTTTTTTACATGCAAAACGGTGAAATGTCAAAGCGGAGATGCTGATGGAAGCTGTCACCGAGTAGTTAACATATTCCCTGCTAAACTCAAAGAATTAAGGGCTACCTTTCAGAAGCTCAAAAATTTCTTCGTAAGTATTACAGTCATTTAAATTTTTTTCCAAATATGTGTAATTCAGTAGTAAAGTACTGTTATTTCTTGATATCCCTATGTCTATCCTGTATTTGCTTGGACTCTAAGCTTGTTCTTTGTGCAATACATCAGCTAAATGTTCCTGTACATGTGTAGTGCTATTCAGAAGAATTCTACACATTTGTTGGCTAAATGAAAAGGCAGAGTTGCAACAGGTGCCTAAAGAGGTTTTTCAAGTCAAAAATCTTTTTCAAAGAGATTAATACTGCAAAAGGACAAATAGCTTGTGATTCATTTGGCCACCTTGGAACCATGGATAAGGTACACTACAGAATGCACTTCAAATTAATAAGCATTTATATGGCAGGGAATTACACATTTATCTTTGCATGGACAATGGCAACTATGTGAAATTCAAGTTTGAAGCCTTCAGTTAGTTAAGGAATTCTTACATGCTGCAACTGCCACTAGCAACCAATAGTAAATCCCTGCCTAGAAACAAAATTATTCTAACCACTTTCCTCCCTTTAGAAAAACCAGGGAGTGGGTGACAGTGGAGAGATTAATCTCTTAGTGGTTGCATGGTGCTGCTTTAACTTTAAAGCATAAATGTGTGTTCAGTGGAACAAAACGTCGCACTTCTTACAGCAGTTTTAGGCTTCCTGAGGTTTTACAGCTGTTAATGAACTACATCACCCAGCATCCCACTTAAAGCAAAGGTTTAATACGGGAGCTGAGTGAATATTGAGTGCACCAAAGAGATGCCCCTTTATTTGTGTGGGTTCATGTACTTTAGCATTGTTGGAAATGTAAAGATAATTATAGTTTTGGCAGAATGGAAATAAAACAAAAACGATATACTCATTTACAATGCAGTTTAGAGCACTATAAGTGCAGTGTAGCTGAATACTGGCTAATGTAACATTGGGCTCTAACTAGTAGAGATTAAGCAAAGTAATTTAATCAATCAGTTTACTGTATACTGACCGCTGAGAACCTCCAAAGATGGTACTTAAGATTTGCCAGAGTACACATGTTCCTTATTGTGTCTAACAGATCTGATGCTATGGCAATTATTAGCAAAGGGTGAGAACAGAGTAAGACTCACAACACCAAAAGTTTAATTCACAGCTCTTTATGCACTTTATGTACGATTTATAGGTATGTATTTTTTAAAGGCTGAATTCCCAATTTCATGCCCATAAATCCCTTCAAAATTGGCATCTGATGGACCACAACAAACTCTGTTTTCACCCTTTTATATATCTGCCTGTTAGCCTTTCCCTTTAATACAGGCTGCATAAAGTGCACAAGCATCATGTTATTGCCTGCATGCAGCCTGCAGCATGCATCAGTGCATTTTATAATAAAGACTATTTTGTTGCCAATTGATTCTGCAAAAAAATAGAATCAATTAGTATATCAGAAATATGACACAGGAAAGCTTTTCTTCACTTACAACAGCCAGGGCAGAAGGTGCGTTGTAATATGCTCAGTCATGCAAAGAGCATATCCTCTGTATGGTTCTCTGCACAGAGAAAACTGCATCTAAAGCCTCATAGTACAGTTATAATGGCTTTTGTGGTTTTACCGTTATCATGGACATAGTTATTTTGCTCCTACTTTGGTTCATAGATACAACAGTCTTTATTTATTTTGAATACAACAGATTCACAAAATTAACTCTGTTCTAAGCAACTAAATCTTGTTATATTTTGTGCTATGAATGATGGATGTCTGATAAATTTCTCTACATCTGCATGATTACAAAAAGGCTGCCACTACAGAATTGCAATGTGATCAATACTGTGCTAAATTTGCTCTTACCTTGATGCTTTGCTTGTTTTAGTAACAATTGGTAACATTTTTCATCACTCCTGTTTTTATGTTAAAAAAACATTCTCCAGAAATTGACAAAATGCATTATAAATAAGTTGACTGCAGAAATGAAATACGTTTGAGTGGAGCAGGATCAGAGTCACGAGAGAGCTGAAGCAAAGGAAGTGCTCTCTCTCTCTCTCGGTATGACAATGCTGCTCCTATCTTTCTGCTAGTATATCCATGACTCATTGTGTTACATAAATACAATCTCTCAAATTAAAGAGAAAGCGCTTACCTCATGTGCACTGGGAATTGGAACGTATCTCACGTCTGATTCCATTTCTACCATAGGACCATAGACACAACAGCAAATACATCTGAAGGTTATTTTAACCAGAATTGCATTTCAGAAAAATGAATTCAACCAAATAGTTTTAATGTTTTGTGTTGTTCCTTCCTCCAGCAAATGAAGGATAACAACCTGGAGACTGTTTTACTACAAGATGATCTGTTACAGGAATTCAAGGTAAGCACTCCTTTATGGCTCATGTATTAAACTAGTACAAATATTTTTATTTATAAAGTGATATATGTATGCATGCAGCCAGGTACAGTAAAAAAATACTTCAACAGAACAGACAAGGTTCATGAAATAAAACTAAATACAAAATATAGTTACTTTCAAGTTGAAGTGCTAAGTATTAAAGAGACAAGTGGAAGCAGTCCCTGTCTCACTAAATCAATTGTATTAAAAATCAGATTCTAATGTTGATAAAAGTGGGTACAGTAATGGGAGCCATCTCCAACAGAATTCATTATAAGCAAATAATTCTCATTTTGAAAGTTATTCCCTTTTTCTCTGTAATAATAAAACAGCACTATGTACTTGATTCTTATAAATCCCCATTGGTGGCAAAGCAAGCCTACAGGGTTTTTTCAATGTTTAAATGATTTTTAGCAGACTTAAGAGCTCAACCTGGATCTGCCTGTGACCTGAAGATTTTGTGCAGGAGCCAGCCGAAACCAGTCCTCACGATTTATCAAGTGTAAACTCATGGAAGAGATTCCATTAGAGGAGAAAAACTTTTTTTCAAATTCAGTTCCAGTTGTTTTACCCATAGACTTCCATAGTTTTCACGTGATAAACCATGAGATGCGTTTTTCCCAATTGAATTACATTTCAAAACTGACTCTCATCCGTGAGTTTTCATGTGATAAACCTTTTTCTCACTGAATTGAAACTGGACCATTTCTATGATTTAAATATACAACACCTGTAAATGCAGTGTGCAATTCTATAAAATGTTTAGAAAAAAATGATTTCATGAGTGTATCTTTACTTCTTTGCTCCTGCAGGGCAATATGGGGTGCCAGGCTGTGTCTGAAACAATTCGATTCTACTTGGAAGATGTTTTACCACAAGCCAATCATTACAAAATGAATGTTAACTTTCTCA
Source organism: Xenopus borealis (assembly GCA_024363595.1). NCBI lineage: Eukaryota > Metazoa > Chordata > Amphibia > Anura > Pipidae > Xenopus > Xenopus borealis. The sequence continues at coordinate 60,740,230 of CM044434.1, read as the reverse complement.
AAGACAAGTTGCTGGATCTTAAGCACACCGTAAGACGCTGTGTAAGTTTGAGAGGTTACCACAAGAAAAGTAAATATTTATAATTGTGAGCAACATGCAACGCCAGGGCAATGGTGGAAAAAAGCTTTCTCCTTTCTCCCAAGTTACTTAAAGTAGAATTCAACCGCTCTGGCGCTAAAATCCCTCCCCTGTGTTGGCTTCCTTCCCCTGGCATACCTCCCCCCTGAGCAAATGCCCCTAACTTGTTACTGACCCCTCTGTGCAGTTCCTCTCATGGTGAATTCACAGCAGCCATGTTCGCCCATGCACTATACTCCCTGTTTTCGCCGGCGTTTGGTGGTGCATGTGCAGTAGAGGGATTGGCCAGTAAGGATCTACTGCACAAAAGTCATGAGGTTTCCAATTTCTTTTATCACACATGCACAGTAGATCCTTACCTGTAAATCCTTCTACTGCACATGAAAAACAGGAGGAAACGTTTTGGCTATTATGTTAGTCATTCAGTCCCTCCAGCCTTTATAGTTTATATTTTTGCCTGACTAACTACCGTATAATGGAAACATTTTGTATTTTGCACAGCCCAGTTTTTATATTGATACTGAACAATTCCTTTAAGTTGCAACCAGCATGGGCTCAATCTTAAAGCCTAACCTACTCCAGGGCATTGTTTACACATGATGGTACAATCAATCTGACATGAAAATAAGATCACTCCATGCTCTTTCGTGCCATTTGGGGTTTATTAGTTTTTAATAAAAACCTTTTTCCCTTTTAAAACCTAAAAGTGTGGAGACTGCTGTTCGATTATTCTATATATCTATATCTATTTACAGTATATATATTTATATATATGTAAAAAAGCATTTTGAATGAACATGAAATGATGGCACTGAAAGCTATGTGTGTTCATAGTAATGCGACCTTCCTCGTTCCTAATCATCACAAGCATTAAAAGAAATTAGCAATTGTGATTGAAAAAAGGAAACGGTAGAGGCATGAAGTGTATTAAGATGACTCAATATAGGATGACTAAAAAGGGGTCGCTTGGAGATGTCAGTTCTCAATTTCCTCTCTCTTTGTGCACACCCTCACACGAGTGTTACTAGAGTCATACAATAGGATTACACAATCCTGAAGTATTTACGTGCACAGTTTTGCAGTGCTGATGAGTACATTTCTGTACTATATTTATTTAAGGATTCCTATCTGTTACCAGCACACAATACTGTCATGGGCTACTACGAATTGAAATAGAAGTCATTCTGCATTACCAATCAAGTTTACATGAAACTAACTGCTGCCTTCTCCTGGTTCCTTTTACAGCATAATTTCCTTCCATGTGAAAGAAAAAGCAAGGCTATCAAGGAGATTAGGCAAACATATAATAAGGTGAGGTCATGGTATTATGAAAAAATATAAAATAGATATATCTGACTGCTGGAGAAGATGCAGTTGGTTACGTATGTATCTAGTTCAATAGTCATCATTTTACATGATACATAAAAAATTAGACAAAGCTCCAGACTAATCGTCACACTGCTAAGCCACATTCATAGTTTCCAAATTGCATATTAACTTCCCTAAATAAATGCTTTAAAATAAGCAGTGACACAAGCATAACTATGCTTAAGTAGATACATATTCCCTTCCTTATTGCATGTTGCACAACACAGTTGGCCAGACATGCATATGGTATGCTAAATACATAAATAAGGCCTTAAAGTCAGTTAGTACAGGGGAATCCCTATGCTGATGTGGTTCATGGTATTACTGAGTACACTTTATGATAAAATACAGGAAAGTTGTCTACCGTAATGTCTGCATTTCCAAACAGTTGCCCAAGCCTTCAGTGACATCAAACAGCATCCTACTAAAGGGTATGTGAGGTAATAAAGAAGTATGTGGCCAGACTATGAAAACAATATACCCTGCGACTACAACTGCGTCTATTTCATTTTAAACCTCAACAAGTTTCTATTTTGTGGAAAAGGCTCACATTATGAGTACACTATACATATGCATGGCCAATTTATGCAAACATTATCAGTTATAACGACGTATTAATTTATTTCCTTACCATAAATCATTGGATTTTAAATCATTACTTGACAACTCCAAGGAAATATTTTAAATTCAGGATAATTTGCCTGTGACTTGTAGTTGTGAACTGCAAACTTAGAAAGAGGAATGGCAATTATTTTCATATTAAAATTGTTTGCTAGCATTTGTCAAGTAATAATTTCAAATAAAGGGTAGATATAGTCACAAAGTAACCTACTCTTCTGTTATTATTACAGTTTATATGCCTTATAGAAATATTACTATTATATTACTAATGCTTGTTATTTCATCTTATCAGATGCATGAACAGGGCATCTACAAGGCAATGGGAGAATTTGATATTTTGATTGACTACATAGAGGAATATCTCATGTCCAGGAAGAAGTAGACTGGAGAACATTCAATTTCTTTATAAACTGGTTTATCGTGGGCTGTGGAGGGCAGCAAAGTCTGTAGATGTTTACACAGATGGCATGTTTTAATGCTGTCCTATTTTTCTTGGGGCTTTTTTGTGAAACACAACACAAGGAAAGCTCCATTTAAAGAATCCTATTCTATGCAGTGGCATATTATTCAAGATAAAAGTTGAGAATGTTTGTTAAATTCACATTGGATCACGCATCTCTTTACATGTGTCAGTTCCATAGAGAATGGGTATGCTATGTAAGCAAAATGTTTAAAAAAAAGTGAATAAATATCATGTCAAAGTGGCTAATTTCTACTCACCTTCAGTCCAAGCAGGCACCTTTTTGGCCCATGCATGGGACCCACCAACAGCCTACCAGACAACTGGCCAGATACCAATTGGGCAGGTCTGAAAATCTGAACTGATGCCACTTTGGCACATTGAAAAAGCCCTCATCTGATGGGCCTCCAATGTATGAACTGATTGTATTTTGCCAATTTTCCCTGCACATGGGTGGTCAAATCATGCTCAGATCTAACTGTGTATAGCTACCTTAAGGGTGACAACATAAAATCCCATATATTTATGTGTAATACAAAACTAATGTCTACCAAATGTAATATGGAGCTAAGTAGATTGAAGTAAATCTGCAAATTAGTCATCACACAGGACTAATGTAAATTGCTAGAGCTACATTATTTAATTCTAAAGTAATTCTATGTGTCATGATGACAATGCTAGTAACTTCCTCCCACAGAAACATCTGGCTGTATTCTGTAAATGACTTTGAGCAATGCCACCCACTGCCACAGCTACACCCTTCATTGTCAATCACAACATATGAGCAGCCTGTTGCCATGGTCGAAAAAAGTGTGTGTGGGGGGGGAGGGCTTCTATTGGCAGCATCCTAAAATTTTAAATCAAAACTATTAGTATAAAAAAAAACTATATTGTGTGCAGGTGTTCTGTATATTTAAGTACCATCTGCCAATGTTGCTTTAAATTGTTTATCAGATCAACAAATTTCAGACGAATTTGTTGCTTCTATTTATAGGCAAGGCCTTGGGCCCAGTCTAGAAGGAACAAAATAATTAAACAAAGGTGTCCAGCCTGCAGCTTTACAACTAGTACAGCTGGTGAGAAATATGATGGACACCTCTAATTCCAATATCACAATTATTTTATATATTATTATCCTTTGTAATTTAATCTATATTTTTCCCAAATTTGACCCTTAGATCTTGGAGACTAAAAGCACAGTACCTAGGTGTTTAGGACATATTTAATGTATTATATGTGGTAATGAATTAGATATGTTTTGGGTGTTTAGGCACAATGATACAAATAAAAGTAATGGCACACAGGGAGATTTTTCACATGTGGTAAATATGTGATACCACCATGGGCCATTAATGTTTTGAGAACGTAATCCGTTTTGCTAACTTTAGAATTCATTCCTATGCATTTTCCCCACAATCACCTTTTCACTTCTTTTGTTATGCTGACATCAAAAGTTTTACCCTATAACTCCAACAATTAAGCCAAAATTCTGTCAGTAATATCATTTACTTGTTAGAGAAGGGGATGGCATTTTTAGGGCTCATCCAGATGCGAAGATTCGGGGAGATTTGTTGCTCCGCTTCTTTGGGGTGACAAATCTCCCTGAATGGCTTCCTGGTATCTCGTACCCGCTAGCGCTAAAGTCGACTGTGCCTATTCACACGTGGCGACGCGTTTTTCAAAAGTCGCTTGAAATTGCTTCGTGAAGCAACTTCGAGCGACTTTGAAAAACGCGTTGCCCCGTGTGAATAGGCGCAGGCGACTTTAGCGCTAGCGGGTACGAGATACCAGGAAGCCATTCAGGGAGATTTGTCGCCACAAAGAGATTGAGATCTTACCATTTGTCATCATCCTAAAAGGAATCGCTAAACAATGTTTTTACCTCCTGTTTTTAAGGATTGTTTTGTAGCTTTAGTTTGGTGAAACATTTTAGTGGCGCTTACTAGCCACATATTATTTTTAATTTATACCAAAAGAAATACCTCTATGAAAAGCTGATGTAAAGTTTAATAGTTATAATGCAGAGATACATCATTTTTACTTTATGTGAACTTTATGTGTATGTTTTGCTAGTATCTGTTGTTAAATAAAGAATTATTTTTCTAAATAAAATATAGTTTTTTTCTTTTTCTCTCTGTATAAATGCCATTGGTATTTCTTGACAGGGACATGAATTGGAACAATGGTTTTATTATTCTATAATACACAAAAACCATTAATTATAGGAACAGTAACATCAAGAAATTAAAGTGTTTTCAAGTAATAAAATCACAAAACTGCTGTGTTTGCTTCAGAAACACTACTATTGTTTATATAAATAAGATGATGTATAACAATGGGGCAGCCATTCAAAGGAGAAAAGGTGCAGATTACACAGAAGATAAGGTCTGTAGAACATAATTATGTTTTCTGTTATCCACTATTCATCCTGTATCATATAGCCTTTTTTCAATTTCTGCCATTGTACACAAGCAGCTTGTTTATATGAACTAAGCTATTGGTTTCTGGAGCATACAGATCAGTTTTACCAGTGCAGGGCAACAGTACATGATATTGTAATTGGTTTTACTGTCCAATCTTTAATCTGATCAACAGGCTTATTGACCAGTCCTTCAGAATAGTTTGGCCATCCTGTCCTTAAAGGGGTTTTTCACCTTCAAGTTAACTTTTAGTTTAATGTAGAGAGTGATATTCTGAGACAATTTGCATTTGGTATTAATTTTTTATTGTTTGTGGTTTTTGAGTTATTTAGCTTTTTATTCAGCAGCTCTCTAGTTTGCAGTGTCAGCAAACTGGTTTCTAGGGAACAAATTACCCTAGCAACCCTGCATTGATTTGAATAAGAGACTGGAATATAAATAGGATATGGACTGAATAGAATGATAAGTAATAAAAAGTGCCAATAACCATACATTTGTAGCCTTACAGAGCATTTATCTTTAGATGGTGTCAGTGACCCCTATTTGCAAGCTGCAAAACAGAAGAAAATTGCAAATCATTAAAAAACGATGAAAAATAAACAATAAAGACCAATTGAAAAGTTTCTTAGAATTGGCCCTTCTACAATATACTAAAAGTTAACTTGAAGGTGAACCACCCCTTTAAGATGGATATAAATGAGTCAGAGAGAGTACAGAGATGTGCAACTAAACTGGTTAGAGGGATGGAAGACTTAAATTATGAGGGGAGACTGTCCAGGTTGGGGTTGTTTTCTCTGGGAAAAAGGCACATGCGAGGGGACATGATTACACTTTACAAATACATTAGACAACATTATAGACAAATATCAGGGGACCTTTTTACCCATAAAGAGGATCACCGCACCAGAGGCCACCCCTTCAGACTAGGACTTTAATTTGAAGCAGCATAGGTGGTTCTTCACAGTGAGGACAGTGAGGTTGTGGAATGCACTGCCGGCTGATGCTGTGATGGCTGATTCTGTTGATGCTTTTAAGAGGGGCTTGGATGAATTTTTGGACAGACATAATATCAAAGGCTATTTTGATACTAAACTATATAGTTAGTATAGCAAATGGCATATATGGTTTGTGTGAAAGTGTGGAGGGGTGTGTGTATATGCTGGATTTTAGTTTGGAGGGGTTGAACTTGATGGACTTTGTCTTTTTTCAACCCAAGTTAACTATCAAAGTGTGTTTATTTAATACATCAATGGGACAATAAATTACTAGGGCACCCTCCAACTCAACCCATTTCTGGAAAGCCAATAAATTATTTATTTTCAAAAAAGTATATGCTTTTATATTACTATTATATAATTACTATAAATAACTTGGAAGTCATAGCATCTGTCTGTAATGAGATCTGAACCTGGAACAATAATGTTTTAGTATACATGACTGCCTGAATCAACTGCAGCTTTTTTTTATTTTTTTAAGTATAAGTAATTAGGAGTCATATTGTAAGAAATGCATATAAATATATATATA
>CM044434.1:60717351-60729419 GCA_024363595.1 Xenopus borealis | reverse complement strand
GGGCTGAATTGTATTTTTTGGGCAAACATCCAATGCGAATTGACCAATTTACTAAAAGGTGAAGAAGACAACAATATAGCGAAAAAGCTCAGCACAAAAGCACTTTCATACCATTTCACCAGGCGAATTTTCGCAAATTTATCAAAGTGTAAACTTTCGAATGCATTACCCTTTTCACCAAAGTCTATTTTGCCTGGTTCTACCTGGCAAATTATTAAGATGAAGTTACATCCAGAACATTAGTATTAGGGCCGGATTTAATCGGCGGGCTGCAATCGGCCGTATGGTCCTAACGCCGGGCCACGAGGACCTAGCACCCGCCTCCCACACTGATCTAGAGAGAGTGGCGCTTCTCCAGTGCTCCTCAGCAAGCAGCAGAGTGGCATGCCACCCCTACCAACTGGCCGACCTAGGCCCGGGCCTTTGTGGCCTCGCCACTATGGCACTGACATCATATCCTGTATTAGATCAGAAAAAAGGTAAAAACATTGCTGTTTTGTTTCATATTTTAATGCTGGATTATGTTTAAAAAGTTACAATTTTTTTTTAACAATTTGAAGCTTATGCCACATTTGTTTTAGGGTAGGCTCATTTTTAGGATCTCTTTTGTCATTGTTTTTCTTCCTTAAATATTTTTAATAATAAGTGACCACTTCCAGCAATTTCACCATCACTAATAGAGACATAAATATAAACTGTATGTACCAGTCATATTTAAACTGAAATAAGCAAAAGTGTTAACGAAGTTTCATTAGGAAGACAGTTCACTAGTGAAAATAAGCCAGTGCAGAGATGAATATTTACATTTTGATAATTACACATAATCGTATTGAAATAACATATGATGTAGTTGCGTAAAGTATGGAGAAGCTTTCCAAAGCGAAAATTCGGACCTAAATAAATGTAACCCCTCCAATGAACTCATTTGCCACTTCTATCCTCTAGCTAGCCCTCACGGTACTAACCTCCCTGTATGTGTGGTCACTTCGGTGTGGATTTTGACTCTAGATAGGACAAAAGAGAAAGTGCATCAGTAAGGCACTGCTTTCTATAGGCTGCATATCTCCACTTGCTGTATAAACTTGCACATTACCCAACTATTTATGCATAAAATAAATTGATTATTTTACCTCTTTACACTTTAATAGTTATTATGTAAGAATTTGTTTAATCTATTGTGTAGACTAATCTATGGAATGCTGTTCTATCTTATGGTATTTACAATTTTCAGCTGCTGTGTAAATGGATGTACTTCTTAGAGTATGTGGTGTTTATACAAATGGCATGCAGAGGTCACTGTGCACATGAGTTATGCTGTGTATACACAGTACTGTCTATACTCTTTAAGAAGGATAGAGTTTATGTTACTGTTGTGTAATGGCTGCATCAACCTTTTCTTCCAAACCCTGGTGAGCCTACCATACCATCTCCTGATGAAACTTAAGAAACTGCTCTTTACTGCTATAAAGAATGTTGTTGTGCTAAGAGTAAATGCGGTTGCTGAAAGATATAAATTCCGCCAACGTGGACAGCGTAATGGCGAATCCACAGAACAATTTGTAGCAGCTTTGCAAGTTCTGATCGTTACCTGTGCGTTTGGGAATCTAACAGATGAAATGCTAAGAAACCAAATCGTGGAAAAAATCAAGCTCACATAACATTAAAGAGAGACTGCTCCAAAAGCAGGATTTAACCCTTGCAAATGGTATTACAGTTTCTAGCCAAATGGAAACAGCAGTGGCAGAGGCTAAAACTCTCAGTCAGGGAACTGCTGGGAATGTTCAGACTGTGAATCAAGTACTGTGGCCTAATAATGCACAGTCACAGGCAAAATACAGTGCTAAGGAAAGGGATTCACTGCAAAACCATGCAGCAAATTCAAATAAAAAATACTGCTTCCACTGTGGTTGTACACAACACACTGAAAATTATGCTACATGTCCTGCAAAAGCTGTACAGTGCCGCAAATGCTGAAAGTCAGGTCACTTTTCTATGGTCTGCCGTAGTTCTGCTAAAGATGTTCATGGTAGAACTCAGTACTACAAATATTACAGTATTCAGTGTGGATAAAGCTGGTACATTTATTCAAGACAAGTTTATATGCAATGTCAATACTGCTTCTGCAGACAAGGGACTCTCCATTAACCTTATGCTTTATACAGGTTCAGCTGTTTCTATACTACCAAAGGATATTTTCTTGAAATACTTTGCAAAAGATACACTTGATGTACCTGCCCTGAGACTAGTTAGTTACTTAAAGGATCCAATCCCTGTGTGCTTGGTTGCTTGCCATTGACTGTACAGTTTGAATAAATTACTGCAAAATGTGACTTTTACATTGTGAATAAGGGTACTGCTATACTTGGAAGGGATCTCTTTGCTGCATTAGTGCCTGCCACACAGCCTGTGTCTACAATTTAGCCACAAAGCAACACTTCACTGGGCCGTGCAAAGAACTTTGAGCACAAAGTTAAGTTCAGACCAGATGTAAAACCAGTATCCCAGAAATTGAGGCGATTGTCCTACTCTATAATGGAGACTGTCTCACAGGAACTAAAGAAACTGGTAGAGCAAGATGTGATTGAAAAATCTGATTCCCTGTATAGGTTTTGCCAATTGTTGTAACAATGAAGAAAACTGGAGTTATACGATTGTGTATTGATCTCAGTGAACCTAATAAAGCAGTTGTTATGGATAATCATCCCTTGCCACACATAGAGGAAATATTTTCAGAAATCTGAGGAGCAAATTTCTTTTATACTCTGGATCTTCAGAGTGCTTATCATCAAGTATTACTGCACGAGGAAAGCAGAGACCTCACTGCATTTATCACCCATGATGGTTTGTTTCGGTTCAAGTGTGTGACTTATGGACTTGCTTCAGCACCAAGTTGTTTCCAAAGACTGATGTCTTCTACACTCCATTACATACCTGGTGTACAATGCTACTTGGATGATATAATTGTCTACGCTCCAACTATGGATCTTCATGACAAGTAGCGGAAAAGGTTCTGAAATTCATTGATTCTGCATGACTGAAACTGAACCTTTCCAAATGCCTCTTCGGACAAACTCAGCTGTCATTTCTGGGTCATATAATTTCACAAGAGGGATTACTGCTGGACCCTGACTATGTCAATGCTGTTACACAAGCACCTACTCCATCTGCTTTCCAGACCTTACGGGCTTTCTTAGGTCTTACTTCATGGTATTCTAAGTTTATTCCAAACTATGCTTCAGTTTTGGAACCACTTAGAGCACTGCTACATGGAACTTTAAAGGAATTGTTCAGTATAAAAGTAAAAACTGGGTAAATAGATAGGCTGTGCAAAATAAAACATGTTTTCAATATAGTTAGTTAGGCAAAAATGTAATATATAAAGGCTGGAGTGACTGTAAGTCAACCAATCAGTGACTTGAGGAAGGGCCACATTGGTCATAACTGTTGCTTTTGAATCTGAGCTGAATGCTGAGGATCAATTGCAAATTCATTGAACAGTTATGTCCCATGTGGCCCCCTTCAAGTCGCTGACTAACTCAGATTTAGAGACAACAGACCACAGTTTGTCTCATCTGAGTTTGAAATCTTTCTGAGAGATATTGGGCATAGGAAATCTTTAGTGTATTACCCACAAGCAAATGGAAAAATTGAGTGATTCAAACTAAGTCTAAAAGAAGCACTACAGAAAGCAAATCTTACTTGGAAATCTTGGAAAGTATTTACAACAGAGTTCCTACATAACTACAGAGCAACGTGCCATGCAACAACCCAATCATCTCCAGCTGAATTATTACATGGCAGACAGATGTGCACTAAGTTACATGTTGCAGACATCAAACTTCCACAAAATACTGTTCCTACAAAATCATCTACTGCGGACATTGTCAAACATCAACAAGAAAAATGCAAGGCTTATACTGACAGATAATGTGGTGCAAGAGAAATGCACTTTCAGCCTGGATCTTTAGTCAGAATTAAGAAACCAGCAATACTGAAACAAGGACAATCTAAATTTACTACACCAATTAAAGTGAGATGCCAGCAAGGACAATACACATTTGAACTGTCTGATGGACGCATATGGAATGCAAGTCCTCTTGCTCCTGCTAGATTTGACTTTGGAGACGTTCCATTTTATGAAGGACATTTTCCTACTCCTGATGCCAACTGCAATAGGCCTGAAGAAAGTGAACCTATGAGATGTACTGAGAGAATTAGAAAACTACCTGCCTGGACCAAGGACAATGTGATGTGAAGAATATATATCTTTGCTTTAAGATGCATACTGTTTCATTATTGCTGGTTATTATAATTGCCCAAATGCTTTCCTACTATAGGGGGAATATGTGGTGTTTATACAAATGGCCTGCATTGGTCACGGTGTACATGAGTAATGCTGTGTATACACAGTACTGTATATACTGTTTAAGAAGGAGTTTATGTTACTGTTGTGTAATGGCTGAATGAACCTTGTTGAATAAAGCCTTGTTATACTCTGCTCATCCTCGACTATCAAAACACAACTGAGTATGCAAACTAACACAAGCTGTCCAGGTTCTTCCTTGCCTTGCCCCTTTCTGATGTTTACCAGTGGTTAAGAATATGAAGAAAAGAAAGCCAGGCCCAAAAAATGAAAGCTTCCTTTTCTTCATGACCTTACTCTTCACCAAAATTACTTATGTATTTTGATGTTTGTGTTCTCTTCCAACATCTCCTTTTAATGTTTAATGTATTGTCAAGGGGTGTGAATAACTATCTAGCCTAACATGGAACTAAAGATATTTTCAACCTCCACATAAAAGGGAAATCTTGATTGTATGATTGCCCAATCATATCTTTAAAACTGAAAATCTATAACACACACTTGGTGGTAGATTTATCCATATTTGAGTCAAAGTTAAGGGCGCCGGCCAGGCTTTTGCTGTGAATTGAAGTAAGCATGGCACTTGTTAGGCTAGGGACAGACAGGGAGATTCGGGGAGATTGTCGCCTGCTATAAACGCCAGGCGACAGAATCTCCCCGAATCTCCCCGAATCTCCCTGTCTGTCCCCAGCCTTATATGTTATATTTATAAACCCCTCTGAAACTTCTTCTCAAAGATAAACTCTTTTAAATGCGCATTGAATAGCATTGACCTCTTCAAATTGTGTAAATCACCCATCCTTAATCCACCATGACCAGGCTATACCCCAGGTCCCATGCTTGTGGGTTGTTAACACTTTAACCAAGCATGATAGTTTAAGAGGAAACACACTCACAGACGTAGCTGAGGGTGAACTGTACTCAAAAACAAAAGTTGCCAAGCACTCAGTATTCCACTTGTACAATAAAACAATCCACTTTATTTCAGCAGGTTAAAAACATCAAGGCAAACTTTTATTAGACAGCTTCTCACAGGTCCATGGAGGCAGCCTGGAGTCACAAATTACCAGGAATGTAAATCTCGTTAGTTCTCTCTCACAGATGTGCACACAAGGTGTTTAGTCTGAAGTCAGCAGGACCCCTGTCATGTGCAATTTAATGCAGAGAGTGCAATTAGCTGTTAAACGGGTCTCCTCTCCTAATGATGCCTCATCTGGCACAATGCTTAAAATGTTCCTTAGCTGTCTCTCTACAGCTCCACTATGCTGCCACTAACCTAATCCCTACACACTCACTAAATGGTGAACAATCACTGAGGGGCTCTAGCCCAAATACTCCTCAAGACTGTTCTTGCTAGTGACCTTAATTACCTTTTACTCCAAGAGTGAGCTTCTCACAATACACTATCTCTCTATCGAATCCTAGAATGGAGCAGGTACCCACCTGGTCTGAGTAATGTCTGTCTTGCCTGCTGATGATGATGTTAGGCCAAAGAGCTTGTGTATTTACTGATATATGATCCTGTACAGGCCAACCGTAAATGATAGTGCCAACTCCTGGCCACACTCCATATTACCTCAGTTATATACACTTTACCTCCTTATGCAGAAAAAAATTTTGTGGAATAAAAGTCTCACACAAGTGAAAATCACATTGTTCTATACATTTTCCATTAGGCCAACAATTAATGTTTTAATACACTGCCATACGCAAATATGTAAATAAAATTGCTTAAGACAATTCACATTAAATTCTATAGAAACCAGAAGCTTTTACTTGCTGGCATTTATAAAAATAAATAATCTAGATGGTATCTTGGCAGGCATAGAACCATCACAGACAAACAGTTTCACAAAACACACAATGAACAGCAGAACTTGCTATAGCATTTCTGAGTACAGGATAGCTCTACTGATAAGGGTTGTCTTTTAATTACTGTGTACACTAGGATCTCTGGTCAGTTATCATATACAGGCTTATTCCACCTACTCTTACCTGCTTGACAGACTTCTATTTTCTACCTAGACTCTAAACTTTTAAACAGTGCTTCCAAAAATGTGGAAAAACCATACCTAAGTAATTTCAGGTTCCTTCTTATTAAGCACTTAAGAGCCAAGAATTGCCTGTAAATTATATCATTACAGTTCTTAATGATGTGATCATTTATAATTATCAGTTATTTATAAAGTGGATAATGTACCCCCTACTGTAATTTATAAAGATATTATAAAGGTGGCCATACACGGTGAGATCCACTCATTTGGTGATGATGCCAAACGAGCAGATCTCTCCCTGATATGCCCACCTTGAAGTGGGCGATATTGAAATGATCCGATCGTGGGCCCTAGGGCGCAGAACGGAGCAGATACGGGCAGTCGGACCGCATCAACTTGCAGATGTGGCTGCAATCCAACAGGATTTTTAATCCTGCAAGATCAACATCTGGCCGACTTTTGCCAGATATCGATCGGGGAAGCCCATCGGAGGGCCCAACCCATGGGCCGATAAGTTGACTATAAGCTGCCGAGTGGGGTGGGGGGGGGTCAGGAGGGGGATTGTAGGGGTCGGGTCCAATTACGGTCACCGGAAACCCATTCGGGCGTGCCAGCATCTAATTTGGACGTGCAGCGTCCAATTCAGCGGTAAACAGTGCATTTCCATAGGGAAATTACCAAACTGTAGATTATAAAATATGCTGATGTGTAGCTGCAATCAAAGTAGGACAGGCTTAGGATGCATAGCAGATAGCATATGAGCTCTGGTCATTATAATGGTGTTTATAATGGTGTTATCCACTAGTTATCCTGTGCCATTTAGCCCATTTAAACTGCATCCATTGCTAAACAACAACTTGTTTATATAATCTATAGTAGTGTTTCAAAACCAAACACTTCAGTTTTAGGGCTAGTTCACATGGGAAGCTTCAGGGAGATTTGTCTCCTGGTGACTAATCACTGCTTCTTTGGGGCAACTAATCTCCCTGACTTGCTTACCCCTGTCTCGTACAAACATAAGCTGTGGATGCGGTAAGACATCAGAGCTCATCCAATGCAGCGTTTCTCTGTTGGTCATAATTTTTGCGGGAAACCCAGTCACTTCCATCCGGTATACGTGAGCAAGAAAATTCTCACCCGCTTTGGTCGGCGCTGATCCAAACATCAAGAAGAGTCGCTACTTTGTGCCTTGAAGATGCGGCTTTATTCCAACACACAGTACATATACATGGCAGTTGGTACATGCAGCAACTAACGTTTCATGCCCTTACAGCACTTCCTCAGAGTTCTGAGGAAGCCTGTCTTGGAAAATAAGAAGAGTCACATTACAAATTATCTAGGTCACTTGATTAGATGTCAGACTGATGATTCACCTAGAGACCCAATAATTGCTTTTAACATGTCTATTTCTAAAAGAATCAGGTCATCAACAAGTCACAGATATTGCATAACTTAACACAACACAAGTTTTTCCACACTGCACACACTTTTAAAGACATAAAAAAACTTACACATAAGAGAACATGTAGCATTACAAGCAATATTAAAAGGCTATGGACACACATGCATTTGTCAGTGTCTGTTTTCAGCCTGTGTAATTGGGCTGATCTCAGCCTGTGTGTGACCGCACACAAGCTGATCAGATTCAAATCCATGGAGCAAGGGCACTGAGCAAAATTAATCAAGCAGAAAACAGCCCCTGAAAACAGCCTATGTGTTCATAGCCTAAAGGTGGCCATACACGGGCCAATTAACGCTGCCGAATAAGTCAGCAGCTTATTGGCCCGTGTATGGAGCCCTTCGACGGGCTTTACCGATCGATATCTGGCTGAATGTCAGCCAGATGTCGATCGTGGCGGGACTAAAAATCCCATCCAATTGCGGCCACATCTGTTCATTGTTGCGGCCCCGCAATCCGACCTATTATGATCTGATCGTTGGGCCCTAGATGTGGGCCCTTGGTGTAAGGAAGAGAGTAATTCCACACTTCCTGGGTCAGAGTATGACTCATTGTAATACCAGATTTGTGTGTTATAATATTTCATGCCAGAGGCTTTGGTCAAGGTTGTGACCTGAACCTCTCCTAAGTGGATTTGATCATCCCATGGAAACATCATCAGGGTTAGTAAGGAGTAGCTAGATACTGTAATAGTCTCTCTAGGAGAGAAAGACGGATTAGAGCTAACTATACTGAGCAGCTTTGGAATCCATCGATTAGTGATAGAAGGAACTATGCGCCAAGGGCATTGTTGACTAGTTAGGGAACCAGAGATAGGGCAATATGGTCTGAGATAGACCCCCTCTGGGTATCCCATAAGAAGTGTCTCCAGAGGAAACAGGAGAAACTCTGGGTAGATGGATATTCCCTTCTCAAATACTATTAGAGGGAAGAGATCTGCTGCTTTTGGTCTGCATTGTGAGTATGTATTGACCCTGCAGTATACATGTGCTCTGTATTGCATTGCTACTCTTCCATGTGGATTTCTGTTAATAAACCAATTCAGTTATTGTTCAAGAACCACTGGTGCGGCGTAACCAGATGCTACTGGGCCCACAGCAAATTCATTTTAGGGCCCCCAACATATCCAGAGATTGTCCTGTTTTGCCTATAAACGCTGAAATACAATTGCTCATGGGGCCTCCTGCAGCCGCAGGGTCTGCTTCCTCTATAGGTACGACCAGTGGTGCCCATTCTTTTATTGTTACAGTTGTATTGCACCCTGCCTCCACACTGTTGTGAGGGCTCACACATAGGCATTGTTCGATTCGAACAATTCAAGCAATTTTCAAAATAAATAGATTTTCCAAGAGGTCCCCCATAGGCTACAATGGCAATTTGGCAGATTTAAGGTGGCGAATAGTCAAATTCAAATTTTTTAAAGACACGGTACTTCAAAATTTGAATTTTCTAATTTTTTTAAATTCAAATCGAATTCTGGGCTATTCGATAGTTGAAGTAGTCCAAATTTACTGAAGTTTATCAGAGCACAAGTCACATGACTTGGGGCAGCTGGGAAATTGACCAATGTCAGATTTCAATATGAAATATAAAAATATCTGTTTGCTCTTTTGAGAAATGGAATTCTGCTGTAGCAGCACTATTGACTGATGCATTTTGAAAAAAAACACATGACTTGGGGCAGCTGGGAAATGGACCCCAGGGCCAAATCGGTTTGGTCATACACTAGGTCGACAAATGCCGATTTTCAAAAAATTTCTGGCAATTTTATAAATTTGGTCAGGCCTTGATTTGTGGGAAGGCAACAATGGCTCCGGGTGGCATGAAGCTCATACTCATTATGATTTTTTTTTGGAAGCACTGGGCCATGCAGGATATTTAAAGCTTTGGTAGAAACCTGCGCATGCGCAAACTTGCAAATTGGAGTAGGAGGTCTGGTGGGTGTGAGGTGTAGTTGTAGGACCCTCTAGGTCTTGGGGCACCCAAATCATTAATCCAAGCCTGGGTTGGTCGGTGGGCTTCATGCATAGGTTAATAAGCTGCAGACTGGAGGGGCTAAGGCAGCATCTTTC
This sequence comes from Xenopus borealis, assembly GCA_024363595.1. Taxonomy (NCBI): domain Eukaryota; kingdom Metazoa; phylum Chordata; class Amphibia; order Anura; family Pipidae; genus Xenopus; species Xenopus borealis. The sequence continues at coordinate 60,719,531 of CM044434.1, read as the reverse complement.
ATTGGCCTGTGTATAGCAACCTTCGTACTCTTTATGAAAAATGGAGGCATTGCCCCTTTCTAATCCTACCACAGAGCCCAGAAGGCAGTTCATAAACTTCTTTTACATCTCTAGCTAATATTCCCAGGAAAATATAGCATAGCTCATTCACCAGATGTTTTCTGGTTTTCTGTTTAATGTAGCCAGACTTATTTTAGCACATAGTAGAGAGTGTGTTCTCAAATGCACATTAACCAGAAAGGCCTCTGTGTAGGAGGCGTAGTTTCAGTTTTCTGAAATTGGGTGACATCCCACTAGCAAGAGCTACCCGTGGTCAACTTTTCTGTAATACCACATAGTGTTAGGGTTATCGTAACCATGGGAAGGAAGTGGATGTGCACTTAAAGCTACTCAGAAGGTACACGTCCTAAGAATAGGCTACTGCAGGATGAGATTAGATGCACATCACTTTTCACAGCAATGTTAATGCATAAGGACTGCCTAACACTAAGGATAATAATACTTTAATTTGGAAATCCAGCAGGACTCTCCCTGAATCATGCAATGATCTGCTAATTGAGATGTCATAGTGCTGCCTACTGATATCATCTGGCTGGGAATAACAGTAGTTTTTTTTTTTTTTTTTTTTTTAAATGCCCCATGCCAGCGCTAGGCTACCCATTGTGAGCTCCCAGTGTGAGCAGCCATGTCCGGTCACTCGCATACGCATAATGAAAATCTGTCATGAATTGCTCAATATCCGCATGCGCGTCATGCGCATGTTAGTGACATAACATGGCTGCTCACACCAGGAGCTCCCTCCTGGCGCAGGTAGCCTAGTGCTGATGGGGGTTATCATTTTTTTTAAAAAAAACTACTGTTATCCCCAACTGGAATGTGGGCTCTATTTGCCCACACCTCTGGTTGGGGATAACATTTTTACCCAACATTTGCCCTTTAAACCTTTCTGTCTTGCTGCTCCTTACCTTTGGTATTCTATCCCTGAATTTCTCTCTGAACACCATCAAAAACAAACTCAGATCCCACCTTCTGGAGCAATAGAACGCTACTTGCCAGGTCCCTGTCATGCCACGGCAGTATTACTTTGGCATCATAACAGTTAACATGGGAAACGTTTGGTCTCAGACTTACAAAGACTCTTGATTGGATATCTCACCAGGGGGCTGTGGAAAGGTGACATCCATATCTGCCTTCTGAGACAATATGGAGTCACACAATTTGGGCAAGGAAGCTGAGCCAGTTGATCAAAGAAGAGAGCTGTGGACCTAGAGCAGCAGGTGGGATAGTTAGTAGAGAAATAGGGATTATTAGGAAACAATACATATCTCCTGTGTCATGGGGTTCCCATGCTTCCTTGATACCAAACAGGGCCAGCCTATACCCACCAGTTAGGAGGGATGGTTCCTGGGGGACTGGAACATTGGACCCCATTAGTCTTTGGTACCATTCTGAATGCTCCCACATGGAGCACAGCCTGCCCATATTTCCATTATAATATTGGGTACTGGCAAATACCAATATTATATTGGGTATCTTGCCTGAAAATAGCAACCCCCTGCAGGGGTTCATAAATGACAAGCTCTTGGGCACTCCTACCTCATGCATAATGTAATGAGGGGAGTGTCCCAGAAGGTAATAAAAAGGTGACAGTGAAAGACCCAATACCCAATGTCATGCAAGGAGGCTCCATATCCATAGATTGTATGTCCAGCTCTTGCCTCAGAGAGGACACAACAAACAAACACAATGAACTTTGTGGGTGTTGTTGTGTTTTGGGGTGTCTGATGTTAGTCTAACCTGTGTGTAAGGTGATTGTGTGTAGCACCTTATAGCCAAACCCAAGAGTTACATGTGGTTGATTGTCACGTTTTCGTGACAGTCCACTTAAACTATAAGCTCTGCAATTAAAGTTGAAACAAGGATGATGCAGTAGACACTTTCTCCAGCATGCAATCTCCAACTCTTAGGTTCTGTATATTGTGCAGTCATCTATAAAATGGTGGCAATTTCTGTATTCTTCACTAACATCAAAGTACTGAATTAAAACAATTTTAAAACCATGTATAAACAATTTGGATTCCTGATAGCTGTAATGTATGGGATAACAAAATGCTGAAGACAACAACTCATATGTAAAACTCTGCTTCATGTAAATAAACCATTTTCATAATAATATACTT
>CM044434.1:60679585-60695577 GCA_024363595.1 Xenopus borealis | reverse complement strand
ATCTTTATCTGCTCATAGTCAACTCTCATGGTGGCAAGGGCACTTGTCATCTCTTCCTGCAGACAGGGGGAATTAGAAACATTACAAGTTAACTTTTGGTATGTTATAGAATGGCTAATTCTAAGCAACGTTTCAATTGGTCTCATTTTTATGGTCTTTGAATTACTTGCCTTCTGACTCTTTCCAGTTTTCAAATGGGGACTCGCTGATCCCATCTAAAAGCAAATGCTCTTTAAGACTATAAACTTATTGTTATTGATACTTTTTGTTACTCATCTTTCTATTCAGGCCTTTCCTATTCGCATTACAGTTTCTTTTTCAAATCAGTGTATGGTCGCTAGGGTAATTTGGACCCAGGAACGAGATTGCTGAAAATGCAAACTGGATAGCTGCTGAGGAAAAATCTAAATCACTCAAAAACCACAAATAAGAAATGAAAAACAACTGCAATTTGTCTCAGAATATTAATTGGTACAACATACCAAATGTTAATTTTAAGGGGTTGTTCACCTTCCAATTACTTCCAAATTCCATTTGTGTTTTCAGATTGTTCACCAAAAATAAAGCCTTTTTCCAGTTGCTTTAAAGTTTCTGGTATTCAGTCTTGCAGCTGTGATCCAGGTGCAGAATCTGAACTGTTACGATTTGCTATATTAGTTAATAAATTTCTCAGCATCTGTGGAATATTGCCATTGATATTGTATCAATTCTAACAGCTGCCTTTAATGAAATTCAGGGTTTCTGCTCAGCAGGGGCAATGATAACAATGGTATCAGCTAAATGTATCAATTTAGACCGTTTATAGAGGCAATGAGCCCCTGCCCTGTCCCCCAAGCTGTTTAGAAGGACCTAAGGTGATAAATTAAACATTACACTTCAATAATAAAAAAAAAATCAGTACAAAGTCATTGGAAATAGTCTTTATTTATGGTGACCCATCTGAAAACAACTGAACAAAAAAGTATGAAGGTGAACAACCCCTTTAAAAGTTTGAGAGAGAGATATATAAAACAAGGGAACCGTCGGATGGAAAATGTGAAGCAAGCAGAAAACCCAATCCCCAATTAAAATAATTACAGGCACTGAATAACTGCTACTTAATTGCTACTTATACACTGAACGGTAGTTGTGTTGGGGCCTCCTTAATGGAGAAGGATTTGGGGATTTTAGAGGATAAGAAGCTGCGTAACATTAGGCAGTGGCAGTTAGCGGCTACTAAACAAAATGTGCTGCCTTGTATAACAAGGGCATTGCCTAATAGTATTAATGCTTTTGTGCCATTCATGATGCAATTTTAGAAATTTAGGAAATTGTGATTACACAGAATGAGATTCATGCAGAATTATTCACTTTTTAGAGCCGTAACTGTTCAATTTTTGAAGAGGCCCAAAGCTGCAGGGCCTGTTGGGTATTTGCTAGGTATTAAGTACTGCTTGATAAAGCATGCTGGAGCAGCTGGTCAACCATTATATTACAATTGTTATGGTTGCCATATATGGGTGGAACAGATGCATGCTGTAGCATACAGCAGCCAAGCTGTGATTCATCTTCACTTCCTTTTAACTGACCAATGGATAATTTATCTCTGAGCTGTTATCAATACCCAGGACTGCAGGAATAACATAAACAGCCCCACTACTGGTGAAACATACACAGATGGTTGATAGTATGGTCAAAATCAGCAAAACAATTTGACCAAATTTGGAAGCTCTAAACATCTTAAAGGAACAGTAACACCAAAAAATAGTGCTATAAAAAAATTGCCATATAATGTCCTGTTACCCTGCACTGATAATAATTGGTGTTGGCTTCAGACACATATCTATAATTTATATAAACAAGCTGCTGTGTAGCCATGGGGGCAGCCAGTCTAACACAGGATACACAGCAGATAACATAAGTTATGAGGAATCTCATTGCATACTACAGAGCTTATCTGCTGTGTATTCTGTGCCTTTTCCCCTTTCTGTGCCTCCATTGCTACACAGCAGCTTGTTAACTATTGTAGAGTTTATGAACAAATACACTAGTTGTAATAGTGCAGGGTAATAGTAAATTATATTTTCATTACTTTTTATAAACTTTCCTTTTTTGGTTTTACTTTTCCCTTAAGTGCATTACAAAGCATTATTTATTCTTTTCAAAGAAATGCCAAGCTGAGAAAGCTTAATGGGAATCTTTCATAATTTTTATGATGTAGTATTTATTTCTAAGTTGCACTGTTTACACTGTAAATAATGCACTCAACAATTTAAAAATTCATTCCTGAACCAGCAAGTGTATTTTTTTTAGTTGTAATATTGGTGTGTGTAGGCAGCCATCTCAGGTCATTTTTCCTGGTCATGTGCTTTTAGAAAGAGGCCGTTTCTCCTATACACTGTAACTAAAGGTGTCAAGTGGGACCTGGGATTTTACTATTGAATGCTGTTCTTAGATCTACCATGCAGCTGTTCTCTTCTGTTCTGTTAGGCTGCTGGGGGCAGGTTATATCACTCCAACTTGCAGTGCAACAATAAAGAGTGAGGTTTATAAGAGCACAAGTCACGTCGATTGGATGCAATTGGGCCCTGTGCCGCACCCCCCCCCCGCAGTACCCTTTCCTTTCTTGAATCAGCGCCGCCAACCCCATTTTTTTCAAATGGAGCGGTCCAAGCACCAAGCTGATATAGATGTGTCTGCTGCACCTGTGCTTTTGTAGAGCAAGATTGGATTCCGATTGGAGGCATGACGCAACGCGTGCCACGTTACATGTACCACAACCTCTCTGCTACTCCTTGGAAGCTTCCTACTTACACAGATCTACATGTGGGCTTATTGCACCACAACCCAACAGCTGGAGGGACAACAAGGGACCCTCTGTTCACATAGGTAAATGCTACAAGGTAACTGGGCATGCTCTAAACTTCAATACCTCTCTATCTCTTGTATTTATATGGATTTTAAGCATTTTCCCTACCGTGTTGTGCAAGGATTTCACCTCAATGTGTACTTGTGTTTTGCTGGTTGGTGCCTGAGGTTTCCAGTGCATGTTGTTCCTGCTAAGACTAGTATTATAACCATTTCATGGGCTTGGGATACTTGTTCTTGTGCCGTATGGTAGACGGCTCACTATTTTTTATCTAGGTAGATCTCCTGATGGGGGCCAGGTGTCGAGAGTAGATCCCAGGGTAACAAAGTCTGGGCACCCCTGTTTAAAAGTATCAAACAGTTTGGGAGGAGAGGGTTGCAGTGAGGGCTTTTCTTTATGATACTTATCGCAATCCTGATAAGAGTTGAATACAAAACAGTTAATACTAAGCCCTGTGACTTACTCCAAATAATTGGGGGAGACGTGCCCAATATTTCTGTACCTATATGATATTTAGATAATACTGTTTAGAGGTGAAAGTAAATGGGTAACATTTTAGCCCTGTGGCTCACTACTGACAACTGGGAGAGAAGTGCCCTCTATTTCTGTGCTCCCGTAATTAGTGAACATCAGTGACCAACTTCAGGTATACGAGGTGATAGTATACTTATTTTAGAGCGTATCCTTTGAGCTGTGGGAGTCATACTCTAGCAATTACAGTGCACCTGGCTTACAGAATGGTCTATAAATGTATAGTGTTTCTGTAATTCTGAAGTAATTTAAGTAAATTTAATTATACCAACTACATAGATATACTATCCCTTAACTGTTCCTTCTCAATAAACAGGAATTACCAGCCCCAGATAAACATAGGAGGTGAATAAAATTACCTTAACATCTTCCCACAAATCTTTCTCTTCTTTTAGGACCCTGCTGGTATGAAGAGGTGTTGGTGGAATCTGCATAGACTGCTGTATGGACACAAATAAAAAACAATTATGGGCCTAGCTTATGTAGAAGTGGATTTACTACAGTTATTAAGGGCCTATATTTTATTTCACCATATAAAAGAAAGTCAATCAATTTAACAGTAAACATATTTTAGCAGAGGATTTCAATGAAAAAGGAATGACTCTGCATAGTGATCTGAGAAAAGTGTAACTGATTTCAGAAGAATGTTTTCTGCTGATTCTGCTAAATTATCATGCTGCTTTCGGTCAATTTGTTACACTGTAAATATAAACTTGGAAGAAGTATTCTAATAAAACCCACAGAAAGTATCTAAGTGGGCTGTGGTGTTCTATATCAGGCTGGAGATATGATCTGATCTGATGACTATAAAATATAGAAAAAAGGAGTTTTAGTTCCCTTAAGACTGAATATCAGTGCATAGTCCCCAGTGTCAAACAAAAAATGATATGTTTCTAGACAGTTCTGACACTTTTAGGGCGAATATGATGCTAAAATCTATCATAGCCTCTGAATGCACCAAGCTACTGATCAATAACGGCCACCAAGAGACAGGGAGCAGTGCTGGATTCAAGGCTAACGCCCAGTTATGGGCCTGGGTTTACCGTTATCCATGGATGGTTCATAAATTCTGTGATCGTCATCCTTTGAGTTGGGTCAGTCTTCAAAAGATTTCTTATCAGCTGCTTTACTGTGAAAAAAAGATAAGGTTTCAATGAGATGGCCAGAAAATTTACAATTTATTATTTCAGACAAAAATCTGTTGCAAGTAAGAGCTATATTGAGTTATATACCGATGTTTCCCTATAGATAGATAAATATCACAACTGATTTGACAACGGATAAGGGAGGTATACAAAGAAGAGTTAATCCAGAAGTCATAACTAAAAATGTCTATTTATCCAGTTTTTTTTTTATTTATACTGAAAAATTCCTTTAACATGAAGCGAAAATATTACTCTCATACCTTCATCCGAAACTTCAGACCACTCTGTGTTCGGAAATTCATACTGTCCCATGCGGATCCGTTTCTTCATTCCAGGGGAGATGGCAAAACCATGGTTGGAGTAAAATGGTGGATAGCCACATAGTCTGGGAGAATAAAATAGGTCTTGAGCAGAGTGACCCTAAAGCAATGACATACTCACACGTACTGTGAATGTTCATTCTATTAGCCTAAAAGGGGACCCATCACACTAAGACATAATTCCAAATCCTATCTTATTAGTTTAGTGAAGGAAAATTCACTTGGGCTATGATAAATTATTTAAATTTTGATTCTTTTATTCTTGGAGCACTGCAGGCAGGTAATTTTATGGACACATATTAAGGCAAGCTTTGCATCATACCAAAATAATGTTAATGAGCCAGAATGGGGCATGTGATCAACATACATGACTACACAAGTGATGTTGTAGATCAGTGATCCCCAACCAATAGCTCACAAGCAACATGTTTCTCACCAACCCCTTGGATGTTGCTCCCAGTGGCCTCAAAGCAGGTGCTTATTTTTAATTCCAGTCTTGGAGGCAAGTTTTGGTTGTATAAAAACCAGGTGTACTGCCAAATACAGCCTCCTGTAGTCTTCCAATGCACACAGGGGCCACCAAATAGCTAATAATAGCCCTTATTTGGCACCCCATGAAGTTTTTGCATGCCTGTGTTGCTCACCAACTCGTTTTATTGTTGAATGTGGCTCATGGGTAAAAAAGGTTGGGGACCCCTGGTGTAGATGGTGAGGAGGGAGGGGGAATGTGAGGAGTGCAGTCCCAACATTTTTTGTCCCATGGAGATCGGTCATTTGGACGATCAGCCAGGTTAAAAAGATTTCTGTCAGCTGACGATAATATCGTTTATAGCAGTTATGGGTGTTTTAATTAAAAAAAATTCATGTTTAATTTGAAAAGGACTTATTATACAGCTTTTTATGTCTGGGTGACATTTCTAAATCCAGAAATCTATTTGTGATTGACCAAAGGACAGAAACATTTTAATTCAATACAATCCACATGGTTCAAAAGACATGAATTCATGCATTTAAAAGTAAAGAAAGCGCTAAAAGACGAAATAATTATTTTCACGGGACGCATTTTTTTTATAAGAATGTACTCCAATGGTAATATGCTGATTCTGATTCTGTTTGCTATTGGGCTCTTGAGAATGCATTTGATCAGTCTAGAATATGCATGTAAATGAAGTGTTTACTCACAGAATGTACATGATAACACCAAGAGACCACATATCGCACGATTTATCATATTTTTCTGGCCCGAGAACTTCAGGTGCTAAAAGACAAAAAATATACTCAAATCAAAACTACATTTGTTAACTTTTGCAATGCAGAAGAGCTAGTCATATCAATAAGGGACACAGTTTCTGTTTCAGATATGGTGAAATCAGTGTTTTTTATTGGAAGAATACCAAATAATCCAAGTGCTTGGCCAAACAGACTCCAAACCCTTTACATGATTTTAGACAACAGGAGTAAATGTTTTTTTCCTTTCTTGCACAGGCAAAATAAGATTTTAATTCAGCTCAGGATTCAGCCAAATCCTTTGTTGAGGAGTGGATTCAGTACATCCTTAATAATAATGATAACAGCAGCAATAATAAAATGGCATTATCATACATAGAAACATATAAATCTTCAGCAGGCTTGGGCTTAAAAGGATGGTTCATCTTCAAGATAATGATTAGTATATTACAGTCACTGACCCCATCTAAAAAACAAATGTTCCAGTCTCTAATTCAAATCAATGCATGGTTGCTATAGGAATTTGGACCCTAGCAAACAGATGGCTGACATTACAAATGGGAGAATTGCTGAATAAAAAGTTTAATAATAAACAATTAAGACCAATTGCAAATTGTCTTAGAATATCACTCCAAACGTCATACTAAAAGTTGATTTACAGGTAAACAGCCCTTATAAGATACCCTTGAAAGGTAGTGTCTGGGCCACAGAACTCAGAGTTTGTTTCAATACAATTCATCAAGACGGTTTTTATTATATTGCTAGATAAAATAGAGTGTTTTAGGCATATGATTATTATTTAACAGATTGCCTTTTAAGTTATACAATATGGCATACTGAAGAAGGGTTATTTCAGGGGCTTTCTACTTACAGGGTGGGAAACTCACACAGTTTTGTGTACTAGAGGTTGCAGCGAGTAGTGTGTACTATATCTCAAAATAGAAATCAAACTCACATTTAAGCTACTGTCTTAGTTAATAAACCTTACAGGGGGCACAGAAGGACATGGAGTTCATGAACCTAGAGCAGAATATTTGCAACCTAAGCCATTGCCTTCTGGCTCCTTTGAGGCTTTAGTAATCTTTCCCTGAAACTATGACCATTTTCATTCGTAACGTTATTGTTCAGTCATATAAACAGCAAAATTTTCTAAACTCTTGCAGTCTTTGCAAATTTGCCATTACCCAAAAACAGCATAAATGTTTTAAAATCCTCCCAGATGCACTTCCCACACACTCACCAACATAATAAGGTGTGTAACATGGCGTTGCTAGTGAATTGTGTGTTGTGGTTTCCTTGGCAAATCCAAAATCGGTCAGCTTTAACACAGAGTTTGGCCGTTTTGATGTATATAGGAGATTTTCTGGCTGCAAGAGAAATTGTTCTGTTAGAACAGGGGTCCCCAACCTTTTTTGCTCGTGAGCCACATTTAAATATAAAAGAGAGTTGGAGAGCAACACAAGCATGAAAAAGCCCATGTGGATGTCAAATAAGAGCTCTGATTGGCTTTTTGGTAACCCCTATATGAACTGGCAGCCTACAGGAGAGAATGTTTGGTAGTACACTTGGTTTTTATGCAACCAAAACTTGCCTCTAAGCCAGTAATTCAAAAATCAGCACCTGCTTTGAGGCCACTGGGAGCAACATCCAAGGGGTTGGAGAGCAACATGTTGCTTGCGAGCTACTGGTTGGGGATCACTGCGTTAGAACAACTAACCAATCTATCTTAATACAATATGTCTTATACCTCAAACTACTATGCAAAGTTTAGATTGCAGATGTTGGAATTTAAATTCATTGTAATATACTATAAACAAAGTGGGCCCATCTGTCATTATAAATGGATTCTATATGCATGCATTCGAGAAAACCAAAAAAACAGGACAAAGATCTCTTCTTTTTTCCCCAAAGGAAACAAAAGGAATAATATTAGGATTCATATTATTATTAATAAGCTTACTATCATAATACTAAGATAGTTTAATAAATAAATGTAAGATGTGTGCATTCAAATATATAAACCAAGGATTCCGAACCTATGGGTTGGGACTGAAAAAACAGGTCACCCTTCTGGAAGGGAGGGATTCTACTTGACTCCCCCTTAAATACAGTGATTATTGATTAACAAACTGTGAAAAATGTAAACTCTGGAAGAAAAATACAGGGTTGCACTAGGTCCAGAATTCAGTTCCAGTTTGGGCTTTGAGGAACACCTAAAGGACATGATCACAGAACATTTATTTCTCCCACATTAGAGGAGGATCCTGGCTGGATGAATATGCACATGCTCATTGCAGATTCCACTTTATTCATATATTGTACAAGCTGGAACACTCACATGTTATGCTTATGGAGGAGTTAAGTGTACTCAGTAGGGGTTCATTTCTGAAAAAAAATACTGTGGATTTCCCATTCTGCATTTTGGGCTCTCTTAAGGTGGCCAAACGAGCGGATCTCTCCCAGATATGCCCACATTGAAGTGGGCGATATCGGGCTGATGCGATCGTGCGCCCTAGGGCCCAACGATCGGATCATAATGTTGGTGATATGGGAGGTCGGATCGTGGGACCGCATACACGCACAGATGCGATCCGACTAGGTTTATTTAACCTACCTGATCAAGATCTGGTCGACTTTCGGCCACATATCAATCAGGGAAGCCCGTCGGATGGCAACTCGGTCTGTCAGCAGCTTTTAACGGCCCGTGTATGGGGGCCTTTAGGAAGGGGTCACACAGGGTCGTTTTTACTTTACGAGTTTAAAAACTCTCACTCGAGTGTATATACGCCAATGAAACCACATGCACATGTGGGTTTTTCAGTCTGTAGTTTTCTTTTCTCAACATGCATTTCTTGTTTTTCCCGTTACGCGCAATTCTGCTCGGAAGAATTTTATTAAAACAAGTCAAGAGGTATACCTCCCAACATAGAAAGAGGGACAAAAAATTAGCTGTGCATAGTGCGGTGAAATTTGACCACGCCCGTTTTGTGGCCACACCCCTAATTACCATGTTCATTTTACATAATTTGGCAGGTTTGAACATATTTCTGCATTTTTTTTTCAGTTATTCAAGTTTTGCTAATGAAGGTGAATTACCCTTTAAGCTGTGAGTCTAACTTTTCCAAAGGGACATGTTATCTTATATTGTTACATTTACTTATTTGCTTATCTAGAAATTGTTACAAATAACTTATCTGAACCTCCTGGCTCTCTGCAAAAAGCCAATTAAGTTAGAAGCTTTGTTTCTTTTTCTGGCTGTTCAGTGCCGAGAAAAACAGGACTTTCCAGTACAAATGAGGGACTGTGGGCTGAGCTCTCAAAAGAGGGACTGTCCCTCTAAAAACGGGAGTTATGAAGAGGAAAAGCAATGTACATGCAAAATGTGGCCAGACTGATCGTCAATACGCAACAGAATTACATTCCCTCACACAGACTGTCACCAGGGGATGATTAACTGAATTTTAACAGAGTCATAATGTTTTTGACGTGTACGGAGACACCATACATGTAGAAGACATGCCAATACACATTTAGAATACACAAACTCGTTGAAGATAGTGCTCATGTCATGACTATGCCACTTGAAATAAATGTTAAACAAGGATCCGTGTCTGTAGCACATGCCAGCTGTACTCTAGTTTTATTAGGCTTTCAGTGGGGTGTGCATGCCTACTTTTTCTGTCTGTGTGGCTAAACTTTGCCAAGGGCAGTTCTGTAGTCAGAATATTTGGAATTACGTCACGTACCCACTATATTAGCGTTACCACAAATCACATTGCAGCACTGGGATTCTATGTTTAATTCAAGCCACTTAGTTGCCCCTGATTGTTAGATCAGGCATTCCAGACCAGCCATACTTAACATACCTTCACATCTCTGTGTGCGATATTGATAGAGTGCAAGTACTGGATTGCTTCTCCGATGCTTCTCATGATCTCTGATGCCTCTGAGAATGTAAAAGAAGCAAGAGGGCAAAAAGATGAGAGGGAAAAAAAAAATACAATTTTTTTTTTTTTTAGAGTCAACCAAATACTGCACAAAAGCCAAATGATGTTCCTTGTAACATTTAGGATCCAGTACAGCTGTACAGTAGGGGTCATTTAGAAAAGCTGGGGAGTATACAATGACAAACAATTCTTCCTGCAGATGGCTAAAAAATTTTTTTTATCCCTGGCAGCATAGGGCAGGTACAGTATGGCATACACAGGGAGCATAGGGCAGCAAACACTGAGTTTTTTTAGGGGTGTAAACAATAGAGGTGTTACAAGTGTGAACAATACAGGCATTTACTGTCTGAATTTGAGGTGCAAACAATGCAGGGGCCAGTTAATCTCAGTACCGATACATTTTAAATCTTACACAAGGTAAGCAGACACAGCACGCAGGTATCAGTAACTAAGTGCCCTTTTTATTGGGTTGGGCACCTCCAGCCATCTTATTAACTGGAACCCCAAACACTAACACAAATGGGCAAATATGCACAAAAAGTGAATTGGGCCTTCTTTTAAAAAAGTGCACATGAATATATGGCTTGAGTTCAATATAAGACAAACTTGTCTTTGCACATGTCAAGCTTTGGTTCTCTTTGAACAGATTCAGCCACCTACACTTAAAGGAACAGTAACACCAAAAAATGAAAGTGTTTTAAAGGACCAGTAACATCAAAAAATGAAATTGTTTTAAAGTTATTAAAATATAATGCAGTGTTGCCCTGCACTGGTAAAACTGCAGTGTTTGCTTCAGAAGTACTACTATTGTTTATATAAATAAACTGCTGTGTAGCCATGGGGGCAGCCATTCAAAGAAGAAAAGGCTCAAGTTACACAGCAGATAGCTGTGTTCTACAGAGCTTATCTGCGATCTGCTGTGTAACTTGAGCCTTTTCTGCTTTGAATGGCTGCCCCCATGGCTACACAACAGCTTATTTATATAAACAATAGTAGTACTTCTGAAGCAAACACTGCAGTTTTACCAGTGCAGGGCAACACTGCATTATATTTTTATTACTTTAAAATAATTTCATTTTTTGATGTTACTGGTCCTTTAAAAGCTTCCCCCTTTTTGAAATGAATAATGCAAACATGGGGCCTTTTCTGGGGTTGCGGATGATTAAGGGAAGTAATTAAGTGAATATCAATTAAATAAATATCTGTGACACAATATGGGAAAGGCCACAAAAAAAATCTCCAAATGGCTTTTTTTTTTAGTTACATAGTAAAATAGTTTGAGCTAAAAACAAAAACTTACGTTCAGCACAAATCCTATTTATTGAACTTTTGTTGATCTTGTACATTATACTCCTTCTTTAAAATGTAACACTTTACTGTGAATGTAATAGTTACTGCATAGCGCATGCAACTGAATGAGAGATCAAAGCAATAAAACAAACACCGCATCAAGGTCCACTTACCCCTCTCCGTGAAGGCTTGGTCCCCTCTATCCTGAATTCTGCTAAAGAGTTCTCCACCATCCAGACTAAAAATAAAAAATATATCAGGCACAGATATACAAATTAAATCACCACTGCTCAAAGCTCTGTGCTCACGCACAATGAATCATTACTGGGGAAAAAAAATCCTATATACATCAAGAAACAAAGGTGGAAATTTTAATTTGAAACCAAAAAAAAAAAAAAAAAAAAAACACATTAGGGAGTGAAACTAATTTAGACTATCCATCTTGCCTAATAAAAATTCCCTAAAAATTCTCTGCACATTTTGTAGCTCCCTGTTCCTAAAAACTTATTTGTGCTACTTCCCAAACCTGCATCACTTCACAGAGCAACTACACAGCATCTATTTTTGCTTTAAAATAACTAGAAATAATTTCATTTATAGCTCTGAGCCAGGGGTTTGAACATGGATCAGTGTGCTTACAGGGAAAATGTGTTTTGAACACTTCCTGGGTAACTTACCATTCCATAATAATAAGGAGACACTTTCTGGACTGGTAAAGATTTTCGTACACATCAATAATCTTCACAATATGAGAACACGGAGAGGCCCTCCAGTGCAGTTCCACCTCCCTACGTGCCTTTGGGCAGTCCTGTAACATCTGTAACAAAGAAAATATATGAGCCTAATAGATAATACTACGGTTCGGGATTGAGGCTTTTTCAGCAGGTTTCGTCAGAATCCTTCTGCCTGGCCAAAGCGAACCCAAGACTTTGTCACAAAACAAAGAAGAAAATGTTTTTCCCTTCCCATCCCTAATTTGCATATGCAAATTAGGATTCGGTTCAGTATTAGGCCGAATCTTTTGCGAAGGATTCAGCCTAATCTAAAATAGTGGATTCGGTGCATCCCTAGTTAACATCTGTGCATATTATTTGAATGTGCACACGAGGAACATAAGGCAGAGTTTTAATACTTCTTTTCTTTTTTTTTTTTAATTTATTGTGTTTTTCCAACAAATACATACATTGTATTTCATATACCTCTCTAAGGAGTAAGAACCAACATTATGTATTAATCTAAAAAAAAAAAAACCACACACAAAAATAAATAAAAATAAAAGGCTTTTATATCTCCCAGGGTACTTTCTACTTTCTACTCAGACAATGTAAGCTTTATGTTTTAGTCTTATATGCTTCCTGTATTTCTCTTCTCTCTCAGACCCTCTTGGCACTGCTTTTTCATATAATAAGTTATTAGTTACTTCTTTTTGTATTTGGTAGATATTTGGAATCTCATTTTTTTTTCCAGTCCTAGCTATCAGGAGTTTACAGGTATTCAATACTTGGATGGTCAGCCTTTCCAGGCACTTATTTGGCACGTATGTTGTATAGGTTTAACAGCATTGCTTCAGGAGATAATGGAATATCTTGTTGAGTGACCTTTGTAATCAAGGATCTTGCAGCTAGCCAGAAACTTTGTATCAACAGATTTGTAGCATATCTCCTATATATTTGTTTCTCCAACATAGATTTGAAGCTTTTAGATACATTTTTGCTATCCTTAAGGGCTCATCCAGACGAGCAGATTCGTGGAGAATAGTCGCCTGGCGACAAAACGCCACGTCTTTGAGGCAACTAATCTCCCGGAATAGCTTGTTAGCGCTGCGCACCCGCTAGGCGTAAAGTCGCCTGCGCTTATTCACACGCAGCGGCACGATTTTCAAAGTCGCTGAGAAATTGCCTGACAAGGACATTTTCAGCGACTTAGCAAATTGAGCCGCTGCGTGTGAATAAGTGCAGGCGACTTTACGTCTAGCAAGTGCGCAGCGCTAACAAGCTATTCGGGGAGATTCGTCGCGGCGATAAGTGGCCAGGCGACAGATCTCCCCGAAAACTCCCTGTCTGGCCTTACCCTAAAGGTGTTAGGCTTTAAACAAAGCAATCATAAGCACTACCACGCTCAGTAAAATATCATTTAAGATGAAAAATTCTAGTGAATAATAACTTCAAGCTGAGGACACAAAGGGGATATGGTTTGCTTCTCTCCACCTGTGCTTTGTAGGCAGGCAGAGAGAAGCTGACAAGAGTTTTTGCCCTGCGTTCCATTTTCCATCATGAGTATGCCCCATACTGAAGAACTGACTGTTCTTAGTCCTGTGCTCCCCTGTGGCTTAAAATGGAGCGCAGGGCAAAAACACTTGTCAGTAAGAGCCAAAATGTTGCCCAGACACAAAGATACAATTGTTTGTTGCCAGATTTGAAAATCTGTGTTTGGCTAAATAACATGACATGAGAGAATAGGCATGCAGAGCTGTTAATTATGGACCTCATCCACAGCCCCATGCAATGCTCTAGGGGCTGGTTTATCAAATATAACGTTGGTATTCTCCTCTTGATTCAAGAAAAATGCAGAGAAAAAAACGCAGACATGGAAAATATTTATCAAAACAGTCGGAATAGTCGGAATTTATTAAATGAAAAAAACTTGAAAAGTGGCCAGAGAAAACTTTACCGAGATGTATAGAAATCAATAGCAATATTCTCTAACAACTTTTTCTATTTTCCCAGTTTATTAAAATATTCGAGATTTTCAGCCTTGTTGAAAACCAGTTCCCCTGATATTGATCCCAACAGTCTATCTGGCAGGTTAAATCAGGCAATACATCACATGTGGCCTATATATGGGACAATCTGTTTCCAACTAAAGGTGGTCATACATGCAAAGATCCCCTTTATTTGGTGGATCCTTTAGGTTGGAAATATGAGGCTGATCTGATCATCTGGCCCTCGAGAAGAGGCCTGCATCAACACACACCAAAAGAAAAATCCTGCCTGCCCAATGGATATCTGGCTGGTTTTCAAATTATTGGTTGAACCAGTCCATCAGCTGGCCCCATACAAGGACAAATAAGATTTCTCGGTCTGGAAGGTGTGCAGCAACCAACCAGCATTTGTTCCCTATACATCAGTGTGCGGAAATACACACACACATATATATATATATCTATCAACTCACAATGGTAGCAGCACTCTCCCAATCTTTCAGATGTTCGTGGTGCACAGCCTCAGAGGGGGATTGCCGAGTCTCTCCTCCTTATCATATAGAATCATGCAGGAAAAAGGCAGCACTCACTGGTTGGGTATCAAAAGTGTATTTAAAATAGAAACAACATGCTATCCGGCTAACATCAGGCCATCAAGCTCAGGCTATATATATATATATATATATATATATATATATATATATATATATATATATATATATATACATACAAATACATGGAGGGCAAAGAACCGCTTATCATAAAACGTCATACTGCTACAAAAGAGATTATTCTTAAAACTAACTCATTTGCTCAAATGCTTGGAGAGTCATTTTAATGGGCATATTTAGGATACATAAAAAATGCTAATTTTGTACGCAATAAAGACCAATAAATAGTGCTGGTTTTACTTGAAAAGTAAATCTTATTAGAGTTCACTATAGATCTGCTACGTCCCTTGTCTGACTTTCAAGGGTGGGAGTGTTCTGACACAGTAGGAGGCTTCAGACAGGCTTCAGTTCCCTATCAGGTCAGCCTAGGCGCTCTTGGTTCCAATCCTACAGAGCAGCATGCAGAGTGCTGCTGGCTGCCCTGCACAGCCTGGGAAAGGAGACAGCAGGAAGTGGAGGAGATATTTTGTACAAATATTCAATAAATCAGCTTGAAACACTACTTTTTAAAGCACATACCTTCTATATTTAAAACGGTATATTACACTGGTATATTCTTGTTTATCACACAAATTGTTTTCATAAATTTCTTTCTTGACAAGATTCTAGAGTATCAGATCAACAAAGCCCACAAAACCAGCTCATGCATTAAGCAAACCTGCAACACATGCATGTTTTTCCTTGACCAATTAAGTTAACAAGGAAAATGTATGCAAAGTGTGCAATTCTAAACTGTCCCTCAAAGGGTCAACTCTAACAAAATGGTACAATATTTGCTTGGCTTTAACAAGGCTTATGGCTAACAGTATAATATCTCTTAAGACCCAGGATAACAGCCCACAAACATAGCATGCAAGCTGAGAAGAGGAAGTCCTGATTTGATACAAAAGCAGAATTTGTGTTTAAAGATTCTTTTTATTTCATGGTTTATATACAAACTCTGAAGCTTTTAAACGGTGGCTCTGTTTTCTTCACAACCAAAGAATGCTATGGGACTAAAATCAGCAGCTGCTGAACTTTGTCAAAATAACTTAATCAGTGCCTGCTTTTTTAACACAGATGGTGGTAGGAAAATTCCCTGCCTCAGACTGCAGTCAATCTAAAATGCTGGATAGCCACAAATAAAGGGGAATCGGGTCTCATGTTTGACAAACCAGCATTAAAGGAAATGGCTCTCCACCTGCTGCCATCCATTTTCACCACATCTTATAAATGTATATGACTGATTAGCAATAGATAGAGCCCTGCAGACCTGGTTAGCTACATTCTGTATTACTAAATACAATTCTTAAAAAAAAAAAAAAAAAAAAAA
>CM044434.1:60619135-60648926 GCA_024363595.1 Xenopus borealis | reverse complement strand
TAATAATAATAATAATAAAAAACCCATGTGTTTTATATGGGGTCAATGATTCACATCTGAAAAGCTATAGAGATTCAGAAGAAGGCCCTAAGGTTGCTTGCTGCTACTGACCCCCTCTCCCCCCCCCTAACCTTTTTTGGGTCCTGGGGGTCCACGAGCCCAGCACAGAGAAGTGCAATTGTGCTCTATGCGCTAGAAGAGACAAAGTTATGGTTTGAAAACCGGAAAATTGTCTCTTAAAGTTAACAGTAGCTGTTTTTGCCACTCCTGGTTACCAGTAGGGCGCTGCCTCCTGAGGAGAGTCTCTCAACTCGCTTAATTGTCAGCCAGCCAGCCTTGGTGGATTGTGAGTAAGCAGAAGTTTGCAAACTGAACTTTGCACAAGCCTACCTCTATGTCAGGCTTTCTGGCACCAACCACCCTATCCAGCAAGTGGGAGATCCACTTGATCAGTCACCTTTTCTGGAAAAATAGTCTTCCTAGTCTTTATCTTTCTGTCCTGTTAATAACATTAACATTGAACATCAATTTTACTGGCCAGGCCTTGATGCTGCACCAGTCAGGTAAGGATGCTGAATATTTGGGTCTGCACAGTTAAATCATTATTAGGTATCATTGCTCTCAAATAGGTACAGTACGGCATCGGTAAATGGTAAATTGCTGCAATCATCCATTTATTTGGCACAACAATTCTAATAATGCCTCATAAGTTGCATTGTAAAGACCCCTATGTTTCCGCAATATGATCTTTCTTAAAGAGATACTGACACCAGAAATTAAACCTTTTTTACATCTATCATAATATTGTATTTGCATGCTATCTATAATTGTGCCATAAACGTATTTGCAGATTCTTTTACATTAACCATCTGATTCCCCCATGTTCCTCTTTGACAGGGCTGCCATATTTGAGCTTCAGCAGTCTGTTAGAATTAGAAACTCTAACAGACATGTTGAGAAGGGACAGTCAGGTTGGCAAAACAGCCAGGTTTAAGAACTTCAAGAAACCATTACTTACAAAAGCAGCCCTATGGGTGAAAAACGATCAACATGAGCTATAGGTAACTTTTGATGTATATTAATATTTTGAATAGTAAATTTTTAGTGTCTGTATTATAAGTCATAAGTTCCGTCTGGCTGTCAACAGCTCCTCTCCAATCTATAGACTCCACTTGGCACCATCTCCCACTGAATTCTTTCTCCCTCAATCAGCATTCAGTTTCCAGCTATTTGCCCTTTTCCAGTTCATCAGTCTAAGTCACTCTGCCCCCCCTATTCATCAGTCTTTGCCATAGTCCCCACATAAACAACTGCTATGTTGGGGTTCTGAACAAATTATTTATATGGGGCCTTCTATGAACACAAGGGCGCAGTACCAACAGTTTTGGCCACGTCCATTCTGCACACAGGGGTGATCCCAGGCACTGTGCTGCCTGAGGCTACCTTGAACTTGCCACCCCCATTCCACACGGCACTAAAAAGTGAGCGCCGGACAGGGGTAGGGGGCGCTCTACACTTGAAGTGCAGAATTTCAGGGTGGGAAACCTGAAATTCGGCTCTTAGTTACCAGGAGAAGCATTTTTGCTGCCCCTGGTAACCAAGGGGGCTCTGCCGCCTGAGGTGATTAATTTAAAAAATGAAATCAAAACTCACAAATCAATTAACTGACAAGCAACTTTAAATAGGAAACAACTTGGGGGAGGGACAGAGACTTAAAGGAGACCGGTGGGACTGATAAGAAGCTGCAATATATATTTATGGAAATTGCTTGTTCCCAAATGATCTTGCTAGGGTTCCCAATAACTAAAGATTTCATAGCTGGAAAGTTAATCTAGGAGATACTTATATAATTCAGTAATCCCAGATATAAACAGCTGATGTTACTCTTTAATAAGTAGTTCATATAAATAGTTAAGATGATTAATTAATGTGCTAATACGTCAGTCAGTTTATTGGGGTCAGTCTAATGTGTCCTAAATTTAACCCCATGCACCTGCTTGTCCCTGTCTCACTGCTGTGTGTTGTCCTTGCTTGATACCCTTTATGTAAGCATCTATAAAAGTAACATACGTTTTTCCTTAAAGGGGTTATGTGTTGTTTAAACTATTTTCAGTTCTGTTGTTTTCAGCTTGTTGTCCAGAATTAAAGCCATATTTCAATTGCTTTTCATGTTTAATTCCGACAGTTTTTCCAGAATAGATTTTTAAAATGTAATATTCCTCTCAGGGGTGTCCAAACTGCGGCTCAGGATGGATAAAAATGGGGCCCAGCTTGAAATGCTCAGTTCCCGAGGATACGCCATGTCACAAAGTATATAGGAGGGGGGGACTCTGCCCATTGCCCAGTTAGTAATAATATAATAATAATTCCATTTAAAAGGGACATTTTGCCTGTTTTTTTCTTTCGTTTTAGATAAAATGCCAGATTAAAACTATTTGTCTCAACCTAGATTCTAGGGCTTCAGATATATTAATTTGCCTTCAGTATTGTTTTTCTCATTAATTACGAATGAGGGCAACACATGAGGTGATAAGGGCAAATATATTGTACCCTCCATAGCACCACACAGCCAGGGCCGCCATCTTGGGGGGGACAGGGGGGACAAGTGTTCCAGGCCCCAGGGAAGAAGGGGGCCCGGCAGTGCTGCACTTTTCGAAGAGCCAGGCCCCCTTGCGAGCTCCGGAGCTGTGCTGCCGAATGTGATGTCCTGAATGCAGAAGGGACAAACAGATGCGAATGTCACGAAAGGAGCCAACATTGAATTCCTGAAGGGGCGAAAAGACCCGAAGTCACGAAAACAGCTATAACTGAAGTCCTGAAGGCACAAGTTCAGTTCTACTGACACCAATTTTTTTTCTAATCCCCTGGCCACCAATGTTTTATTTTAATACTCTATAGGCCCCTGCCACCAATATTTAAAAAAAAATGTTTTCTGCTGCCCAATTTTTTTTAACTTGTAAGGGGGCTCTGGTGCAAAGGTTTTTTTTTTAAAAAAATATTCTTTGGGGCCCCAAATTTTTTAAATTGTAAGGGGGGCCTGGCACCAATGTTTTTTTTAACTTATAGGGGGCCCTAACTTATAGGGGGACTGATTTAAAAAAAAACTTTTATGGGGGGGCCCTGGCACCACTGTTTTTTTTTTTTTTACTTTTAAGGGGGCACTGACCAGCAATAGCTTTTTGTATGTGGGGGGTTACATTTTTTAGCGCTGATGTATGTGTGGTCTTTTAACTGAGGTGTGGAGTGGGCGGGATCTGGGGTGGGGCCTGATTGGGCAGGGCCCAGGGGGCCCCAACAATTTTGTTGTACAGGGCACCGTGATTTATAATGGTGGCCCTGCATACAGCTGATTAACAGCCAGCTCTGGACTGAGAATTAAAATTGGTCCTGGCATTTCAGGTACACAGAGGCCCAATCAGCCCACACAGAGGCCCAAATAGCCCCCACCAGCCCACTAAATACTGAATTTCTATGGCACCATATAGTAGCCCCTCTGGCATTTGCCAGAACCCACAGATTGCCAGTCCGGGCCTGTTAACAGCAGCATAATGGTTCAAAGAATATCAGGCTGAGGGCTGAACTCCACAGACACGTGTCTTTGCTCAGCGTGTCAGATAGCACGCAAATTGTCCGTTGAGTTCAGCCCTGAATGGTCAGCCCCCACACATCACCTCACCAAATCCGGCCCTCGTGGCAAAATGTTTGGACACCCCTGCTCTACCTGGTGCATCACTCTGACCACTCAGTAACCCAGGTGCAGTTTCTGAATGGTTACAATCTGCTCCATTAGTTGATACATTTCTCAAGTATCAGTGGAATACTTACAACTATTTAATTAAATATAATTGCTCGCTTTAATGAAGAAGATAAGAAATTTTAGAACAATTTACAGAGTTGGTGAGGGGACTCAGAGTTGCTTTAGAAAGATGAAAAATGAGGTGAAAACACTTCAGCACTAGAAAAACAGTCACAAATAGAAAATTGAAAGTAACTGAAACAATTCTTTACTTCTGGTGAACTATCTGGAATCAATTGAACTGAAAAAGTTAAGCTCATGTAGGAGATACTGATATAATTCAGTAAATAGATCCCAGTAGAAACAGTTAATGTTTCTCTACAATAAGAAGTTTATATAATTAGTGCAAATTATTAATTAATGTGCTAATAAGTCAGTCGGTTCATTGGGTGTCAGTGGAATTTATCTTCAGGTTTTTCATTCATTGGTGGTCAGTGGACTTAGCCCCTGCCTGTCCATTTCATGCGTCATAAGCTTCTGCAAGGTCTAGATTTCACTGTGCCAATGACAACAGTTCCTTCTCTCCTCCCCTGATTGCGTCCCTGTGCACAATAATTGCTAAAATGGAATAATTGTCTAGGAATATCACACATTGGGGCCCCAAATAGGTATCTTTTTTGAAAATCTATTATTTTTTTGCAGGAAATATTCTTTCACTGAGCCTTAAGCCTTAATGTGTCTTAATTTCTTTAGTATACACCATACCTGAAGCCTACATACTCTTATGGTGGCCTAGATCAGGCCCTGACTGGCAATCTGCGGGTTCTAATGCCAGAGGGGCTTCTGTGGGGTCCCATAGACAGTCACTACATAGTGGGCTGGTGGGAGGCTTTTGGGGCCTCTGTGCACTGGGAATGCCAGGGACTATTCTGACTCCCAGTCCAGACCTGGCCTAAATGCACAGAAGACACACAAAGTTTTGTACAATATTAAGTGCATGTATTTCAGGAGACGAGCCGACTGATATCAGTTGAAGATTTGGATATAGTTCGGCTTGTCCATTGGGCAGGTCTGAAAATTTTGATTGAAACCAAACTATCTATACTGCAACCAGCGCCTCCATAACGGGGCCCCGTACAACAAAATTTACTAGGGGCCCCTGGGACCTGCCCACCTTGGCCTCCAAGCCCCACCCCAGATCACACCCACTCCACACTGCAGCTAAAAGACCACACGACCATACAGACATCAGCGCTAAAAAAGGTAACCCATCCCACTCATACAAGTTATAAAAAGCTATTGATGGTCAGGGCCCCCTTATATGTTAAAAAAAATTGGGGCTCCAAAGAATATTTAAAAAAAAAAAACCTTGGCACCAGGGCCCCCCTTACAAATTAAAAAAAATTGGAGCCCCAAAGAACATTTTTTTTTTTAAAAACTTGGCACCAGGGCCCCCCTTACAAGTTAAAAAAAATGGGGGCCCCAGAAAATATTTTTTAAAAAAACATTGGTGGCAGGGTCCCATAGAGTATTAAAATAATACATTGGCGGCCAGGGTTAATCCCACACTGGTGTTCAGTAGAATTGAACTTGTGGCCTCAGGACTTCAACTTTGCCTCCTTTCGTGATATTGGATCGTAAAGACCAGTACCCCCTGTGCCCCCCTGATGGCGTCCCTGACTGCAACCAATGGTTGCAGGAAAGATTGTAATTGTAACATTTATGACCACCTTTAGCCAGTAACGGACTAGGTGGGAGCGGACACTGGAGCGGGACGTGCAGCCCCACCCTCCTCTGTGTGAATGTCTTCGTGACGGCAGCTGACTCCAGCCAGCTGCAGCGGGCACGATCTGCTGGGGCCCTGGCCAGCACACCCTGCCCCCCCCCCCGGTAGTTACGCCACTGCCTTTAGCCACAAACATTATTTCATCAGGTAATCTGGAGGTGATGTAGCTGTATGAGAGAGGCATATATGGGGAAGAGAGTTGGTGCCTAAGAACTCACACACCTGTCACCATTCACTGCAGGTTTCCCACAGGTATCAGAGCTAGTGTAGTCCTATTTGTGAGTAACTAAAAGCTCAGCAATGGTTGCATTTTACAAACTGTGTTTTCAGTATATTTTCTTGTTATTTATAAAGTATGTTACATAAATCTTATTAAAGGTAAAAACATGTGGAGTTGGAAGGGAGAAGCATTAGTGCGTATTTATCTTCATTCCGGTGCCCTTGCTGTTATATACATTTCAACTTTTACCATAGCCAGCAGATGGCAGTATACAGCAAGCTACCGTACAAACATAATTACATTCTTTAAGTCACCTCAGTTCATGAAATGGTTTCTTTAATATGTCTTATATTTATTTTTACTCTTTTTATGATCGTGGAGATTAACAAACCCGTTAAATGACAGTTTATTAAAAGCTTTGTTTGGGCAACTGCTTCAGCTGGAGTCCAGAATAATATGTGTGTTTTTGGTTATGAGACTGTGCCGGTTGATATGTGTTTTGTGTGACATCACTTGCTATTAGGATCCAAATGTGATTCTACTTTTACTTTTTAGTAAATAGAATTTATATGCAACTCTGTGTTCAAAATATGTTAATGTTAATACTCATAGGGGTAATGCAGTGGTGTAATTATGGAGGTCTGCTGTATATAGGGTTGCCAGCTTTTATGGAAAAAAATACCGGCCTTCCTATATATTTACCTTTTTTCTTATTAACAACATTGGGATCAACCATCAAAAATACCGGCCAGCACTAGCCGGTAATTTTTTTTTAAAAGGTGGTAACCCTACATAGAGGCTAAACAGCCCCCAGCAACCCACTAAATACTGACTTTCTATGGCATCTTATAGCAGCCCCTCTGGCATTTGCCAGAACCCACTGATTGCCAGTCCAGGCCTGGCAGGAACATTATCAAATGTTTGATATTAACAATATCAAAGGAAAAGATGCTGACTGCTCCTGACTTCCAAAAGGCTCCACTCCTCTTCCCTCACTAAGGTGAGCGGAGCCTCTTGAAGCACGTTGGAAGTTAGGAGCGGTCAGGGTCTTCTCCATTCATATTTCTACTGCTTGTACCTTTATCCACTTTGTTTTTACTATTTATACATCATTAAAAGCTTTAATGCACGATTGTATCTTCAATTGTTTTCGCACATGGGTTGCCATTGCTGAAACACTGAGGGAAATTGTATTTTGAAAAGCAACTCTCTACATTGTGCTTGTTAGAATATAGGTGGGAGGGGGATCACTGTGGTGGACCCTTATCTGATATATATTACTCACATTCCCTGCTAAGTGGCAACAGGATTTTGAAACCTTGCAACTATACCATTGGTAATACACTATGGGAGTTTTCCCTTGAGCACTCACCTTTTCTTTTTTAGCACTTTCTGCTACGTTCCTCACTCCTTTCCTTTCCTGAAGTTGTGCTTTTATGTTAGTATTTGTTGGTTTATCAAAGGAGATGGGGTAGTTGAACTGAATACGCCTTTCTTTATGCTTTGCATGCAGTGTCGGACTGGCCCACGAGAATACCAGGAAAACTCCCGGTGGGCGATGGTGTCAGTGGGCCCTCATGCTGCTAAACTTTTGGCCTATTTCATGGCCATTCCCTTTTTCTATGAGAACAAAGAGGCTAAATAGATGGAATCATTGATTATAGTATGTAAAGAAAACAAACTAGGAGAATAGAGGTTGATTGAGGAGATGAAAAATATTAGTACTGAGAGTGTGCCCCTGGTCTAATGTTTTATGGTGGGCCCCTGGTCTAAGGTTTTTGGGTGGGCCCCTGGTGTCCCAGTCCGACACTGTTTGCATGGTTCTTGGACCCAAGTCATGGAAATATAATAGCTCATGTTCTAACTTAAAATTAATTATTCTGAGCCTGACATGCATTGGGTTTGTGTAATCAAACAAGAAAGTGAATAATAAACCATGCTACAGGTATGGGATCTATTATTTGGAAACCCAATATCTAAAAACATTTTTCAAAAACAGATTGTTTTGCCAGTTATCTTCAATGGCAAAGTACTGTATTAATACAGAGAAAGGGCAACTGGTCAAAAATTAAGAATTGTTTGCTTGAATGGGACACTGTACTAAATGGCATTACTGTATTTTTATTTT
Organism: Xenopus borealis; assembly: GCA_024363595.1. Classification (NCBI taxonomy): domain Eukaryota; kingdom Metazoa; phylum Chordata; class Amphibia; order Anura; family Pipidae; genus Xenopus; species Xenopus borealis. The sequence continues at coordinate 60,641,056 of CM044434.1, read as the reverse complement.
CTAACATTTTTGAACATTTTATATGCTGTTAATTTGGCCAAATAAGGTGAACTACATTCAATTCAGAGTTGAACTGAACAGAGTGTTAGTTGTGTTCTAGGTTAAGGTTAGTAATATGTCATTAACGATCTCTATAATGTGTAATGTGAGTGCAGCCTTTTTGTTTAGGTATCAGCCTGTGTGTGCACGTGTATGTCCAGGTCCTCTCAGCTGAAACCTACTTAGGGAAACCTACTTATGGTTTCCCTGAAGTGACACTGTGTTCAGTACACTAGAAGCAAGTTCATATCTTTTGTTTCCCCCCATCTGGTTGTTTGGAAATCATTGCTTCTACTCATAGGGCCAGATTCAATTCAGCGAGAAAACTTTTTCTTATTTAATTGAATCTGGCCCATAGTTGGGAACTGAAAAAAAAAAAAAAGTTAAAAATACTATTTGAACTTGTTTTCTTACACAGACATGTTGTATATGATTTATGTGATCAAATGAAAACCATGACAGTGCCTCTGAAACCATTTTCCAACTCCCCATTCATTCAACCCCTCCATCGCATCGCTCCTTTGCGAAATGATGGATCCTGGAACTTGAGATATAAATATATGTAAACTCAATCAAAATGGAGTGGTGTTCAATCCAAGTCCTCGACTTAGTCCATACATGGACACATAATATAATAAACAAAAAAAGTCCAGACAACTTGCTTGTGTAACAACAAGAAATCTGTATCAAGCAAGTACAATGCTGCAACGTTTCGAAGCTCCCGCTTCTTTATCAAGCAATAAGGAATACAATGACAAATATACAATTGTATATTAACACATGACCCATTTGTTGGTGTGACTACTACCAATGGCCTTGGTAAAACTATACCCCCCGAACAATGTAGGTCTCTATGAACAGATATTGCATAAAACATCTCATATGTAAAACCCTGCTTCATGTAAATAAACCATTTTCATAATAATATACTTTTTTAGTAGCATGTGCCATTGGGTAATCATAAATAGAAAATAGCCATTTTAAAAAATAAGGACAGCCTTCTGGGATCTTATGATTCAACGGTGCACACAAATATACCAAACAAACTATAAAGTTAGGTCACATGAGCCAATTAACAGACAGAGTTGTGTCTTTTGCTTCCACACTTCTTCCTGTTACAGTTAGAGGTGAAATATTTCTGGTCAGGTGATCTCTGAGGCGGCACACAGACCATCACGAAATGGTGGTTCAAGGCAAGAGATGTAAAAGGGCAATATTTACTTAAATATATACTCCAGTTTGGTAAGATTATTTAATATGCCATTTAATATGATATAAGCTATCTGTTGCTCAAGTATTCATTTTAGGGGTATAGTTTTCCTTTAAATAGGATGTGATGTCATTGTATTCCTTATTGCTTGATAAAGAAGCGGGAGCTTTGAAACGTTGCAGCATTGTGCTTGCTTGATAAAGATTTCTTGTTGTTACACAATCAAGTTGTCTGGACTTTTTTGTTTATATATATATATCAATTGCAAAAGGATCCGCACTCACAGGACTTATAAAAATAAAAAGATTTATTGCATGGGACTAACTTTTCGGCCTCCTGAAGGCCTTCCTCAGAGTGACAAATAGAGTACAAAGACCGCCTTAAATATCCAATGGAGGCGGGAAGAACAGCTGGTAAGTGTTACATAATTGGTGTTTTATATAACAGTACAGTAGTACTCCTCTGTTAAAACCATCAATATAAACAGTCAATCATAATGATGCATACCTATTTACTAGACAATCAATCCCCTCACTAATACACCCAATAAAACAAGACATTTTGCAACTATGTTTTCTTATTAAATTATTACACAGCATAGAATTTAATGTTGCAATAATGTCAATACCACAGTGTAAGGGCTGTTAGATCCTTACTTCGTTAAATAGCTTTTTTATTTTCCATATACCATGTATGTGTATTTAGGCCTTATTGCGTACTTCACTCAAATTAATTTGGTTAATAAATTATGTATCTCTGATATCTATCAGGTGGGACAGGAGCTTAACCATTACTAGGTCTTAGGACTATTTGCGGGAAGGTTGTATGCATGGGAGGTCTAAATAGAATGTATTAACAATGTATAGGAGCAAAATATTCCCTTGTGTGGGAGCAAAATATTCCCTAGTGGCCTAAAGGCCTTAATGGGGGCCAAACGTCGGATTGATGTACAAAATAAATATTATTTGATTTTTCACAAGCAAGAATGGAGTGCGGACCTTTTCTACATTAATGTATGCACACATTTGGATCCTGCACCTGATATTGATTGAAGTAAAGATTCCGGATCAGAGTGCGGTTGCATAAGACAAACTATATATATATATATATATATATATATATATATATATTATATCAGTTTATTAGTGTTTATGAACCTGTTTTTGCATCTCTGGTGCCCCTAACGATGCGGCTGGGCAGCATACTGCCCATAAAATTTTGCGCCCTTAGCCCAGGCCACACATTCGGGCCTGAGCTTATGTCAAAATGGTAGCAATTTTTTTTCTTTTTAACCCACAGAACTAATAAATAGCAACTAAGGTTGAAAAAAAGGGTATGCTCGTCTAGTTCTGCCTTTTCTGTCTAAATGAAACCTTGCACATTTTGTAGAGCAGAGGTTAGAGGTCTGGCCCTTCGTTTTGCAACCGTGGTGGGTCATCAAGGCTCCAGTCTGACCCTGTTTTGACCCCTAATGCTCTCAGGCAGGGAACACTGGAAGTGTCACTGCTTCCCTTAATAATCCATGTAAAACCCAGTGCCTGATATACATGTGGCTTGAACATTTTTGAAGAGTGGTGACAGGTGAAAAGGCTAATATTGACTGTTGCTGGCAGCAGACGTTAAAACCCCCCATGTGCCATGTTCCTAATCTCTGACTCCTCTTCACTATCTCAAGTTATTTTATTATACACTGTAGCATGTCTGAACTGGCAACAATGGCAAGAAAATGTTGTCCCATCAATACCAGGTATCCAAAACCTTGTCATTCTTAGTAACACATTCATTTTATGTAAATACGTCTGTTCATTTTAGGAAACAAAGACAGACTTGTTGGGCTGGAGTGCTTTGAATGGACAATCATCATGTAGCAGGACTTGTTTTATCTTGGCTACAAGCAGCCACAGCACAAACACTGACAACTGTTCCAGTGATAGTGGCATGGATACAGGACACATTGAAAATAACCTTAGTAAATAAACCTTCAATTGGCTGTAAGTGTTAGGAATTATGCTAAGCATTCAATTACGCTTTATTTGATGCATATGTTTAGCCCTTCCCCTCACCCAAATGTGGCACAGGTGGATCAATAAGTTGCTGAATAATTCAGCAATTTAGATCAATCTATTCTCATCTATGGCTGACCTTTTTTGGAAGGGTGAATACGGACAGATTTAAAAATGTGGCAAGATTTATGCATTATTTATATGTTCTTCGACCAGCAGCAGACCTCTTTGTGGGGGCGGGGGTCTCTGCTTTAACAGTTCTAACCTGTACCTTTAAACGCATAAATATTTTGAGGCCAGTTCACAGATCAAATGTTGACGCTAGCAAAAATATTTGCGTGAAACCCATAATTTTGTACTAATTGTGCACCACCCTCCTCTCTGCACACAGTTTTCACAAGTGCACATATGATTCTAAAATTTATAATAAAAGGCAATTTTTTTGTCCACACACATGGACATAAGGCATTATGCACTTTCTGCTTGTGTCGAGCAGAAAAAAAACCCACTAAACAGCATTAAGAGGTGCATATTAAAAGGTGCAATATGTGTATAAGGGTTGGGGCACACAGGCAGATTCAGGCAGATTTAGTCGCCTGGCGACTAATCCCCTCTTCTGCGCGGCGAAAATCTCCCCGAACTGTCTTCCATCTGCTTTAATGAAAAATTGCCTGCGCTAATGCACTTGCGGCGCTTTGATTTCCTAAGTCGGCTGAAGTTGCCTCATGAGGAAACTTTGGAAATCAAAGCGCCATGAGTGCATTAGGGTAGGCGATTCTTCATTCAAGCAGATGGAAGGCAGGAAGAAGGCAGTTTGGGGATGCAGAAGAGGTGATTAGTCGACAAGCGACTAAATCTGCCCAAATCTGCCTGTCTGCCCCAACCCTAAGGGTAGAGACACACAGTGCTATTCGGGGGAGATTAGTCGCCTGGCGACAAATCTCCTCTTCCCCCCTTTTAATACCTGTGGGAATTCAGTCAGTCCATCTGCCACTGCATATAAAATAAAAAAGATGTAGGTCACGCTGCAGATACAGGGACTGACTCTTAGGGAAAGATTTACCTACCTCCATATTTAATTTTACAGTTTTTTTGTGGTTTTTACTCATAATAAATTTTGTGCTTTAAAACAATTCTTCACCTGCAAGATTTTTACTGCTAAAATCGGGAAAAAAAAAGATGAATGTTAATAAATTCGCCCCTTAGCTAACTCTTCCATAAAAATCTATGGAATTCTGCTGCTATACAGGACTGATAAAACAGTTAAAAAACAAATAAAAATGAAGCACCGGTTTATCTTCAGTAGTAATGGAAGTGATAAAAACAAAAAACCTGCAACAAGTGGGAGGCAACAAAGGTTGCCCCGACCATTTACCCATGCAGAGCACGCATTTTGACCACTGCTATACAGTTGTGCTCATAAGTTTACATACCCTGGCCGAATATATGATTTCTTAACCATTTTGCAGAGAATATGAATGATAACACAAAAACATTTCTTTCACTCATGGTTAGTGATTGGCTGAAGCCATTTATTGTCAGACATTAAATCATAATCACTACACAAACTACCAAAATGACCCTGATCAAAAGTTTACATACCCTGGTGATTTGGCCTGATAACATGCACACAACTTGACACAAAAGGGTTAGAATGGCTATTAAATGTAACCTGTGATCTGTTTCCTTCTAATTAGTGGGTGTTTATAAAACATCAATGACTTTCTGGACTCCTGACAGACCCTTGCATCTTTCATCCAGTGCTGTACTGATTTTTTTTGGATTCTAAGTCATGGGGAAAGAAAACTAATTGTCAAAGGATCTGCAGGAAAAGGTAGTTGAACTCTATAAAACAGGAAAGGGATCTAAGAAAATATCAAAGGCATTCAGATTGGCAGTCAGCAGTGTTCAAACTCTAATTAAGAAGTGGAAAATTAGGGGTACTGTTGAAACCAAACCAAATAAAACAAAAATTTCAGCCACAACTGCCAGAAAAATTTTTGGGATGTAAGGAAAAACCTACAAATAATTTCAGGTGCAATACAGGACTCTCTGAAAAAATGTGATGTGGCTGTTTCAAGATGCACAATAAGGAGGCACTTGAAGAAAGATGGGCTGCATGGTCGAGTTGTCAGAAGAAAGTCATTACTACACAAATACTACAAAGTATCCCACTTCAATATGCCAAATAGCACAGAGACAAGCCTCAAACCATCTGGCACAAAGTTATTTGGATTGATGAGACTAAAATTTTACTTTTTGGTCACAACCACAAATGCTACATTTGGAGAGGAGTCAACAAGGCCTATGATGAAAGGTACACCATTCCTACTGTGAAACATGGTGGTGGATCGCTGATGTTTTGGGGATGTGTGAGCTACAATAGAATTGATGGCAAAATTAATACAGTAAGTTATCAAAAAATACTGGAGGAAAATTTGCACTCATCAGCCCGGAAGCTGCGCATGGGACGTACTTGGACATTCCAACATGAAAATGATCCAAAACACAAGGCCAAGTTGAACTGCCATTGGCTACAGCAAAATAAAGTGAAGGTTCTAGAGTGGCCTTCTCAGTCTCCTGGCCTCGATATCATTGAGCCACTCTGGGGAGACCTCAAACATGCAGTTCATGCAAGACAGCCCAAGAATTTACAGGAACTGGAGGCTGTTTGCCAGGAAGAATGGGCAGCTTTACCATCTGAGAAGATAAAGGACCTCATCCACAACTACCACAAAAGACTTCAAGCTGTCATTGATGTTAAAGGGGGCAATACACGGTATTAAGAACTGGGATATGTAAACGTTTGATCAGGGTCATTTGGGTAGTTTGTGTAGTGATTATTATTTAAAAAGAGTAAACACATTTCTTTGACAATAAACATTAACCATGAGTGAAAGAAGTTTTTGTGTTATCATTCATATTCTCTGAAAAATGGTTAGGAAATCATAAATTTTGCCAGGGTATGCAAACTTATGAGCACAACTTTAAGTGGAGGCCCAACATGCCATAGTCCAAAGACAATTGTTATCGAACATAGCAACCAGCAGCAGATTGTTTTGCCTCTTTGGGGAGAAGACAAACATAAATCAACTGAAACTCTTGTCAGCTGTAATTATTAGAAGATTCTGGTGCCAAACTCTAACCTGGTACCACCTTTGTACAGTGTCAACATGTTAAGAAAATGCTAATAAGGCTGAATTGAATCACCCCACAATTAGGGGCAGACTTATTTTTTTGTTTTTTTTTGTGAAATTTGACTAGGGAATAATTAAAATTCGATTCAAGTTTTTAAAAAAATTCAAATTTGATTTTCAAAATTGATCATACACTGACCCTTTAAGAATTTGAATTCGACTATTCCCCACCTTAAACCTGTGGAATTGTGGTTTTAGCCTATGGGGGATGTCCTGGGATAAATTTTGCTGTTTGCTATCTTTCTGACATTCAAGTTCTTTTCGGATTCAAATTCGAATTCGATCCCATTCACCCGAGTTTTAAAAAAATTTAATTTTTTTTTAATAAAATGCAATTGATCAAATTTTGAGGTCATGGGAGTATTAAATATCTCCCATGAACTCAAAATTTGACCCTTCATAAATCTGGCCCTTAATATCGTGGGCGACTAATCTCCTCCAAACGCATATGTTTCCCCAGCAGCGATTCTCATGTTAGCGATTCCCCAGTGATGATTTGCATGTTAGCTGCTGGGGAAGCTTGAAGGTTATAGAGGAACAAGTTACATTTTATTTTTTTTTGGGAGGCAACGTAGCTTCAATTTGAATATGGATTTTAGGGTGAGGAAATTGGCTAGATATTCTGAAGAATATCTTCTGGAGGATCCAGTATTCATCATAATCCCAAACATTTTGTTGACACATTGTTAAATATTAGATATTTATTTTAGGCGACCTTGAATTATATAGGTATGATATATATAGTCTAAGCTGGCACTTGCAACATAGCTGGTAGTTTTGAGTTGTCAAGGAAAAGACTTCCCAATTTCTAATTTGGTTTTAGGAGCAAAGCTGTGTGGGAAGTTATTGAGAAACCTGGAAAAGGGCACAGGTGCCCTGACATGCCGACAGTAAGAGTTGCTGAGTGAAGCACACAAATAGCCTGTTTAGGTAGCAACCAACAATGCACACAGCAACGAGCAGCATGTAATTGTATAATTATCCCCTTTTGCAGAGAGAATTCCAGTTTACGAACGGTAGTGCAAATACAAAAGTATTCTGAACCCCCCCCATGTGTTGCATCCAGTGGTATAATTAAAATTATTGGGAGCAAAAATTTTTGAGAGCACTACACGCCCAATCCTTGGGAGAGAAGATCTGTTTGCACACATATGGTAGTTAAACATAGACCATAGACTGCTGTGTTTACACTAGCCCTACACCAGGTTGCGAATATACTATGAAATGTTTTACTTTACTTTGCCAGGTCTGACAATACAATAGATAGGAGTTTGAAAAATAAAATTGGAAATCCCAAAAAAACGCTAATAAAGGCGATAAAAGACATCTGGTCATTATATTTTATACTATTCAAAAACAAATGTAGGAAACATAACTTTATGAGATGGGGATTTAATATGTCAAGTATCTTTAACGATTTATTCAGAATACTGCATTAAATTGTGGTTCAGTGAGTGGTAGACGTTTTTCCATAGCACAGGCATAAACTAATGCTTTTAATGTCATTAATGCATGTGTTTTTAAAGAGAAAAAAATTCCCCCTAAAATAATTGGTTTTAAAATAACATTGATCATTTCATGGATTCTCGCTTTTTAAATGATACAGAGTCATACACAAGTATGATTCCGGTTTAAAAATGTAACCTGTTACTGCCCTATAGATCTTAGTGCCAGACTCCAGCACCTCTCCTTGAAGGTCATGTCAATAAGGCTTATTTTGCCTGGAGGTCAGGGGAGGGTGGCCCTGATGGGGTAGAATGAGTGCAGGTCAGGTCCAGACTGGATTCAAAATAGGCCCCCAAAAGCCCAATAAATAGTGATGGGCGAATTTATTCGCCAGGGGCGAATTCACAGCGAATTCCCGCGATTCGCCGCTGGCGAAAAAATCAGCAAATCGCCAGCGAAATTTCACTTGGTGAAAATTCGTGGGAAAAACGAGTCATGCGTCGTTTGTGACGCGATGCGCCGAAAACGATGCGACGCGTCAAGTTTAATTTTTCGCCAATTCGCAAATTTCTCTGGAAATTCGCGAATTTTTCGGCAAAGCGAATCTCAGGAGATTCGCCCATCACTACCAATAAATTGTGATTGTCTATGGCATCTACTGTACATTTACCAGAATTTACAGATTGTAGTTTTGTGGTACAGTATTTTGTGCCAGACCATCCATGATCTTATTGCATTACAATTAGGTGCAGATTTACTAAATTCACATGAATAGTTCGAAGTTCGATCGAATTCGATCAAATTCGATCAAATTCCGATCGTACGATTTTATCGGATATTCGAATATGCAAATTTGCCCACTTCGATCATCGAATACGCAAAATTCTAGCGAATCGAATAGAGGACATTATAGACAAATATCAGGGGACCTTTTTACCCATAAAGAGGATCACCAGAGGCCACCCCTAGACTAGAAGAAAAGGACTTTCATTTGAAGCAGCGTAGGTGGTTCTTCACAGTGAGGACAGTGAGGTTGTGGAATGCACTGCCTGGTGATGTTGTGATGGCTGATTCTGTTGATGCTTTTAAGAGGGGCTTGGATGATTTTTTGGACAGACATAATATCAAAGGCTATTTTGATACTAAACTCTACAGTTAGTATAGCTATGGGCAAATATGGTTTGTGTGAATGAGTGGAGGGGTGTGTGTATGCTGGGTTTTAATTTGGAGGGGTTGAACTTGATGGACTTTTTTTTCTATCACCTGCTCGAATACCATGCATAGGATCGAACACCTCGATAGTTTTTCGTTTTCATACGATTTTATCGAGAAATCGAATATCGAAGTAAAAATAGCCTAAAACTATTCGATAAGCATTCGATAGGCTTTTAGCCCTCGAATAAGTGAATAATAGTAAATTTGCCCCTTAATCTGTACAAAGTAAGTGGTGTAGGTGATCTGTGAAAGTGAATGCTACCTTGCAGCACTGGGGTCCTAGGTTCAATTCAAGCCATTGCACAAGCCATCTGCAAGGAGTTTGTATGTTCTTCCTGTTTCCTCAAGGAATTCTAGTTTTCTCCCACACTCCAAATACATAGAGGGTGGTTAACTGACTTGCATATGATAAGGCTCCACTGGGCCAGGAACTAATAGGAATTACGTATAAACTTTGAAATGTACTGAATACTATTTCAGTGCTATTTTAATATATTAAACATAGGCTAATAATCAGGGCCGCCATCAGAGGGGCACAGGGGGTACAAGTGTACCGGCAGGGGCAATCAGCCCATTTCGCCACCTGAGGCGGCCTTCAATTTGCCGCCCCCCCTTCCCTGCATCGCTCACTTTTTCAGCGCTGGAGGGGGGTGGGGGGGGTCCATGACGCTAGTGCAGAGCCCCTGGTAACCAGGGGGGCGCTGCCGGCTGAGGCGAAAAGACCCGAAGTTGTAAGTCCTAAAGCCACAAGCTCAATTCTACTGAACACCTCCCCTGGCCACCAATGTATTATTTTAATACTCTATGGGGCCCTGCCACCAATGTTTTTTTAAAAAAAAATATTTTCCAGAGCCCCGATGTTTTTTAACTAGTAAGGGGGCCCTGGCACCAAGGTTTTTTTTTTTAAAAAAATATTCTTTGGGGCCCCAATGTTTTTTTAAGTTGTAAGGGGGGCCCTGGCACCAATGTTTTTCTTTAAAATCTTATGGGGGGCTCTGGTGCCAATGTTTTTATTCAACTGATTGGGGGGCCATAACAAATAATTTTTTTTACTTGTAGGGGGGCCCTGACCACCAATTTTGTAAAAAAAACTTTTATGGGGGCTTTTAATAACTTGTGTGTGTGGGGGGGGGTTCCTTTTTAGTGCTGATGTCTGTGTGGTCTTTTAACTGTGGTGTGTAGTGGGCGGGATCTGGGGTGGGGCTTGGGGACTGGGGTGGGCGAGGCCCATGATTTCTAATGGCGGCCCTGCTAATAATAGATCAACCATCTTATGGAAATGTTCAGTCTGTATAAATTATAATAGATTTTCCTGTATGACGCACAAATCGACAGGGATATTTTACACTATTCTATTCTATTACAATGCACACTTTATTATTTAAACAATAGTTCCTGACATTATTCATGACACTATGTAGAAAGAGTATCAGTTTATGCTATCAGATAATCTCTTGGTTCCAGAGAAAGGCGTGTCACATGAACTGGAGATTCTTTCCCCTCCACTCAGTTTAACATAATTGTCACTGTTGATACTGAGTCAGCAGCCTTGCTAAAAATAATAAGCACTTTGTTTCCTGTACAAGGTTTCTCAAGCCAACATTAACCCGCATTGTGCAGAAGAAAGATATATTTCTCTTATTTTAATGCTTGACCATACTCCAACAGATATGATTTTTAAATGCAATGTAAAACAAATTCTGAACTCCTATACATTCACATTGTCAAGCATATATTTGTATGCTGATTTTCCATATACAGGTATGGGACATATTATCCAGAATGCTCGGGACCTGGGGCTCTCCGGATAATGGGTCTTTCTGTAAATTGGATCTTCACACCTTAAGACTACTAGAAAATCATTTAAACATTAAGGATTCGAAATTCGATCTAATTCCGATTGTACGATTTTATCGAATGTTCGAATATGCAAATTTGGCCACTTCGATCATCGAATATGCAAAATTTGATCGTATAGAATAGATCGAATAGATCGAATGATCGAATATCTGACCATTCGATGATCGAAGTGCTTCCCCTTTAAAATTTTCTACTTCCCCAGATTCAACCTACCGAATTGCAATAGAAGCCTATGGGAACCCCCCATAGGCTTCTTTTCTAAGTTTTATGTTCGAATACCAATCATACTATTTAACGCTTCGATCGTTCGATTCGTACGTTTTTTTCTAACAATCGAATTTTTTTTACGTTTTTTTCGTATAATCGTTCGATCATATGATTTTATCGAGAAATTAAATAGCGGGCAAAAACCATCAAATTTTACTACCATTTTTTCTAATTTTAATTCGAAAATCATAGAAGGGTCGAATTCAAGGTCAAATAGCCCTCGAAAATTCGGCCCTTAGTAAATCTGCCCCCAAATAAAGCCAATAGGCTGGTTCTGCTACCAATAAGGTTTAATTATTTCTTAGTTGGGATCAAGTACTGGTTTTTTTATTACAGAGAAAAAGGAAATCATTTTTAAAAATTTGGATTATTTGTTTATAATGGAGTCTGGGAGACAGCCTTTCCGTAATTCGGAAACTTTCTAGTTAATGGATTTCTGGATAATGGATTCAATACCGTATATATATATATATATATATATATATATATATATCAATAGAAGGACCAGCACTCCATTTCTTGTGAATAATCGATGTATTTATTGGTGCCCATCCGACGTTTATCATCATCATTATTATTATGACAAAGGAAAGGAAAAAGATAGATAATAACCCCCCACTTGGATCTCTATATTGAGGTTAAAATAAGTATCTATTGATACTATAAATTACAACTTTATTGATAAAAGGACTAACTATCCACATAAAAAATAAATTATTCTAAAGTGCTAGTGCAATGAATTCAATTTCTCGGATGATTTGTAAATATAAGACAAGAATCTATTTAAGCACAGTATAATTCTCTTATTCACTCCTAAGAGCACTAGCACTTTAGAATAATTTATTTGCACCGCAGGAACCGCTTATCAGAACACAGGAATTGTAAATCCTTTTACCTTTTTTATGTGGATAGTTAGTCCTTTTATCAATAAAGTTGTAATTTATAGTATCAATAGATACTTATTTTAACCTCAATATAGAGATCCAAGTGGGGGGTTATTATCTATCTTTTTCCTTTCCTTTGTCAGAATTGTAATAGTAATCTGACCTCACAACAGGACTTTAAACTATTTAAACCTTAATTGCATAGCATCATTATTATTATGTCACCTTATTCACGGCTATGACACTTTTAGATTTTTGGGCAGGACCCACTTTATCTCTTGTATTGGTTACTGGCTATTTTTGTATGTTTTCTTTTGTATGAGGTATACACAAATTTATTGTACAATGCTGTGGTGTATGTTGTTGTTTTATAAACACCTGATCATAATAATAAAAGTACATGGGCATTTTGTAATCAGTTGAAAAATGTCCCATATCCACCTGTCTCTACTTTCAGGCCCGGATTTGTGGCGAGGCCACAAAGGCTGTTCCTAGGGCGGCACATTTTTAGGGGAGGCATACCGCCCAGTCACATTGTCGTGCCTCCCCGGGAGCAGAGCTGGGAGCTGAAGAACAGTTAAACTGCGTGTGCGCGCAACTAGTCTCAGTGCGCAAATCTGAGAAATCTGGTGCTGTGAGAATGTGTGGGGTAGAGGAAGCACTCGCGAGGGGAGGGAGCATCATGAGGGGAAGGGGAGAAAGCGCTCGTGAGGGGAGGGAGGGAGCTCTCACGAGGGGATTGGGTTGGGTATTTGCCCCTCTGGCCTAGGGGCCACCAAAAAAGAAATCCAGCCCTGGTGAGGGGAAGGGGATAAAACTCTCACAAGGGATGGGAGCACTCATGAGGGGATGGTATTTGACCCTCTTGCCTAGGGTTGGCGGAAAAAGAAATCCGGCCCTGTCTACTTTTCATTTTTCCAAGTACAGACCTCTGCTTAGAAACACTTATGCATTTCTGAGGTTCAATTGTATTATCCCCATAGCAACACAAGTTTTTGTATTTTTTTTTGTTTGTCTAATATCTGCTGCATTTATAAAAGGTAAGGGGTCAACTGACTTCAAACAGTTTTACGATGAGAGTAATATTCTTTTACCATAATCAATCGCAACTACCTGTTATAGCAAATGAACCCAGCAGGGTCATCCAGTTACATTGGGATTATTTGTGCCAGCTCAGTAATCCTAGCCAAATAAATCAGAAATTACCTTTGATCAGTATTTTGCAGATAGAAACATGAAAAATTGCTATAACTTGCAGAGTGTTAACAAACAAGCATGTCGAAATTCTAGGGCAGGGGTGTCCAACCTGCGGACCAGGATGGATATGAATGTGGACCAGCTTGAAACGCTTGGTTCCCAAGGAAACGTCAAGTTGCAAAGGATATAGGAGTAGCAGGAGGGGGGACTCTGGCAATTGCCCAGTTAGTAATAATAATAATATGTCTATTTAATATCCAGGTGTCCAATATTCCAGTGTATAGCTCCACCCGGTTATTCAATTGGTATTGTAGTTCTTTTCTGTGCATTTTCTTTACTTTTACAAATCAAAAGTGTTTGTGTATATCATGTATGGCCCCAGACAACTTTTCATTTTCCAATGTGGCCCAGGGAAGCCAAAAGATTGGACACCCCAGTTCTTCAGCCATTTTTTTTAGTTTTTAAGAAAATATGGCAGCATTTTAGTCATTTGTTCTCTTTTTGCCTATTTGAGGAATTTCAGTATTCCAACCCAGACTTTAAACCTGGCACATTTTAATATTTCACAAATTATTCTTTGCTTCATACATGGTTGACACCTGGCACTGTGTAGTAATGAAAGTGTTACTGCCTGTTCCATGGATTGGCTATGTTAATACATAAACAACAAGTCAAGATACAATGAAACTAAATGAGTATGGGTCAATGGGCTTGTTAGGGTTTTTCGTAGTGTTGAGTAAAGCTGAACATGCATAGTTAAAGTAGCTTATTCAGATATATTGGATCTTTACTCAATGTAGCCATCAAATCAGGATGATCCCACCAGATATCAACCCTGCAGGACCTACTTAGGCCCGAGCTGCTGACTCAGTCTGGCAGCTTGTGTTCAGCCCTTGTTCTTAATTCAATTCTACAGCATACTGCAAAATCCCAAGTTTTTTTTCAGGAAGCCCAATAAATATCTGGCTAAATATTGACCAGAAATTGGTTGGAAAGGTTATCATTCTGCCCAATGCATAGGCCAATTAACTGCATCGCATTAATATAAAGTGATAGATTAAAAGACAACAGTAAATGAATTTTTTAAAACACATTTTACTAGTGATCATTTATAAGACACTGTAATATTGAAAGAAAACAACTGAAAAGTCAATAAGTACTGTATTTCCCTCTTTCTATTCATTCATTCAGACTTAAACAATTAATGATTCCCTTAAAAGGAGATTATATTAGCTTCTCAATTGCAGGCCTTATTGGAAAGTGTCTGTGACACTCACATGTTCAGTTGGCAGCTGTTGAGAAGCTAAACTTAGGGGTCGTTGCAAATAATCAATATTATCTGTAATATAAGCTAATGCTACAGGGCTGATTATTACATAATGATACTAATTGCATTGGTTTCTGTGCTGCCATTAATGTAGCAATTATCTCTATTCATTACTAATCATCCTTATTTTGTGATGGTTATATTCTATGTGTACTGTATATTGTGAGTGGGTCCCTAAGCTCAGTAAGTTACAGAAGCACAGAGCATGTACAGTGAATCAGCAGAAAAGAAGATGGGGAGCTACTGGGGCATCTTTGGAGACACAAATCGTTACTGCTAAAGGACTATGGTTGCCTTGGGCTGGTACAGAATCCCAAAACATAATGTACAACATTTCTAGTTACTTCTTAAGTTAGACTTTACTTCTCCTTTAAATTAGCTGGCCCTAAGTGTAATTGCACTCTCAGCAGTGATGTTAGATTACATCTGTACTTTTACATGTTTTTATAAAGACACACTTGAGTCAATATTGCTTGAAATATTGCAGATTTGTGTGTTAATGAAGACAATAATGGATAGTAATACAGGTACAGGCCGGTTATCCAGAATGCACGGGTTTTTCTGGACAAGGGATCTTTCCATACGATCTCCATACCTTGAATCTATTAAAATAACCTTTAAACATGAATTAAACCCAATAGGATTGTTTTGTCTTCACTAAGGATAATTTATATCTTAAATAAGATT
Organism: Xenopus borealis; assembly: GCA_024363595.1. Lineage (NCBI taxonomy): Eukaryota > Metazoa > Chordata > Amphibia > Anura > Pipidae > Xenopus > Xenopus borealis. The sequence continues at coordinate 60,625,724 of CM044434.1, read as the reverse complement.
AAATACAAGGTACTGTTTTATTATTAAAGAGAAAAAGGAAATCATTTTTAAACATTTGAATTATCTGATTAAAATTAAATATTTGAAATAAAATTTGGATCTTTTTGGATAATGGGTTTCTGGGTTACAGACCCCATACCTGTATAGGTGTTTGCTGAGAGACCTGCAGTGCCAATTTTAATCTTTACAACCATTTCTGGTATTGGAAAATATGTTTGGAACCTCTTTAAATCTTAAAATATTAAGTGACAGTTCGGTGGCAACCATAGATATGAGCCAAGCAACCATGAGCTTTAGCGAAGTTTAATAAGTAACTTCTGTTTTATGTACTCATTTTAACTTCCATAAAGAAGAAGAAGAAACAAGAATTTAGATCTGATGTGCAGTCTGACAATTGTGATAAGCATGTTAGAAAGAACAGAGGAAATTTTATAACACGTTGTCCAGTGGCAAATTAAGCAACAGCAGGCCCGGGTGATAGGATGCACATTTCCCCCGCCCCCTGTACAAACTATGCGCCCACAATAAAACTTATTCGGTGGGCCCGGGGTAAAGCCCAGGTACAATCGCAGTCCCTGCACCTCTTGTAGTTATATCACTGACTGTCAATTCTAAACAATTTACAAAGTTCTCAAAAACATAATTAATAATTTTCTTAGAATGTGGACAGAAAAAGTCTTTCCAGTAAGAATATTCTCAAGAAATGTACAGTACTAGTACTTAAAGAATAACTAAATTCGAAAAACAAATATGGCTAGTGCTGCCATATTTAATATAGAGAGCTGAATGTGCTAGCCTAAAGGTTCAGCATATCTATAACATTACTGGCTCACCATCTTGGATTTTATTAAGACTATCAGTGATGCATTTAGTATTTGTTTAGTGCACTCTGGGCAAATGTTGAGAAGCTAAGCTTAGGACTCTTTGCAAATTATCAAACTGAAAATAAGGTTTACCTCTCATATAAACTGATGCTACAGGCCTCTTTATTCATTCTGATGCTTGCTCAGCTGGTTTCTGAGCTGCTGTTATTGTCTAGGGCTTGTAGAGAACCCCCAGGCATAATTAGGGTTGCCACCTTTTCTTGAAAAAAATACCGGCCTTCCTATATATTTATCTTTTTTTCCTATTAACAACATTTGGATGAACTACTAAAAATGCTGGCCAGGCTGGTAAAATACTGGCCAGGTGGCAACCCTAGGCATAATGTGTAGCATTTCTAGCCTACTCTTTGTTAAGTTTAGTCTTTAGTTCTCCTTTAGCTATTACTAGTACAAATTAAAGCTCTCTGCAGCTACATCATGGTCACCTTAAAGGGAAGGTAGTAAAAAAGTTTTTTTTAATAGCATCCCACTGTAACATTTATACCAAAGTCCAGGGTCTGTTTCTTCCCTCCCCGCCTTTCAGTATTCTTTTGAGGCTTGGTAGAACTCCAGGAAGTTGTTCCCAAGGAGAGCTGGAACATACTAGGAATGGCCATTAGCGTGGAGGTAAGGCACTGTTTTTCTGAGTTGTATGTAGTTCCCTCCTATTTATTTTTGGTTGTCTACTTCTGGGCTACTGGAGTGTTGACTCTCAATTCGAACATTTATGGTAGGCACACGGGCAGATTTGGGGAGATTAGGCACCAGGGTGGCTAATCTCCCCCAATCTGCTATGTACCTCTCTACCATAAAAGTTTGAGTGTGCCTGAAGCCTTAAAGCTTTGGAGGTAAGGTACAGCTCCTTACATAACTTTGACATTGGCTTCTTTTTTTAGCAAGGGATAAAAATAACTGAAATAACATTTTAAAACAGGGTTAAAAAGATAGATTGTAGTACAAGTCAATCCATGGACTGGTTCGATTACCATCTTGAAGTCAGGAAGGATATTTTCCTTGAAGAGGCTTCAAATGTTTTTTTTGCCTTCCTCTGGATCAGCTAGCTTGATGGATGTGTTTCTTTTTTCAACCTAACTTACTATGTTACTATGGTTCAAGGACTGGTCCGATTTCCATCTTGGTGTTAGGAAAGAATTTCCCCCCCCTTTCAACTTTTGGTGCAACCGGGAGATGGTTTAGATTGAGTTTTTTTGCTTTCATTTCAATCAGTTATTAGTTAGGCATGTTTCACTTTGATAAAAAGGTTGAACCTGATGGATAAATGTCTAGAAGAAGGTGGCACCAGGGCCGGGCCAAGGGGTAGGCAACTGCCTAGGGTGAAATCACGGGGGGGCACTTCTCAGGGGAATTTGTTTTGTTTTCTGTTTTTTTTACTTTTCAGTTCACTTGGCTTGTTGGCCTTTATTAAAAGCATTATTGTTTATAAAATTTGCATGTCCCGACCCCCTCTGGGGTTTGTTTTTGCCTGTTGTATCTGTACGAGATCCCTCACCCTGGAGTATGACTTGGCACCTTCCAGTTCCATGCTGGCATGCTGATGCATTGACGCTCTGAATCGCATGCGTAGTAGGCTGCAGGGCCAGTCAGAGTCAGTCATTACAAAAGCTGGATCGGTTGGGCAGAGAGGATCTGCTGTGTGTGCTATAGGGGAGCAGCAACACATCTTGCTAAAAAGACCTGTCTGCTCTTTCCTGCTGGGCTTTTGGCAGCTGCACCTGCCTTTTACTTCTTGCTGGTACAGAAACAGATCATGGGGGCTTGGGAATGGGCACCTGTCATATTTAGAACCTGGAGATTTTTTTTAAGGCTAGTCATATGAAACAGAAATTAGCACATGCCATATTGATAATGTCATGTATTAGTATAAGTTTTATTTCAAAGCATATAGACTCCATTTAACACTATTAAAATTGAATAGCCAGTACTGGTGCAAGGTGCAGAGCTCAATTATGCCCCTACAGCTGCAGACTGCAGTATTAATTGATATGGCATTGGCTGGGCCTGGACCCATTGTTGGCTGCTGGCCTGGGAGAGGCACGGGTACAGATCATGGAAGCCTGGGTTGGGCACAGCACAGGTACAGATGGCGTGGGGTTGAGGCCTACAGTATTGATGGTGGATATGGCTGGATACTACATTGGCCCAGCCCTGGGTGCAGAAAGTGTGGAAAATGCCTTAATGATTAGTATACAGAGTATACAGAATATCTCATGTTTCATTATGTCATCCATGTCTTTTTTATGGATAAAGATACGTGTTATAGCTCAGTGATTATGACTTCTGTAGCGTGAGAATAAACACGCTTAAGGAAAGTTGTCAAATAATTAGGGCTCTGACTGATTTACCACCCCCCTAAGGCTAATGCCATGCAATACTGTTTGTCCACTTGCTTTTATACACAGGCAGAGAAGAAAAAACTATTTCAATCCCATCGGCTCAGTGTAGCATGTGTACTGTCAGAAAAGAAGATGGGGAGCTACATGGACATCTTTGGAGGCACAGGTTTTTACTGCTAAAGGGCTGTGTTTGCCATGGGCTGGTACAGAAGCAAAAAACAATCTACAGCATTTCTAGCTACTTCTTTAGTTTGGCTTTAGTTCTCCTTTAAAAGAGAGTTCAACCCCCATAAATAAAAGCCCCCACCCTACATAGTCCCCCTCCCCGCTCCCCCTGCACACCTGTAAATGCCCCCAATCTTTTAGATACCTTGCATTGCAGAGTCAGAGCAGCAGAGCTCATGGCGCCAGTCTTCAGTCTTCTTCAGGAAAGCGAGTGCCGCATTGGCGCATGCACAGATGGAGCAGTCTTCCAGTTGACAACAGTAAATGCTGGAAATTGCTGAAGGGAAGGAAGACCCAAAGAATGTCACCTGTGAGATCCACTACGCTGACTCTGCAATGAGAGATATTTAAAGGGTTAGGAGCATTTACAGGTTTTATCACCTGTGCGCGGGGAGCAGGGAGGGGGGCTACGTAGGGTAGAGGGTAGAGTTTTCTATTGGTGGGAGGGGTGTGTGAATTCTCCTTTAAAGGGCAACTAAAGGCCCAAAAACAAGAGAGTTACAATGTACAAATCCAGAAAGTGTTAGGAAAATGGTCTGAGAGTTAAACTGCACAGGATTCTTGTCTGGGAAAAATGAATACTTTAATACATAGGCTGCCTGAATGATTTAAAGGAAAACTATACCCCCAAAATGAATAATTGAGCAACAGGTAGTTTATATCATATTAAGTGGCATATCAAACAATCATACCAAACCAGAATATATGTTTAAGTAAATATTGCCCTTTTACATCTCTTGCCTTGAACCACCATTTTGTGATGGTCTGTGTGCTGCTTCAGAGATCACCTGAAATATTTCAACTCTAACTGTAACAGGAGGAAGCGTGGAAGCAAAAGACACAACTCTGTCTGTTAATTGGCTCATGTGACCTAATTTTATAGTTTGTTTGGTATGTTTGTGTGCACCGTTGAATCATACGATCCCAGGAGGTTGTCCTTATTTTTTAAAATGGCTATTTTCTATTTATGATTACCCAATGGCACATGCTACTAAATTTTATGAAAATTGTTTATTTACATGATGCAGGGTTTTATGCAATAACTTTTGATAGAGACGTACATTGTTCGAGGGGTATAGTTTTCCTTTAAAACTCAGTGAAGGGGGTTTAAGGATCCCCACTGCCAAACAACCGATCTTAGCAAGTCCGACCAATCTGTCAAATTACTGTGCGGTTAGTGGGATTCGATTTTTCTCACGATTTTTCGTCCATCGGTCTGAAGATTGATCGGCCAGGTTAAAAAATCGGTCCCAATGCAATCTACCTATGTTTGCAGGGCAAGCAGGTAGCGACCCTTCAGTTGTGCTGGCAATATCACCTGAAATTGTCTTTTTAGTTGATGGACACATCAGGCATTTAAACGATGGTTTTGAGACAATAGTGGTCTCACGATAACCATTGGGTCTTTTAAAACTCTTTACATCTATGGCCAGCTTTAGTACAAATATTAGTCCATGAAACAATAGTGTGACAAAGGATTACCAAGTGCCTGCCATAAGGTCACCACAGTAGACAACTGAAAACACACATTTGATCAATATAGTTTGAATATACATATAAGTATTCCAAGTGGGTCACACTCATTTAAATAAAACGTAGCATTTACTGAAAAAAGTTCATAAACATCAGACTTATCTGCTTAGAGTCCATTCAAGTAGCAATAGTATTAACCTGTGAGTACTCCTTCTATGAACATGTTTGATATTATACTTAAAGGGCAAGGAAAGGCAAAGAAATAAAATCCCATTTTTACTTTCTTTAATGAAAAAGAAATCTATCTCCAATATACTTTATAAGAAACCCGATTGTATGCAGTGAAATGCTCCGTTCATTTAGTGCTGTGGATAGGAATTGTCAGACGGTCCCTAACTTCTGGCAGGGAAACAATCATAATTATGAAGAGAAGGGGGAGCCCCTGCCTTACTTACCAGCCATGCAGAACTCAAGCAGCTTTGTTTTTTGATCATTTATGATGATCCCTAAGAAGCCCAGACCACACTGAGCATGTGTATGTAGTCTAGTCTTGCAAAGATGTATAACAAAGTTACAAGATGACAGCCCCCTATGGCCAACTTTGAAAGCATAAATCATTTGTTTGATTAGGCTTGTGGTGCAGTAAGTTCATGTTTATGTTTAGTATACAAAATACAGCATTTCTAGCCTTATTCTATTTTAGACTTTCCTTACCCTTTAAGGATTGCACCCAGGCGTACATTTATATTTTTTCGTGAGTACCGATATCCCAGATGCAAATATATATATATATATATATATATATGAACACTATTTTTGTGGAGGCCTAGTTTTGAACTTACTAAGAGTGTCTCTTTTTCCATGGAAACAAAGCTAAAAATAAATGAGCCAAATGCAATATAAGCCACTTATGTTGGCTTTTTTGGGGACTGGATCCTCTGCCAAGGCTAAGAAGATTAGATAGAATATCACAGAGTTAAATATAAAGCATAAGAGGTGACCAATTCCAGCTAGGGACTTTGCCTTTTCCCTGCAATAGCATGTTCCCAGGTCACTTTCAGATGGACCCTGAATGTGCTTCCAATTTCAGCCATCTCTTGCTTGTGCTGTTTACATTCCATACAAACACCGACATACTTGTAATAGCAACCAAGAAGGAGCTGGCAGGATTTCCACACGTCTGTCAGTGAATATAATCAGGCCCGTCTGCTTAGGAAGATATTCAAAAGAGAATTGTTACATACAGTAACCGTAAATTTAGCATACTTAGATTGGTAACACTGAGCAAAGTGCTTTCAGGCTCTACATTTTTAAAAATACAATGTTCGTAATATAGGAGTTTTGGGCTTCAGTATCCCTTGAAAACGCGCCAGTTACTTCGTGAGGAAACTTTGGGCGATTCCGGAAATCGCTGCGCTGCGTGTGGATTAGTGCTGGCGCGTTTTCATTGTAACAGACGACAGACAGGGAGGAAGCAGTTCGGGGAGATTGTCGCCTGCGATTAAACGCCAGGCAACAGAATCTCCCCGAAACTCCCTGTCTGTCCCCAGCCATAAGAGGGATATAAATAAGCTGGAGAGAGTGCAGAGATGTGTAACTAAACCAGTTAGAGGGATGGAAGCAGGGCCGGAACTAGGGGTAGGCAGAGTAGGCGGCCGCCTAGGGCGCAGTCAT
>CM044434.1:60597523-60608277 GCA_024363595.1 Xenopus borealis | reverse complement strand
CTCTCTTCCCTCCCTTGCTCTCTCTGTCTCCCCTCCGTCCCTGCCCCCTCCCTGCGCAGCTCACCTTTTTCCGTTGCGTGTGCATGCGTTCACGCGTGCGGGGGGCGGGGCACGCCTGGTTGCCTAGGGCACCCTGCCAGGCTGGCCCAGCCCTGATATAAACAACCTGTTGCTCAAGTATTCATTTTCGGGGTATAGTTTTCCTTTAAAGCATGAGGGGCTGGGAGCAAATAGAAAAATGAGTTGGAACAGCAACACAGGGTAAAGAAACATTATGTACAAGAATTCATGGAAAAGAAAATAATTTTTTAGCTAGTATTTACTTTGTAGGACTTACTGTAAATATTTTCTAAGTGTTTTACTTCTGCAAATGAAAGGGAACTACCAGGTAGCAAGGGTTGGTGGTTAGCCTTTAATTTATCTTTTAGTATGTTATAGAATAGATCATTTTAAGCAACTTCTCAATTGTGCTTAATTTTTCTTTTTCTTTATATATTTATTTTTACAGTTTTTGAATTATTATGCTTTCATCTTTCCATATTTTAAATGGGGGGGGGGGGGTTACTGACCCTATCTAAAAACCATGTGCTCTGTATTGCTATTGCTACTTTTTATTAACATTTCCCTTGTAAATGGTACCGACTTTATGCTAGTGTGGCCACACCAGCACCTGCCTCCCAGGGATGCTCCTTTACAATTGTTTCCAAATGGGCTGCTTTATTTATATACAATGGATGGTTCTGTGCTCTCATATTTTATTACTTGAGTATCCACAATCGTGGGAATGACCCCATCTAGGATGGCTCAAGTTAGTGAATTGGGAAACCATGCCACGGGATAAGATTAAAGGTGGCCATACACAATAAGATCAGATCTTTTGTAGATATCGCCAAATGAGTGGATCTTTTCCTAATATGCCCACAAATGTTATCGGGTTAACCCAAACGTTTGGTCCTAGGGTCAAATGATCGGATTATATGAAGGAAATTGGTTCCAACGGGTCATGACCCACATAAACTAGCCTATGCGGTCCAACATCGAAGGAAAGATCAAACCTACCTAATCAATATCAGGCCGATTTTTGGCCAGATATCAATCAAAGAGATTCATTGGAGGGCCCCATACACGGGCCAATAAGCTGCTGACTCGTCTGTCGGCAGTTTTTATCAAGCCATGTATGGCCACCTTAAGACTAGCGTCACACAAAGGAGGGGAACACGCCAATCCTCTGCCTTAATCCCTAAATTAGGAGGCCCTGATTCCCTTAGAGGAGACCCATCGGAAGCCCCCACACATGGGCAGATAAGATGCCGAATCATCCAGTATTGCCAGCTTTAATCTACCTGTGTATGGCCACCCTAAGGCAATATATTATATTAATATATTGCAATATATGGACAAATTCTATGTGTTTTGTTTAAAGGGTAAGGCATTTTTAGTAGCTAAAGGCACAAAATGTTTCAGTGTCCTTAATATATTGGTAATGGGTCGAGTGCAGAGGATCTCTTGTATTTGTGTGAATGTTGTGGTCACAACCTCATTGCACCCTTGCTCAATGTTTTTAAAAATTAGTGGTGAGCACAACTTTCCCTTGTTTGTTATATACCCTAAGGGCAATGACACACAGTGCTCTCTGTCACTTGCCAGAGACAATACTGAGAATCGTCTCTGCTGTGTAATCACTCAAAATGCCTTTGTATGCAAATGTAGGTGATAAATATTTCTTTGTGTTATTGCCCTACAGGTACAATAGTTTCCTATAACACTTTCATTAGTCAATAGGAGCCCAAGCAAATATTACACTAAGTGCACCATGGCCCCAAAAAGCTTGAAAGCCTTGGGCAAAGGCAAATGGAGTGTAGGCTCCTGTGCACTCAGCCTGCATATTTTTTGTACAGATCCCTGTGCCACACCTCTATTGATTGTCAATAAGATCCGGTAGCATGCAGTCACACTCAGTGGATTGGTGCTGAGGTTGACCCCAAAACAGGAAAAGGGCTGAATTCTTGCAAGTGGTAACAGTTCAGAAAGACGAAGCTGGGGCACAGCGTGGATGATCTTCTCTCAGCCTGAAAAAATATAAAGGCTAAGAGCAAATCCATTTGTCCATTGCTTAAAGGGGATGTAAAGGTAAAAAAAAAATAAAATCCCATTTTTACTTTCTTTAATGAAAAAGAAATCTATCTTAAATTTACTTTAAATGTCTACCATTTTTATAAGAAACCTGACTGTATACAGCAGGGCCGCCATTAGAAATCATGGGGTCCCACACAACAAAATTGTCGGGGCCCCCTGGGGCCCACTTTCAAAGTAAAACTCCCAATCATGGATGCCCTTTTATTAGACACCAGTGGGATCACCTGACTATAGCTGGGAAGGGTGGGGGCTACAACAAGGAGCTGGTCACTGCTCCAGAATAACTACAACAAACAAGAAAAAGTTGTGCTCACCACTAATTTTTAAAACCATTAGGCGGGGGTGCAATGAGGCTGTGACCACAAAATACATATAGACAAATACAAGAGGTCCTCTGTACTCAACCCATTATCAATATATTTAAGACATTGAGACATTCTGTGCATAAAGCTACTAAAAAATGCCCTTTAACCCTTTAAACAACAGGGATTGTTTGTCCATATATTGCAATATATTTAAGCTGGCCAACTACGTCAAAGTCATCCCATATTTTTTTTTTAAAATTGGTGACAGGGCCCCCCTTACAAGTTAAAAAAATTGGGTCCCCAAAAATATTTTTTTGAAAAAACATTGGTGGCAGGGCCCCCGTTAACAAGTTAACAAAAAATAAAAATATTGGATCCCCATAAAATATTTTTTTTTTAAAAATTGGTGACAGGGGCCTATAGAATATTAAAAGAAAACATTTGAGGCCAGGGGATTATAAAAAAAAAACAAAAAACCCACATTGGTGTTGGTAGAATTGAACACATGGCTTCAGGACTTCAGCATACTTTCTGGACTTCAGGACTTCAGTGTCTGCTTGTGGCTTCAGGACTTAAGTGTCGGCTCCTTCGCGTCTGTTCGGCACTTCCTCGTCGGTGCTTCCGCATCGGCTCGGCGCTGGTAAGGGGGGCCCGGCTCTTGGGAAAATGCAGCACTGCCGGGCCCCCCTTCAGCCCCGGGACACTTGTCCCCCCCCTGATGGCGGCCCTGGTATACAGTGAAATTCCCCCATCATTTTAATTGCTCTGACAGCTGTGGATAGGAAATTTCAGACGGTCTCTATCTGCTCTGCAGTGAAACGATCATACTTTCAAAGGGCGGTTGGAGCCCCCTACCTTACTTCCCAGAACTGGAGCAGCTTTATTTATTTCCCTTTAGGGTTGTGATAGACTACCGATGCGACAATCTCCCCGAACTGCCTGTCCCCTTCCTGCTGCCTGTTTGAATGAAAAAACACCAGCGGCAATGCACTCGCGGCGCTTCGATTTCTGAAATCACACGAAGTTGCCTAGTGAGGAAACTTTGGGCGATTACAGAAAAAGAAATGCAGCGAGTGCATTGGCGCTGGCCACACGGAGTATGTGTGTAGTCTTGGTACTGCAGAGATGTCTAAAAGTTACAAGATGACAACCCCCATTGGCCAACTTTGAAAGCATAAATCATGAGTTTAACTAGGCTTCTGGTGTAGTAAATTCATGTTTATATTTAGTATACAAAATACAGCATTTCTAACATTCTATTTTAGACTTTAGTTTAGGGATGCACCGAATCCACTATTTTGCGAAAAGATTCAGGCGCTCTGAACCCTAATTTGCATATACAAATTAGTGAGGGGGAGGGTAAAAGAGTGCCTTCCTTGTTTTGTGATGAAAAATCACATGATTTTTTGGATTCAGGTTCAGTTCGGCCAGGTACAAGGATTTGGCCGAATCAGAATCCTGCTGAAAATGGCCGAATCCTGGCCGAATACCGAACCGAATCCTGGATTTGGCGCATCCCTACTTTAGTTGCCCTTCAAGAGAAACAGGAACCCTTGTTATCAAAATATAAAGGATAAACATGCCAATAATTTGCATAAAAAACCTTCATTTTTATTTCGGTATGGAAAGATTGTACATTTGGACCCTATTTTACAAATGTTTGTAACAAATCTTTGCATATTTCATGGACAATCATTTGGTAGAAATGTTAGGCTGAACCCAAAAGGATTCCAACTCCCACACGTCGGTTTTATTCTTCTAAAAAAAAAATGGAATTCCAAGGTCCAATGTTAGAAATAAAAAAAACCTACACTTTCAAATGGTTGTAGCTGTACAACACAAGCAGCGCACAGTAAGGAAAATAACATTTACAAGACTGACATATGGAGAGACCACAGATGCTTTGGAAATAGAAGGAGAGAGTGTGAACATGTGCCGGGTTTGCTCAGCAGAGACACGTACACAGCGGACGCAACAAGGGACTGTGAAACGGAAAGATTACAAAGCAAATCCCTTTGTGGCCTGGGATTCACGTGTTGCTTAATAGTATTTGCTAAAGTTGCACAAGCGAATGGTGGGCAGGGTGTTAGAGTGTCACAGTTGTGAAAGTGCGACTGGGCCCATCTGAATCACTAGACACATTTAATCATCACCTGATTTACCTCATTATACCTGTGTATGTATTTCATTTTCTGCAAACTAGTAATTATCTATTTCATTCACTGAAACACCATGGCCTACATATGCACACCTTCTTATTCTGCATAATAATTCTATTTCTATGCATAGGCCAGATCCTTCAACTCTGTGACTCCAATGAGAACTTATAATTCTTGGGGGCTTTAGGAAACCCACTGTTCCTTAATACAAAAACATGTTGTAAGGAAAGCCATTGGTTGGTTGACATTGCTGTAGTGAGACACAGGGGGTTATTTATTGAAGTCCAAACGCATAAAACTCAAAAAAGTCGAGTTTTTCTTTTTGCTATAAAATCCAAATTTTTAGTGGAAATTTTTTTTCAAGATTTATTACATACCTCCCAACTGTCCCAGGGGACAGTCCCTCTTGACAGCTCAACCCGCATTCCCTCGTTTGTACTGGAATGTCCCGTTTTCCTCTGCACTGAACAGCCAGAAAAAGAAACAAAGTTTCTTACTTAATTGGCTTTTGGCAGAGAGCCCAGAACTGCTAGGAGTTTCAGATAAGTTACTTTTGTAACAATTTCTAGATAAGCAAATAAGTAATTGTAACAATATAAGCGCTACGAAACAAGTTGGCGCTATAGAAATACATGTTAATAATAATATAAGACTCACAGCTTAAAGGGCAATTCACCTTCATTAGCAAAAGTGTAATAACTGAAAAAGAAAACACAGAAATACGTTCAGACTTTCATAACCTGCCAGGTTTTGTAAAATGAACATGGTAATTAGGAGGTGTGGCCATAAAATGGGCATGGTCAAAAAAAATTTCGCCACACTACATGCAACAACTTTTTTTTGTCCCTCCCAGAATGTTGGGAGGTATGTTATACCCCAAGGATGGAAAAAGTCTGAATCTGAAAATCCTCCATCTCAGACCAGATCTGCCGAGGTTGTATATCAGTTCCTATTTGGAAGTTTCTGTGGTCTGTGTTGGATTTATCCCTAGGTTTCAGTAGGGATGCACCGAATCCTCTGTTTTGGATTCAGCCGAATCCCTGAATCCTTTGTGAAAGATTCAGCCAAAAAGAATTTGCATATTTGCAAATTAGAGTCGGCAAAGGAAAAAGTGTGAACATGTTTTTACTTCCTTGTGTTGCGATGAAAAGTCAAGTGATTTCCCCTGATTTACATATGCAGAACAGGATTTGCTTCGGCGGGCATGAGGATCTGGCCGAAAATTACCTTTTTTAATCATCATAACATTATGTTTGAATGCTACTTAGAATTTTGCCATTTAAGTATTTGCCTGATACTTTTACATTACTTTTCCTCCCAAGTTCCTCCATAAAGGGGCTGCCATATATGTGCAGCAGTAGTCCGTTAGCATTAAAAACGGACAGGTTAAGAAGGAACAGTCAGGTTGGCAATACAGTCAGGTTTCGGAAGTAACAATTACAAAAGCTGAACTATCAGAGAAAACGATCAACATTACCTATAGGCAGGCCCGGACTGGCAATCTGTGGGTTAGGGCAAATGCCAGATGGGCTGCTATAAGGTCCCATAGAAAGTCAGTATTTAGTGGGCTGGTGGGGACTGTTTGGGCCTCTGTGTGGGCTGATTGGGCCTCTGTGTACCTGAAATGCCAGGGCCTATTTTGATTCTCAGTCCAGTCCTGCCTATAGGTAACTTTTAATTTAGATTAAAAGGAATATTTTGAAAAGAACATTTTTGTCAGTATCACTTTAAATTCTCAGAAAACTACAGATTTTGATAAGGCTCCCCACGTGTGCAGAGAATTCTGAATTGTATTACAATGTCTGAGAATATTCTACATTATATGTAAATGTATTATGTTCCTTTAACCAACATCTCAAGAGCAGTAAAAAGTGTTTGCAAGAAGAGCAATAAAACAGGGTAGAGTTAAATGTATTGAATTCAAAGCTTGGCCGGTACATTCACTGCTGGGCAAATGACTGAAATGGACTCCTGTAGAGCCACTTCTCATATACAAACCCATTGGACCATTAGCAGCCTCTCTGGATAGAAAAACCAGTCTGCTGCTGATTCCCAAGAGGCCATCACTTGCCTCAAAAGCAATTACTCATTTGTCATAGATTATGTTGGTCAGTTCTTTACAAGATATAGCCATACCATAAGGGCTCTTCCAGACGAAGAGATTGCAGGGAGATTTGTAGCCTGCGACAAATCTCCCTGCAATCTCTTCGTCTGGAAGAGCCCTAAAGGTGTAGATTAGTAGTGGACTCAAAATATATATCAATCACTTGCAGCTTCAGTATACAGCTATGGGACCTGTTATCCAGTATGCTTGGGACCTTTTTCCGGATAACGGAATGTAATTTGGATCTTTAAACCATAATATTTTGAAATAAAATAATAAAAAAAAAATTATTTAAACATTAAATAAAGCCAATAGGCATGTTTTGCCATTAATAAGGATAAGTCAGATCTTAAAGGGGGATCAGTCACAGAAATAAAAATTTAATATAAGCTTCAGCATACTGAAATAAGAAACTTTCTAAATGCAAAAATGTTTCTGTACCGTTTCTGAAATAATCAAGTTTATCTTCATACTCCTCTCTCAGCATCTCATTCTGCCTTCATTCAGGGATTGGGTGTCACGTGAATAATCCAATATATCTTATAGGGGGGGCTCCTTTTGCCTAGAAGATGTATTAGAGCTCACACTATTAAAATCACCAGACATCACGGGGCAGATTTACTAAATTCACATGAATGATTAGAAATGTGATTAAATTTTCAAATAGATTCGAATTCCGAATATGAAAATTAGGTAAATTCGACCAGTGAATTTAATAAATTCTTCCTTCCTTTTCCTCACAAAGCAGCAGATCTGTAATTACAGCTCTGATACTAGCTACCATTATAACACAGCAGTAAGACCACACTGATGAATCCAATTATTTCCATTTTGAGCCCTGAACAAGATTATTGAATAAAGTCATTTAGACAAGAAAGCTCAGCAAATCGAAGCAACACAAAAGCCATAGCAGTTTTAAAAAGAAGTACATTTTAGAAAAGCTCCCTATGTAGGAGTGCAGAAAATGAGGGAGAGAAATACTTTGCAAGAAAGGGGAAGGCCATAGCAGTAAAGCAGAAATAACAGAGCTGATGGTACTGTGCTATTGACATCATTCTGCTCACATTCAGCAATGAAACGTGCAATTATTCATACAGAGGCAGGATTTCCCCCTTTCTGTTTACAGGAAACCATCACTGAATGGCAAATGTACATAATCTTTAGGAAACAAGAAGAATTAGGTGTCGTTAGGATTAAAGGAGTACACAATTCATTCAGCAGCAGCAAACTCCAGCCTGGTTTAAGCACATGCCTGAACAGATTTGTGTTATTATGGTAGTTCTAAGTTAAAGGATATTGTGTGTTTTGGGGAAACACCCGCCCCCACACAAAGCTCCACTATACTACAGACAGGGTGCGGCTCTTTCACTGCTGTTTATCCTGTGTTTTGTCATTACTGTCTGTGATGTGAGATGTCCCCCGCCCCTCATTATCTCTCTCATCTACTTGCCATTGTCCCCAAGGACACCTGTGAGACGTGATCATGTGACACACCAGCGCACTCTTTTCCACCACAAATGGAAACGCATTAACCCCTAAATCACTAGAGCCACTGCAATATAATGAATGGCTCACCGACCGCAAAATCAAACAGATCACATTAACATTTGAAGCAACTTAGTACAACTCATTCAGCTCCTGCAGCACATACTCCAAGCCAAATAACACACATGACTGTAGCCATCTTCATTTTCTGGGCAGCCCACCTTCATGATTAACCTATTACTGAACTACACAGGTAATTCATGGCCTGTAACAGTGGGATATTTCAGAGAATACACCTGAGAAACAGGGACGAGAACCCCAAGGGTGTTAAAAGTCAGAATAAAATCTGCCAAATCAATGGGAGAAATCCCTAAAATGTCCTGATCTGAGCTGGGTTTCATGCAATAATCCGAAGATTTCAAGGTTTTAGGGCAATAACCTGAAAAAAAAAAGTTTGGATGTAAGAAAGATTATGGGATAATGACAGAACAAGGGATTCTGTCATGATTTTTATGGTGTAGTTTTTAGTTCTACATTACACTGCAAATAATTCACTCTACCATATAAAATTGCATTCTTAACTCCACAACTATTGGTGTGTAGGCAGCCATCTCAGGTCATTTTGCCTGGTCATTACCTGGAACTGCTTTCTGACAGGTTATAGTTTCTTCTACTTAATGCAAATGAAGAAGTCGCAGTGGGACATAGATTTTTACTACTGAGTGCTGTTCTTAGATCTACCAGGGAGCTGTTATCTGGACACCCTCCCATTGTTCTGCTGATCTGTTTTTAAAAAGAGCAAATTCTTGAATATTTAATTTTGAAATCTGACATGGGACTAGATATTGTCAGTTTCACAGGCATCCCCAGTCATGTGATTTGTGCTCTATTAAAGAGATACTGACATCTGAAATTAAACTCTTTTTTACATCTATTATATTATTGGCTTTGAAAGCTACTTCTAACTTTGCCATTAAGTGTTTGCATGATGCTTTTACATTGCCTGTCTGATCCCCCATGTTCCTGTATGAGGGGGCTGCCATATTTGTGCAGCAGGTATCTGTTATCATTAGAAACTGTAACTAACAGGCTGAGATGGGACTGTTAGATTGGCAAAGTCAGAAAGTCAGACTTAGAAATTTCAGCTAAGTTATATACAAAAACAAACCTTTCAGCAAAAAATGATCAGCATGACTTATAGGTAACAATTAATGTACATTCATATGTTAAAATTAATTTTTTAGTGTCAGTATCACTTTAAGCTTAAGTCACTCTTTAGGGTTGGGGCAGACAGGCAGATTTGGGGAGATTAAGGTGCCTGTCAACTAATTGCATCTTCTGCACGGCAACAATCTCCACGAACTGCCTTCTTCCTGCCTTCCGTCTGCTTGAATGAAGAAATCGAAGCACCGCGAGTGCATTAGTGCAGGCGATTCTTCGAGCAGATGGAAGGCAGAAAGAAGGCAGTTTGGGGAGATTGTCGCTGCGCAGAAGAGGTGAGTAGTCGCCAGGCAACTAAATCTCCCTGAATCTGCCCCAACCCTAAAGACTGACTGAAGTTTAACAGAGCACAAGTCCATTGACTGGGGGCACCTGGGAAACTGACAATATGTCTAGCCCATGTCAGATTTCAAAATTAAATATAAAAAAAAAACGTTTGCGCTTTTGAAGTCTGCTGGAGCAGTGCTATTAAAGGATGCATTTTGGGAAAACAAATGACAGTTCCCCTTTAATATAATCTATTGGGAAGCTCTAAGAAATGGCAATAACTCCAAGGGGAATAGAAAAGAAGGTGAACTCTAACTTTCATCCCTTTGGTAAATACAATGCTAAAGATCCCAAATTATAGGTAGAATGGAAAGCAGGTGAAATTTTCCTGTGGGGAGCTATAATCTCACATTTTTCTGCTTCTAAATGTTAAAAGGCAGCAGAGCAGTCATGTATAGACTATACAGCTGTAGAAAGCCCTGAAACTCTTTTTATGTAGTTCATTGTTTCACAGGGTCTGTAAATGTTAGGGATACACCAAACCTAGGATTCAACTGGGGATTCGGACAGATCCAAGTACATGGCCAAACCAAATCCTTAAAACCACACGACTTTTTGTCACGCAAACAAGGGGGAAAAAAATTGTTGAAACGCATATGCTGTGTGCCCTTTTGCCCTTCCCAGCCCTATTTAGCATTTTGTCAGAATTAATCTTTTACAAAGGACTCGAGATTCAGCCAAAATGCCAAAACAGTGCATTCGGCGCATCCCTACTAAATGTTATTACACTCATACTGGGCCCCCCAAAAAAACTGTTTTTTGATGGCAGTCCTGAAAGGCAGATTTATACAGCTAAGAGGCTGTAGATAAGGTTAATTTGGACCGCCACACTATATATACACGTCTGTATATCATCAGTTTGGTACAATAAACAATTTGAACTAAGGTCTGACATTTGAAATGATATTTCTGTTTAAAAAAATATATCTTTACATAAGCAGTGTAATGCTTTAAAAATACATTTAAATGTTCAATTAGTAAAGAGAATATCATTTAAAAAAAAAAAAAAAAAAAAAA
>CM044434.1:60455986-60502630 GCA_024363595.1 Xenopus borealis | reverse complement strand
CCCCCCCCCCTTGCAATGCATTGATTGGTTAATGACTGGTATCAGGTTAGAGAGCTGCAAAGGATAAAGTTGTGTTCTGTCTATTATGTTAGACATTCAGCCTTCATAGATTACATTTTTGTCTAACTATTAGAAACATTTTTATTGCCCACAGCCTATTTACCTAGGGCTACTTTTACATTGAACTGTTTCTTTAACACTTTCCTTGACAAGGCAGTACAGCACAGGGCTCCCTTTGCATGTGTCACCAGTTAAATTGTGCACAATTGAAAGGCATGTATGTGCACACACGTCTTGCCTGTGTGTTTCTCCTTCCTACACAGATGTACTTATCTGAGCACAGTTTACTAAACACTGCCAAACTTTACACTACAGTCATCTTGCACAAAATATTTGGCAAGTTCATTTATATTCAGCAAAGATCATGCATTATGGAAACATGAAGGATTGCAACATTTTTGGGGATAACTGACTGGCAGCCAGAAATGATTTTATGATGAGCTATGATTTTTGTTACTGTTAGATTTTTATTACTTATCTTTCACTTCAGGCCCTTTACTGTTCAATTCCATTCTCTTGTTCAGATGATATACTTATGTCACATTGATGCATTCTATTCTACAGGGCATTTATAACCTCCTCAACACTTGCTCTTGTAGGATACCAGAATGACAGATATTTGTGGAGGTTAGATAATGAAATCCCACTTCAACTTTTTTCTTTGCAGAAGACTTTAAAATACCTCGCAAATACATTGCTGGACTGGACCTGGCTAAGTCTGGTAAAAAGAAATGAAGAATTAAATTTGTTTGGGTAGTACGTTGCCCAACATGAAACACTCAACTCTATTTAACTGGCAAAGTGCAAGTACACCTATGAGAAGGACTGGCATAGGGAATCCTTTCTGTTGCCGCTCATTGTGGGTGCAGCTTCTCTATGGACGATCAGTGCTGTCATTTACTCAGATCCTACATCTTCACCTCTGAGAGTGTTTACCTAAACATCAACAGCGTGTTCATTAAACTATATTTAAAATATTTCTCTAGATATGAATTTTATTTTCTCATCTCATAACCATTTAATGCAGCATGTCAAATCACATTAGGCAATTAATTTAGTCTGTTATTAAGCAGTCTTGGATTTACACAAGCTATAGAGCTATACAGTATCTAGTCTACACAATGTTGATGGTGATTTGAGTGGGAGACAATTCTTTGTATTTTCTATGGCAGGGAAAAACAATGGAGACAAATTGCACCGTTTGTCATACATACACTAATAAATAGTAGCTCAGTGATTTCTACAAACTATATCCCCACATCCCATACAGTAAAAGGCACTTCAGTGCAAAAAGCATTTCATACAAAGCCTAATTTATGATCACAAGCAGTGGTGTGACGTGCAAAAAATGTGTGCAAAGTATTGCCTTTTCTGATGAGTTGTGTGCAAGTGTGCCTGTTGATGATGGCAGCCCGATTCATGCAAACCCACACAGGCGTGCAAAAAATAGGTTCAGCACTACAAAATATGCTAGCTCTATATAAATACATAATAAAAATAGGCTGAGCATGCTTTGATCAGACTTAAACAAATTCAAATATAATGGGATGCAGTCCAATGTATCCTGTAATGGAAATGCATATGATATACATTTATCTCTTGCCTAGGATGATATGTAAGCGATGATGACCTGCAGCTGAAGAATGTACACAAAAATGTTAAACATCACCTTTCCACCTTTCTCAGCCCACACTTATTTTTTAGTGTCTTCAGAAAAAAGATGCCAACTTTGTGCACATTAGTAGCTGATCAGGACCACCCAGAGTCCCCTGACCAGTTCGAGCCCCTCCAGTCTCCTTGTTTTTTTTTCATCAAATACAGGATGCCCAATTGGAGGATCCCCTTCAAGTAGGCCTTCAAACACCAGCTCCTAACTCCCTAGGCATAAAGACCCTGGGGACCACAGTCTGTACTCTCTATATACTTTTATGCCCGTTTAATGCACGGCCACTCCAGCTGATGATCTTACATGACCTAGAGTCAGATTATCTGGATTTGGACATATTGGTTCCAGATCTCTGCTGTTAAAGCAACCAGGAGAGAGATGTCATGACTTGGCACAGAACACTGATGGGGAAGCCCTACCTCCACCCTCCATGGACATTGGTTACAACACATGTCAGTCTCAAGGGCTTAAGTGAAGCTGGACAACAGAAAGACTCTTCCAAATCAACATTTTAGAACTCGGTGATTCTACATCATATCCCACTGGATGTGCCTACTCAGAGGCTAAAAGAATCCAAAGGCGCACAGGACTTATCAAACACAAAAGTGTTTATTGCATGCTTGACAAAGGGGGTAACCCCGAAACATTGCACCGCTATTTGCAATAAACACTTTTGTGTTTGATAAGTCCTTTGTGCCTTTGGATTCTTTTGGATGCTGTTTTGTTGGGAGGTTGCCGGATCTCCACCATCGAGCACCAGGCGGACACAGAGGGTGTGCGAGAGCCGCAACTATTCCTATTCACAATGAGAGTTCAGTTGGACTATGTGATGGCATATGTAAATCACCATGGAAACACATGCCATCTAAATCGCAGGGAGTAGAGTCTTCCTCCAAGGGTGTTCTAAATGATTGTAGCTAGGTGAGGTCTGTCTGAAGTGAACTTAATGGCATCAAGGTACAACAGACTGGCCATGCCCAGGTTAGTGTCAGGAAACAAAGCCCTTTTGACATTTTGATTAGATGCCCTAAGTCAGTAACACCCTGGCCCTTCAGGTTAGTATATTTATTCCCTCTGGCTCTCTTTTCAAGAGGATAATCTCTATGAGCCCCAGGCAACCTCAGTTGCAAAGAGGTGTTCTTACTGGCTGTAACCTTTGTGAGTCAAGGTTCCGGATTGGTAATGTTGTTGTGCAACTACCATTTAGTATATTTCACAAAGGACAAGGCAGTCTGACTTTGGGCCTTGCCTCCCTGAAATAATTTTGGGTTATACACCTCCCCAAAATGTTAGATATAGTGTGAAATTGTGTCAAGCTGAACTTCATGGAATAAACACAACCTTTTTTCTATTACAAGTGGGTATATGCTTTTTTCTTTGCTCAGTGGTTCACGGGTAGGAAGGTGCCAGTTATATCCATTTGTGCCTTTTAATGAAGTATAATTTTCCTTCTGCAATAGGCATATATTCCATTATTGATGTTACCAGGGCATGAAGCCCAGTGCACGATGAGAAGTCCCTTTTAATCTTTTTTTGTGTTTGTTCTCCAGCAGTAGGATCTTCATCCCCATGGTACTTGTGTCCTTTGGTACCTAAGAGGAAAGGATTTAACGGCACTGTATTTGGCAAGTATACTGTATGTATATTTTTATGTTGTCAATACGTGTGATGTGCAATCAAAGGATTGATGTGAGCAATGGCACTCAACACAAGGCGATTTGCTGTTCGACATCTGAGCTACCTGTGGGGGACAAACCTCCTGAAATAGCCTTTGTATTTTCATGTGATTACTGACTGCAGTACAAATTCACAAACGGTTGTGCCGTGTGCCCAGGTGAGTTTGATCTGCTTGTACTGCAGTCCAGTTTATTAGTGTTGGGCTGATGTCGCTAGTGTTCATGAAGCATAAGGTTACAGATATGTAGTGTCCATTTCTGATAAAATACATTCTATACATTCTTCCAGCCAGGTTTATAAAACAATGGGAAAAATAATACAGTATTTATAAATACTAATACTATACTCTATATACTGTATACTAATACAGTCTAGCCAACGTTCGACTCTTCTCAAGACCTCAACTACCAATTAGCAAGGGGTACTATAAGTAACTGCTATGATCATTTTATATTTAGTGGTCTAATATTTAAAAGAAAATGGTTATAGCAATGCCCTGTGTTTTCACTGCCTCCAAATTTCTTGTGTTTACTATATTAACTTTCTCACTTTAAAAGTGAACTAGGGTTGGCAGAAGCAGCACGTGCTTTTGGCGCAACAATGAAAGGGAGCTAGGCAGAATTTTCTTTCTTTTTTTTCCCATCTTCCTGGCATTTATTCTTCTCACTGCCACTGTGTGCACTCCCACCCCTGTGCTTCTTCAGAGCATGTGCATGCTCCTCCTGTTCTTCTTCACAGTGTTTGTGTGCGATCCATCACTCACATACAGGGTAGAGGGACAAAATTACTGGCCAGGATACCCAGGACACTGTGTTTGCCCGGCTCTGTGTAAGATTTTTTCAGTTTTTAACAAAAGAAATCACATGGGAATAGAATATGAAAATGTTTAATGTATATTTAATAATATGGTTAAATTTACAGTCTTCGCATATACAAACAAACACCCACTTCAAAGCAGGCTGTAAAGCTAATACCGGACATAGGGAATCTCCGCATGCGAAGAAATGCAGGGGGAGAATCTACTTTCACACTTCTTAAATGTGTCTGTACCCAGATGCATTACATTGCTGAGGCATATTTGGCAGATTTCGGTTTTTAAACGTGAAGAGTTTGCATTGAAATCTACCGCATGTGCCTGCACCCCTGGCCAATGTAATGCGCAGGCACATCCAAGAAGAGTAGAAGCTGATTCGTGGCCTGCATTTCTCTGCAGCCTTCAAAATAAATAAAAGAGAAGCAGCCCACTGGATGCTTTACATTTTCATTTGCAAAAGAAATATTCACTCTTGCACAACAGATTTATACACAGCAAGGGGAGCAGGGAAAGAAGCAAGGCACTGCCAGTGGCAGAGTGTTTATCACCCGTATATGGGAGATTGGTGCATGTTTATTGCAGAATACCTCTTTTTACTCTACAAGGAGTAATCCTCTTTAAAGTAGGATTAAAGCTATGATACAGTCATGCAATAAATAATTTTCATTATATTTGTTACCCTGTTGACTTTTTTTCCCTGAATGTTTGGTATGGCAGAGAAAATTTGATTTATTTTCTTCAAGCTATAGCAAAAGCTGTTCATTCAATATATTGTATTTTATACACACACACAGTAAATTTAAGCTAGAAAAAATGTCATTAACCAGACTTGTGGTTTACTTCCATTTCATAAATCTGTTTTGCAGGACAAACTAAACTTTGCCACGGTTTTCTTATAGAATAAAGCTTGGGCGCAGATCCTTTGGAAGGTAGTACTGGTAAAGGACCCATTATCTGGAATAATTAGGCTGGGGTTTCTGCAAAAGTGGTCTTTCCATAATTTAGAAAACATACCTTAATGATTTTTAAAGGTGTAGTTTTTATTTCTCAGTGACACGGTTTAAACTAAAATAAATTAAAATAATTCATGCTGCCAAGTAAAATCTAATTCCTAACCCAACAATTCTATTTTTTTAGTTGTAATATTGCTGTGAAGGCAGCCATCTCGGGTCATTTTGCCAGGTCATGTGCTTTCAGAAAGAGCCAGCACTTTAGGATGGAACTGCTTTCAGGTAGGCTGTTGTTTCTCCTACTCAAAGGGGTCTCAATAGTAAAAATCCATATCCATAAACAAAGTTTTTACACAAGTTAGTGCTCTTGCCTTATTTCTTGTGATGGTTCCCTGGGTGTTCCGTCTCTGGCACCCTGTATATATTCAGAAATAGAGAAACTTGGGAAGCATACACGGCCGCAGGTTTCCTGCAATTCAGCTTTTTATTGTGTCACCACACGACATGTTTCGGACCCAACATGGGGGGGGGGGGGGTCCGAAACATGTCGTGTGGTGACACAATAAAAAGCTGAATTGCGGCCGTGTATGCTTCCCAAAAATCCATATCCCACTGAGTACTGTTCTTATAATTACCTGGAAGCTGTTATCTGGTGGTCTTCCCATTGTTCTGCTGCTGGGGGGGGTTGAAGGTAGGGGGTTGATATTCCAATTTGCAGTGCAGCATTAAAGAGTGACTAAAGTTTATCAGATCACAAGTCACACCTAGGAAACTGACTGTCTATATAAAAAAAAAGCAGTTTTCGCTTTTGAAAAACATATTTCAATAGAGAGGTCTGTTGGAGCAGCTATATGAACTGATGCATTTTGAAGGGGAAATTTTTTTTTTTCCCATTTACCTTTAAGTCTGCTACATTTCATTCAAACATTAAGGGGCAGATTTATCAAGGGCCAAATAGTAAATTAAAATTTTCGAGTTTTAAAATTCACACATTTTAGAATGCAAATTTGAATGTGATATTTATCACACCTCAACCATGAAAACAGTCCTAATGGGAATATTTGTTCACCTGTCATTTACAACTCCATAGCAGAGGTCCGTTGAGCCATTTGGGGATGTTAATAGCCTTCCTGACATTCGGAGAAAACGTAATTTGTATAAATCTAATACAAAGCGAATACAATTCAAATTTTTAGGTTGGAACCATTCAATCGAATATTAGACTTTCTAATTTTTTCTTAAAATAACCAGTCAAATGAATATATTGAAAAAAAATAAATAAATAAAATTCACATGAATTGGAAATTCAACCTTTGATAAATGGGCCTCTAAATAAACCCAACAGGATTGTTTTGCCACCAATTTGTCCAGTTTAGGATCAAGTACAAGGTACTGTTTTAGGATTACAGAAAGAAAAGGTATACTTTTATAAAAATAGAATTACTGTATTGCTTAAAATAGAGTCTATGGGAGATAGTGATCTGTGGGTCCAGAAACATTCAACCCTAATCCGACCTTAACCTGTTGTGCTCTCCCACTGTGATGGCATGGAAGGGGGGCTGGGCACACCGGCACGTGAGTGTATAAAAAGGAGCGTGTCCAGCAGAAGTGGGGCACTAGTTTGTGGGCCATTCAGGCTGAACTTTAGCCTATGTCCACCCGGGCTTCTGGTCGGCTGGCACATCACTAATGGGACATGTCCTTCCCATAATTCAGAGTTTTCTGGATATCAGGTTTCAGGGTAAGGTATCTTATAACTGTACTGAAAAAAATATTTCAGTACACCACAATACTTTTTCTAAATAAACACCTTTGTAGAATGGTACATCTCTCATTTTAGCCAGCTGTAACATCCCTGTGGTATGTTACTTTTTACAACACAGAAACCAACTAAATAAGGGGAGAATTACCAATATGGCATAAGTTTGAGAAGATTCTCACTCATCCAGGTCATGTTATATCTATAGAAATAAGTCACATCAACTGGATTAGCTGTGTTATTAAACCTTCCAGGGAGAGGTTCCAAAACAGCACTGTATGCGGCAGCTGCATCCACTAGATCACAAACTGGGGGTGATCAATACTCTACATCACAGACAGACAAGATCCCCACCAGCACAGAGGCTACATTGAAAGAGAGGGAACATCTCAAAGGGGCCCTGAAGACATGTGGGTATCTAGATTGGGCTTTTGTGAAAACTGGTAGAAAAAGAAGCAATAACACCAAGACTACTGGTGCAGGTGGAACTCCGCCATGTAGCTACAAATAAAAGAAAAATGACACACATTTGAAGACTGCCAAGTCCAGATTCTAGACCAGGAGAGTGACTGATTTAAAAGAGGTGTTAAAGGACGAGTAACATCAAAAAATTAAATTGTTTTAAAGTAATAACAATATAATGCAGTGTTGCCCTGGACTGGTAAAACTGCAGTGTTTGCTTCAGAAGCACTACTATTGTTTATATAAATAAGCTGTTGTGTAGCCATGGGGGCAACTAATCAAAGGAGAAAAGGCTCAAGTTAAACAGCAGATAAGCTCTGTAGAACATAATGTTATCTGTTATCCATTACTTATCCTGTGCCATATAGCCATTTTTCAGTGTCCACCATTGCTACTTAGCAGGTTGTTTATATGAATTAAAGTAATGTTTCTGAAGCAAACCGATCAGTTTTAACAGCACAGGGCAATACTACATGATATATTTCATTTGGTGTTACGGTTTCTTTAAAGAAGCCATATATGTAAAAATTTTAAAAACAAGTTTTACTAGAGGTGGGGGTGCAACATCTATTGTCTGCCACATACCATGCTGTCTTGGCACCTCTCCCTGGAAGGTTTAATAACACATCAAAGATCCAATCTTGCTAATACAATCAACGCTTCATGACATCATTGTGGATTATGATAACCAGATTATGCTGATTGGAGCAACATTGCAGAGGATGTATAGAGAAGCACAATCTATGTACAAATTATTCTGAATCGAGAAATCCAGTTGGATGACTCGTGAAACGTCTTCAAAAAAAAAACACAGCCACAAAGTCCAGTTGATTTGACTAATTTCTATAGATATACCAACAAAGCAGGTATGTTTATAGTGGCAAACCGTTCAGGGTTCATACTGTATGCACTTTACAAACCACCCTCTCTTTAAATTATGATCTAGGTCATGATCAACCTTGAAGGGACCTACAGCAGCAGCAATTTTCTTTATTAATGAAGCTCTAGATATATATATAATACTCCCTGTATAAAGTGCAAATATTTAAATACATTATACAGTATACCTGCATAAATTAGGCCTAATCCTTGTGTCTTTTTGCTAATCACTGAAATCATTTTAAGTGGATATGTGTAGAAAATTGAGCAGATGCATTATCAGTTTCATCATCTGCATTTTGCACAGCAGTATGCTACCAATAGTGCTCGCACCAGCAGACACAGATTGGGGGAGCAACAGTTTAGATTTTTTTTTTACCCCAGTTTTTACTTTTGCATTAGAAAATCAACACTTAAACTGGAATACCCAAATTGAACAATAACCACGAACTGCTGAAGAAACTCATATGTTGTGGTCCAATATAGTTTGTAAGACTTCAGGTTTTGTAGAAGGGACTTTGTCATGGGTATGAAAGAATGCATTCTTGCACACCTGCGTGCTCTTGGATTTAAAGGGCAAGGAAAGTGTAAAATAGAATAAGGCTAGAAATGCTGTATTTTGTATACTAAACATAAACATGAACTTACTGCACCACAAGCCTAATCAAACAAATGATTTATGCTTTCAGAGTTGGCCCCAGGGGGCTGTCATCTTGTAACTTTGTTATACATCTTTGCCTGGCACTGCACATGCTCAGTATGGTCTGTGCTGCTAAGGGATTGTCATAAATGATCAAAAAACAAGTTGCTTGAGTTCTGCATGGCTGGTAAGTAAGGCAGGGGCTCCCCCTGTTGTTCATAAGAATGATTGTTTCCCTGCCAGAAGTTAGGGACCATCTGAAAATTCTTATCCACAGCTCTAAATGAAGGGAGAATTTTACTGCATACAGTCAGGTTTCTTATAAAAACTACATATTTTTTAATTAAAGTATATTGGATATAGATTTCTTTTTCAATAAAGAAAGTAAAAATGGGATTTTATTTCTTTGCCTTTCCTTGCCCTTTAACACCCTCTACCCTGGGGTCGAGTATGAACTCTCTAATCTGCAAAGATGGCTTGAGTATTGTGAAAAGAAGGAGAACATTTTACCATTGTCGATAATAACTGAGGGGTCTAATTTGTGGGTCATGTTTTTTCCTACAATTTGAGAAAAAAATGGCAAATCGATTTTTTTCTCATTTACGTTTTCTGAACTCGAATTTTCTAAATTTATCAATCAAAACTACAAAATCACAAAAACTAGAATGAAAAATTCAGCAGCTGAAACCCGATGAGCTTCTATAGTTACATCAATCAGAAGTGTATGCAACATTTTTTCTTTACAATTATTTTTTTTCCCCAGAAATTTACACAATCAAGTTTTTTTTTTTTTAAATTGTCACATGCAGTAAACCAGTAACATGATTTTCCAGGGTCAAATTCATTAAAATTAAAAAAAAAAGTTTTGCATTTGTCTGAATAAAAAAACTCAAACTCCATCAAAAAGGTCTGGGATTCAGTAAAATCTTTAATGTTGTACATCCCTACTAACTGTGTCTTAACCACCAAACAGACTGTAGGCTCTACAGGGCTGCTCCTGGTGCATAAGGATGGTTGCAGCTGGTTATCTTATGCATTTCCAATGTGGCAGAATAAATTCATAGTGTAGTAGTAGTAGTAAGCTTTAGTGGCAATACACTTGAATATCTCATATGAAAAAAAAAAGGGATCGGTGTTGGATTTTAGACCCCAATTCATTTGTAATTTGCTTAGACACGAACCAAAAAGACGTACAAATCAATATGCGTTATTTTAATTTACAAAAATAAATATAATATTCCTTTTATTACTATTGCTTGTGTTTTGTGGGCGTTTAAAAAAAAAAAAAAAGATTTTCGCGTATGAGTTTCCCTATATTCATCCATGAATCTGTCAGTAATTTAGATGTGGTAGCAACTGCCCCCCCTTCAATAAAGATTACAGTAATAACTCTCAATATACCCCAGTCCTTTCCTAAGAACCCATTTTATCAGCTTGGTACAATTTTTGATTTCATTAACAAAACATAAATTCCACATACATCAAGCAATGCAAAGAGCAAGTGGATTTTACAATGCTTATATGCATTTTGTAGGATAGGATACAAATTCCAAATATGCTTTAAAAAACTGTATGGATAAATGAGTAGGTCTGCAAGAAATGCCGGTTTTGATTCATGATTCTTTCAAAGCATTTAGACCTGAAATATCTGCATTTAAATGACCAAAATGCAGTAAATATCAGAACTTTTGCTTCAAGGGAAGCATTTAAATATTTACTGGGTAGTAGGAGAGGGTCCATTAAATTGATATTTTTAATTGGAAAGCAGAATATTACAATCAAAGACGATTGGCTGGCAGACGTTAATCTTGTTTATTGTTCCCTTAAGTAAACTTCTTTCACAAAGGAAAGATTTCTAGACAAACGGTTGCAATTTGGATATCATTTAAAGATCCCTTTAGACAATGCAGTGCAGATAAGCTGAAAATATAAACTATACACAGTATACAGAATTAAAATATATAGACAATGTATCCATAAATATTTGGAATCCACATTCTTACAGTTCTGTTATTACTACCTCCAAAACTATTACCAACCACACTTGTTGTTCCACATTCACTATTATTTGAACATTCTGTTTTGGTCCAACCAAAAGTTGGCTTGACACCAGCAAACCACTTGGCTTCAGCACACTATTGTTAATAGCAAATACTGTATGTCTCCAACATACTGATAGCTGAACAATCAGTGCAAGACAGTAACTTTACCTTGTGCAATAAATAAATAAATATAATCACTGATTCAATGAGGAAATGACCCCAAGGCAGAAATACTTTGCTCATCCATGAAAATATGTATGGCTTTGCATCTTATTTTCCTGTCAAGACAGCCTCTTGTGAGTGCCTTATTGCAAGATGAGATCTAATTTTAGGCTCAGTCTTTCAAGGGCAGAAAAATACATCATAAAAGCTGTGTCCCTGAGCAATTAGAGCCTGGTTGTGTGGTCCATAGGCAGATGTCCTTGTAATAGGACCTAAAAGTGCAGATTACTCTTTACTTTAATCAAGTGGTTGGATTTTAGACCTGTATTTATACTTTTGTAGAGGCAGAGGATACAGCAATCACTGTAGGGGCAAAATGGGGATCCCAGCCAATGGAATATGTGTTGCACATACCAGATTCCAGTATCCTACCCCTCTGAGCTTTCCTAAGGCCTATGGTTTTATACATTTTTCCTCTTGGCTTCAGTTATGGTGTCCTGCAGGTGCTGGCGGAAAGCAGCATATTTTTTGTGCACTTGCTGTACTTTGTCACGTTCTTCCTTCTCAAGAATCAAAATGAAGTTTTGCAGCTCTGGAACTGTAAAGGCATCCCACTAAGAGAAATAATAACATATTAAATATTGCTAATGTCTAGACAAACTGAGAAAATACACAAGTCTGATACATGCAATTTGTATTGATTATTACTATGGCTAAACTGCACAGGAGGTTTCGAACCCATTAATAATTTCCAAAATAAACTGATCTAATTTTTATGTTTTTGAGTCTACTAAACCTTTTTTATGGAAATAGAATAAGTATTCTGTAAAAGAGATGCTTATAGATTCAAAAGGCTGTGTATTTACAGTTGAGCTCATAAGTTTACATACCCTAACCGAATTTATGATTTCTTAACCATTTTTCAGAGAATATGAATGATAACACAAAAACTTTTCTTTCACTCATGGTTAGTGGTTGGCTGAAGCCATTTATTGTCAGACAACTGTTTACTGTTACTCTTTTTAAATCATAATCACTACCCAAATGACCCTGATCAAAAGTTTACATACCCCAGTTCTTAATACCGTGTATTGCCCCCATTAACATCAATGACAGCTTGAAGTTATTTGTGGTAGTTGTGGATGAGGCTCTTTATCTTCTCAGACAGTAAAGCTGTCCATTCTACATTCTTGGGCTGTCTTGCATGAACTGCACGTTTGAGATCTCCCCAGAGTGGCTCAATGATATTGAGGTCAGGAGACTGAGATGGCCACTCTAAAACCTTTACTTTATTTTGCTGCTGCTTGTGTTTTGGATCATTGTCATGTTGGAATGTCCAAGTACGTCTCATGCGCAGCTTCTGGGCTGATGAGTGCAAATTTTCCTCCAGTATTTTTTGATAATTTACTGCAGGGCTGTCCAACTGGCAGCCTGCAACCCCCCCTTCTGTGGCTCCCTACCTGCTGTGCCCCTGCTCACCGTGTGTAAGCTTTAAATGGTATCAATGTTATTTAAATGGTAACATCTGCATTGTTTAAACCTCAAATTCACACGAAACCCCTGTGTTGTTTACACCTATGATCCCCCTGTATTGTTCACACTTATAACACCTCTATTGTTCACACCCCTAAAGCCCTGTACTGTTCACACCTGAGACTGAAACTGCCCACATTGTTCACACTTTATACAAAATGCTAATGGGGCACCAGCACTGTCACTGTATGTAGTACATCTTAGACTGGTCCTGATTCTCTGTCTCCTGCTCTGTTCTGCCTTCCCTATGTTCCGTGTGTGCCCTGCTCAGACTGTGTGTGACATACTCTGCCTGTGTGTGCCCTGCTCTGCCTGTGTGTGCCGTACTCTGCCTTTGTGTGACATACTCAGCCTGTGTGTGCCCTGCTCTGTGGAACATTAGTATGGAATTTGTTCAGGGTGTTTGTTGGCATTAGAAAATAAATTGTCAGGGGCCCCTAAGGCGTTAAATCATGTGCTGGGGGTGCTGTGTTATCCAGGGTATGTCTTAATATGACAACTTTTTTCACATATGAGTGTGAGCCCTGAAGTGAGCATCAACCATTTGTTTTTTTTTTGGTGTGCTACCACAATTAATTTGGACATGGTCTTGTGGTAACACGGGTGTGGTTTAAAGTGGGCGTGGTTTAAAAAGAGGGAGTAGTGATGGGCGAATCTCCCGAGTTTCGCTTCGCCGAAAAATTGGCGAAACGAGTCGCGGCACGCTTTTGACTTGTTTTCGGCGCGCGTTGTGTCGTTTTCGTCGCATAGCGTCAAAAACAACGCTCGTTTTTCAGCGAATTTTCGCCAGGCAAAATTTTGCTGCCATTTCGCGAATTTATTCGCCAGCGGCGAATCGCTGAAATTCGCCACAAATTCAACCCTGGCGAATAAATTCGCCCATCACTAACAGGGAGTAGTCAACACTGGCTTCCATTATTGACCCTCCACTATGTAGGCCAGAAAAATTGCAGCCCTCTGTAAAACAGAAGTTGGAAAGCACTGACTTACTGCATTCATTTTGCCATCAATTCTGACCAAATTTCCTGTGCCTTTGTAGCCTACACATCCCCAAAACATCAGCGATCCACCACCATGTTTCACGATAAAAATGGTGCACCTTTCATCAAAGGTCTTGTTGACTCCTCTCCAAATGTAGCGTTTGTAGTTGTGGCCAAAAAGTTACATTTTAGTCTCATCACTCCAAATGACTTTGTGCTGTTTGGCATGTTGTAAGCAGGATACTTTGTGGCATTTGTATAGTAATGGCTTTCTTCTGGCAACTCAACCATCCATCCCATCTTTCTTCAAGTGCCTCTTTATTGTGCATCTTGAAAGAGCCACACCACATCTTTTCAGAGTCCTGTATTTTACCTGAAGTTATCCCGGACAATTTTTCTGGCAGTTATGGCTGAAATTTTAGTTTTATTTGGTTTGGTTTTAACAAAACCCCTAATTTTCCACTTCTTAATTAGAGTTTGAACACTGCTGATTGGCATTCTCAATTCCTTTGATATTTTCTTATATCCCTTTCCTGTTTTATAGAGTTCAACTTCCTTTTCACAGAGATCCTTTGACAATTCTTTTGCTTTTCCCATGACTCCAAAAAACATCAGTACAGCACTGGATGAAAGATGTAAGGTCCTGTCAGGAGTCCAGAAAGTCATTGACCTTTTATACACACCCACTAATTACAAGCAAACAGATTGCAGGTGAAGATGGTTACCTTTAATAGCCATTCTATCCCTTTTGTGTCAAGTTGTGTGCATTTTATCAGGCCAAATCACCAGGGATGTAAACTTTTGATCAGGGTCATTTGGGTAGTTTGTGTAGTGATTATGATTTAAAAAGAGTAAATAAATGGTTGTTTGACAATAAATGGCTTCAGCCAACCACTAACCATGAGTGAAAGAAAAGTTTTTGTGTTATCATTCATATTCTTTGAAAATTCGGAAATTCTGCAAGTGTATGTAAACTTATGAGCACAACTATATGGGCTAGTAAGATCATTCTTTATCAAAAAATATTAAGCCTGGGTCCAGGTCTGGACCGAGAATAAAAATAGGCCCTAGCATTTCAGGTACATAGAGGCCCAATCAGCCCACACAGAGGCCCAAACAGCCCCCACCAGCCCACTAAATACTGACTTTCTATGGGACCTTATAGCAGCCCCGCTGGCATTTACCAGAACCCGCAGATTGCCAGTCCGGGCCTGCCTGGGTCTACCTCCTTGCTTTGAGATCAAATCAATCTTCCTGCCTTCCTGGGTTTTTATGTTAGCACAAATGATAACCTACAAATGGGGGAATGTAATATGTTTCATTAGCAAACACTTTTGCCAAAGTTAGCAGCCATATTTTCATCCTTTTTGACCAATTACAGACCTCAACAACTTCCTCGCAATGTTTATAAATAAATGGTTTTTCCAAAAATGTGCAGTGTATGCAATAAAATTTTGCAATCGCAAAGCATTTTTTGTGATAAAATATTTAATGAATCTCCAGAGTAGATTTTAACGCTAACCTTTGCTTAGGGATAATGTGCAATGTAATATTCACTAGGGAATTATTTTACATTGCAAGCAGCACTAAACATTTGCAAAAATGTTAGATTATTCAGCTCACAAAGTATTATTCTCCTCCATTCACGTTTATTTGGCACATGGGTGAGAGCTTACTGCTGCATCTCCATTACTGCAGAAACAAGTCCAAATGATTGGACACACACTCTTCTACTCTGTCATCCAGTACAGGTAGGGACCCTAGCATTGATAGGCCAAAGGTACAGTATAAGGAACCTTGTGCATAGTCTGGTGCTGAGGATAGCAACACAGTGTATATACAATGTTAATTTTAATTTTAGAGAGAGTTTACCTTTAAATGAA
Organism: Xenopus borealis; assembly: GCA_024363595.1. Lineage (NCBI taxonomy): Eukaryota > Metazoa > Chordata > Amphibia > Anura > Pipidae > Xenopus > Xenopus borealis. Next base: position 60,487,123 of record CM044434.1, on the reverse strand, counting down.
GATTTAAATAAAAATTGCTATGTAAAGGCCGAAGGAATAACAGGAAAGATTCTGCATGACCATATATTGCCCATAGACTGATATTCAAGGAAATGTATGTCATGTCCGCCAATGACCCAACTATGTTTGATTGGTGCAATATTTGAGCCATTTGGCTCATCAGCCTTGAATAACCAAAGGTTCATCTGCCTGTGATCTTTGAGAGGCCACATGCACAGATCTTGAAGACTAGTAAGAAATCAACTAGACTGCATGAGAGATCAGTTATTATCCAGTTAGTATTAAATATTCATCTGGATAGTAGTCATTTTTATTTTGTCAAATGTCTCACTGCATCGGCAGTAAATTACTTACTTGCACCTCTCCTGTTTCATTTTCCTTCAGTACAAAACTCAATACATCAGTTTCTGGTCCAGCCAAAAGTCGCAGGTATAATGGATGTTCTGTTAGCGCCAGCTTTTGAATTAAAACTAGAAATATAAAGCTAGAAATTAAAACATGTACTAGGAACCATAATGCATGTTTACTGCGTTTGAACATTGAGGATCTTGGGGTTGAAGGCAACAAAGTACATCATACTGTATATCCAAACTATAATAAATTAAATAATGAAGGAAAAATCTACCTGATATTCATTTATCCTGTTTATTACACTACAGAATGAGCTATTCGTAGAGTGTAAAAATAAAACTTGCAAATCTTACTTATCTTAATGTCCAACCATACAATATCCCTTTCACCTTCATTCAAAAAGAATGTAGAAAATACTTTAAATAAATATGTCAGTATCCATATTATGGTTCCTTAATGCAAAAAGTGGGGCAACTAGCAATGGAATTTCATTGTGTGGTGTAGTTGAACATATGTACATAAATCAAGCAACTGCTTTTTGCCTTTACTCCTGTGTAGCCCAATATATGATGCCCTTGCTACTTTATATAGGATCCATTATCAAGAATAGTTGGCACCTGATGTCTTTCATATAAGGGATGTTTCTGTCACCATACCTTAAGTTTGCAGGTAAAAAACAGTTAAACATTAACTAAACCAAAGATTGTTTTGCCATCGGATTGTGCATAATGAATTGAAAACCCAGTTGTTGGGTCAATATATAACAGGCATGTGTGTATTCAGTTATTTAATCCTTGATAAAATATAAAGCTTTTTATTCAGCTCGGCCAAAGAAATCTCAGGAATAAAATCTTAAATTCAGTTAATTCATAAAGGGGTGGTTCATCTTTAATTTAAAGGGGTGGTTCACCTTCAAGTTAACTTTTAGTATATTGTAGAAGGGCCAATTCTAAGAAACTTTTCAATTGTTTATTTTTCAAAGTTTTTTAATGATTTTCCATTTTCTTCTGTTTCTTTGCAGCTTTAAAATGGGGGTCACTGACACCATCTTAAAATAAATGCTCTGTAAGGCTACAAATGTATTGTTATTGGCACTTTTTAGTACTTATCATTCTATTCAGTCCCTCTCCTATTCATATTCCAGTCTCTTATTCAAATCAATGCAGGGTTGCTAGGGTAATTTGTACCCTAGACACAAAATTGCTGACACTGCAAACTAGAGAGCTGCTGAATAAAAAGCTAAATAACTATAAAACCACAAACAATAAAAAATCAAAACCAATTGCAAATTGTCTCAGAATATCACTCTCTACATTATACTAAAAGTTAACTCAGGTGAACAACCCCTTTAAATTTTGGTTATGGTGTAGAATGGGTAATTCTAAACAAATTTTAATTGGCATAATTTTTTTGTACCAGTTTTTAAAGTATTTCACTTCTTATAACTCTTTACCGGTTTCAAATGGGGTCACTGACCCCACATTAAAAAATTCTATTCCTGTCCTCTCCTATTCATATTCCAGTTGCTTAATCAAATCATGGTTGATATGCTCTTTGGATCTTAGCAATCATATTGCTGAAATTGCAAAATCGATCAACCCTTTATACATAGAGGGAGAGGCCATAAAGAAATTTACATGTGGAACCTGCCCATAGATTACCCTTTATGCAGGTGAACATAATATATAACAGGTGCAATTCTAGAAAGTTGTGGGCCCCAAGGAAGGTAATATACTTGGCTATCTTTGCCTCCCAAACCTCTAATTTTTGCAAGCAACAAAATGCTCACCTTGCCCATCTCTGTTCATGTGTTTGAAGAGTGCAAATTTCTGGGGATCATCTGCAACCTGGAATTTTAACAGCAGCCCCTTTATAACCTCGCTGGTTGTTGTCACACTGCTGATGTGCAGTTGTTTCACAGCATCCAAAGGTACATAGAAAGATGTCTGCTTATTTGCTGGCTTGTTTTGGGACAACTCTTTTAAAGTCTCAGATGGCGTTTGTATACTTGATTTGTTGGCACGTCGGAGCTTCAGATGCACTTTAAGGAATCCTGTGAATGTCCCGTCATCTGCCTGACAAGTGCAAGAAACATACAGTTGTTTAATAAGTGATAACTAGCTTGATTCATTATTTCATACAATATGTGTGTCTAAACCCATTAAAACGTTTACCATAATATATTATGGTATACAACTAATGCTAAAAAGACGTGTAAAGAGTTTAGCACCAACTGAACCCAGGGGTAAAATTCCACCACTGCCGCTCTCTGTAACCATGCATGTGTAAAGATATATAATTTGCACGAATATTTGTGTCTAACCCCTCAACATACACATGAACATGCAAATCCATGATGAGTGCACCTTACCTGTTTCAATCAAGTTTAGTATTCCTACCAAGAGAATAACCATATGTTCTACATTCGTAACCTATGAGTCGTTACAACCTTTCCCTGCTGCTAACTTTGGCCGGGGCAATGATGTTGCAGGGCACTGAAGTCATAAGGGCTGGTTGATTACATTGTGGGGGTGGGTCCAGTGTAACACCTTTTATCCAGAATGCTTGGAACCTGGGGGTTTCCACATAAGGGATCTTTCTGTAATTTAGATCATCATATATTAATTTGAACATGGAGTAACCTAATAGGATTGCTTTCACACCAATATGGATTAATGCATCTTAGTGAAGATCAGTTGCAAGGTACCATTTTATTATCATTATTATAGAGACAAAGATAAACAAAAGGAATCCTGGGAATGAATTCCAAACAAGTTCCAAGAAAATCCCATTTACATGGGGTTATCCTATAGGCTAAAGCTCACCCACTGGGTTTTTAAGCAAAAGGAATTCCCAGGATTCCTTTTGTTTATTTAATTCTGTATGAGGTCTCCTCAGCCTTTGTGACTTGTATATAGAGAAAAAGGAAATTGTTATGTTTTGGTAGCCGAGGATGACCAGGGTATAACAGTGCTTTATTAACAGCTTCATGCAGCCATTACACAACTGCAGTACTTCCTACTTTCACTTTCAAGCTGTACAGAAAGTCCTGTGTATACACAGTACAAGTCCTGTACACAGTGACACCTGCAGGCCATTTGTATATACACCACATATTCCCCCTATAGTAGGAAAGCATTTGGACAGATGTAATAAACAACAACAATGCATCTTAAAGCAATAATATACATTATTCACATCACATAGTCCTGGGTCCATGGAGGTAGTTTTCTGATTCTCTCAGTGCGCCTTATAGGTTAATTTTCTTCAGGCCTATTGCAGTTGGCATCAGGAGTAGGAAAATGTCCTTCATCAAATGGAATGTCTCCAAAGTCATATCTAACAGGAGCAAGATGACTTGCATTCCATATGTGTCCATCAGACAGTTCATATGTGTATGGTCCTCGCTGGCGTCTCACTTCAAGTGGTGTAGTAAATTTAGATTGTCCTTGTTTCAGTATTCCTGGTTTCTTAATTCTGACTAAAGATCCAGGCTGAAAGTGCACTTTTCTTGCACCACGTTTTCTGTCAGTATAATCCTTGCATTTGGCTTGTTGACGTCTGACAATGTCAGTAGTAGATGAGTTTGCAGGAACAGTATTTGGTGGAAGTTTGATGTCTGCATCTGTCTGACATGTAATAATTCAGCTGGAGATGATTGGGTTGTTGCATGGCATGTTGCTCTGTAGCTATGTAGGAACTCTGTTGTAAATACTTTCCAAGATTTCCCAGTAAAATTTGCAGTCTGTAGTGCTTCTTTTATGTGAATCCAAGAAAACCGCAGCACACCAATCCAATTTCCAATTTGTGAAAGTGATTTATTGGCTTTTAGTAGACAATAACAAGGCAACGTTTCTGACCACACTGGGCCCTTTATCAAGCTTCTTTTAGACTTCTGTTCTCCATTTGCATGTGGGTAATACACTGAAGATTTCCTATGCACAATATTCCTCTCTCTCAGAAAAGATTCAAACTCATATGAGACAAACTGTGTTCCGTTGTCTGATATTAACTCCTTTGGATTTCCTTCTCTGCTGAAGACTGTAGACAGAAATGTTATTACTGTAGCTGGTGTTACATGAGAACAAATGCCATTTCAGGCCATTTACTGTAATAGTCTATCAAGGTTATAGCAAATCTACAGTCTATAGGAGCATCTGTAAATGGGCCGACAATATCAATATCAAGTTTTTCCCATGCTGAATCAGGGAATGGTACTGGTTGAAGTGGTGTATGTGTGATAGTTATTTTGTCATGATTCTGACAAGTAACAAGAATGAATGGCAGTTACCACATTGGCATCCATTGCTGGTCACCAGTATAGTTCTCGTAGTCTTTGTTTTGTATGTACAATTCCTTGATGACTCTCATGTGCAAGTTGTATGAGCTTTTCTCTCAAGGTTCCTGGTACTAATAAACTTTGAGCTCCATGGACAACATAACCATCTACAAAGGATAATTTGTGTCTAATCCTGTAGTAAAGTTGAAGATTTGAGTTTCTTCTCAGCCTTTGGCCGTTTGCTTTGTAAGATGTCCCGTAGTTTTACTTGAATGGGACAAGTGAGGCAAGCTTGCTTAAAATCAGCAGTTGTAACTGTAGATGATAGTAAATCAGTGCTACAACTTCTATGTCCTCATACAGTGTATAAGAAGCTGTAGGTAAAGGTAAACGTGACAAACAATCGGCAGTAACATTTTTTCAAACCTGGTTTGTATTGTATTTTGTAGTTGAAATTCAGTAGCCTTGCTGACCATCTAGCTATACGCATTCCAGCTCTTCCTAGTCCCTTTGTGGTAAGTAGTGTAGTTAAAGGGCTATGATCAGTGCATAAGGTAAATTCTCTAGCCCATAGGTAGGTTCTCCATTTTTCTGTTGCCCGAACACACGCTAGAGCTTCTTGAATACTTACGCTCTGTCCCTGTAAGTGTTCTGGATGCAAATGCAACAGTTTTCTCTGTATGATCAGCATGCATCTGTGTGAGAACTGCATCAACGCCATAGTCTGAAGCATCTGTAGTAACCACAGTTGGTAGTGCAGGATCAAATAAAGCTAGCGCTGGACTGTTCACAATTAACTGCTTTACTATGTCAAAGCTATGTTGAGCAGATTCTGACCACACCAGACTTAAAGTTCCATGTAGTAGTGCTCTGAGTGGCTCCACAACTGAAGCATAGTTGGGAATAAACTTAGAAATAAGACTTAAGAAAGCTCGTAAGGTCTGGAAATCAGATGGAGTAGGTGCTTGTGTAACCACGTTGACATGGTCAGGGTCAGGCCGTAATCCATCTTGTGAAATTATATGACCCAGAAATGACAGCTGAGTTTGTCTGAAGTGGCATTTGTAAAGGTTCAGTTTGAGTCCAGCAGAACCAATGCATTTCAGAACCTTTTCCAGGTACTTGTCATGGAGATCCATAGTTGGAGCGTAGACAATTATATCATCCAAGTAGCATTGTACACCACGAATGCCATGGAGTATAGAAGACATCAGTCTTTCAAAACAACTCGGTGCTGAAACCAGTCCATAATGCTTGAACCGAAACAAACCATCATGGGTGATAAATGCAGTGAGGTCTCTGCTTTCCTCATGCAGTAATACTTGATGATAAGCACTCTGAAGATCCAGAGTAGAAAAGAATTTTGCTCCTCGGAGTTCCGAAAATATTTCCTCTATGTGTGGCAAGGGATGATTATCCATAACAACTGCTTTATTAGGTTCACGGAGGTCAACACACAATCAAATACCTCCAGTTTAATTCTTTGTTACAACAATTGGTGAAACCCATTCAGAGGATTCTGATTTTTCAATCACATCTTGCTCTACCAGTTTCTTTAGTTCCTGTGAGATAGTCTCCCTTATAGAGTAGGGCAATCGCCTCAATTTCTGGCGTACTGGTTTTACATCTGGTCTCAACTTAACTTTGTGTACAAAGTTCTTTGCACAACCCAGTGACATGTTGCTTTGTGGTGAAATTATAGACACTGGCTGTGTGGCAGGCACTGGTGCTGTAGTAATGAGACCATCCACTAATTGTAGGTTTAATGCAGCAAAGAGATCCCTTCCAAGTATAGCAGTATCCTTATTCACAATGTAAAAGTCACATTTTGCAGTATTTGATTCAAATTGTATAGTCACTGACAAGCAACCAAGAAGAGGGATTGGATCCTTAAGTAACTGACCAATTTCAGGGAAGGTGCAACAAGCATATCTTTTGCAAAGCATTTCAAGAAAATTTCCTTTGGTAGTATAGAAACAGCTGAACCTGTATCAAGCATCAGATTAATGGAGTGTCCCTTGGCAACAGAAGCAGTAGTGATGTTGACAGTGCATTTAAACTTGTCTGGAATAAATGAACCAGCTTTATACACACTTAATACTTTAACATTTGTAGTAGTTCATGAACATCTTTAGTAGAACTACGGCAGACCGCAGCAAAGTGACCTGATTTTAAACATTTGCGGCACTGTATAGCTTTTGCAGGACATTTAGCATAGTTTGCAAGGTGTTGTGTTGAACCACATCGAAAGCAGTATTTTTTATTTGTATTTGCTGCACGGTTTTGCAGTGAATCCCTTTCCTTAGCACTGTATTTTTCCTGTGACTGCACATTATTAGGCCACAGTTTTGAATTCACAATCTGTACATTCCCAGCAGTTCCCTGACTGAGAGTTTTAGCCTCTGCCACAGCTGTTTTGGCTAGCAACTGTGATAGCCTTTGCAAGGGTTAAATCTTGCTCTAGGAGCAGTCTCTCTCTAATGCATGGTGAGTTTGATTTTTCCACTATTTGGTCTCTGTTAGATTTCCAAACTCACAGGTAAGAACCAGCTCTCTCAAAGCTGCTACAAAATGTTCTGTGGATTCACCATTACGTTGTCCACGTTGGCGGAATTTATATCTTTCAGCAACCACATTTACTTGTGGCACAAAAAAGTTCTATATAGCAGTAACAGCTGTTTCATAAGTATCATCAGGTAATGGTAATGTATAGAATATATGCTGTCTCTCTACTCCCAGGCAGTGAATAAGTAAAGCATGCAGAAATCTCCCCTTGGTCAGCAGCAATAATGTAATTATCAAACATACAGATCCAAGCAGTAAAAGGTATGGTAGGCTCACCAGGGTTTGGTAGAAAAGGTGCAGGCTGCTGCAGAGGTAGAAAAGACATCCTTGTCGCCATTTGTTGTGTTTGGTAGCCATGGATGAGCAGGGTATAACAGTGCTTTATTAACAGCTTCATGCAGCCATTACACAACTGCAGTACTTCCTACTTTCACTTTCAAGCTGTACAGAAATTCCTGTGTATACACAGTACAAGTCCTGTGCACAGTGACACCCGCAGACCAGTTGTATAAACACTACAGAAATCATTTTTAATTGAAAAAGGGAAACAATACATTTATTACATTATTTATTACGATTACTTACCAGTTTCATAATCAAGCCATTCTGAACCATTGTGTTGAAGGCCTCTATTTTCTGTTTTAGATCTTGAACACTGGGTTTTGTTTCTTCCTTTGGTGCATCCTGTACGAATAACACATGAAATTCAAAAAGCAAAACATAAAAATAGGAGATATGATCAGTTTTATATTGTTTTGCTGGTGCATTGGCAAATTAAATTTTTTTCAAGCCATCATAATGAACAAACTGACCAAAAGCCATGTACACAGATATCAGTCCGCATTATGTAACCAGCATAAATATACCAAGCATTGTGCTTAAGCTTGCTTTTTGTACAATGTTATCCATAGCTCTTGTTCTTTATAAGCTTGGGGCTTTAGCAGTTGCAGATATGTCAACTATCAGGGTCTACAACTTTTAGCCTCATCTCCTGGTCATCAACGTAATAACCCAGCCACATGACCAAAATATTTGGTTTAGCATAATATATAAAAATAGTGTAATTATATGTTGTCTACATTTTGTACTACCAGTTTTTATAACGAACATTTTCATTACTGTTTTTCAATAGAAGATTTTACACCTACTGACATTTTATCAGGAATAAAATTTACTTTTGAAATAATCGTTTCATAAGAACAGCAATTTGTAATCCAGCATCAGACCTCCAATATTACATAAACTAAAACAGGTATAATAATGACATAATTTTTTTTGTGGATGAAATGAAAGGCAGGACTGATGGGTGATATTACCTTTAGCAAGGATAAAGATTTTGAGCATAACTGTGGCATTGTTATATTCAAAGAGATGGAAAATGTGTAGAAATGATCAAAAAAATAAGTCCAGATATGTTGTACTGGCCCTGAACACATTTAATAGTTTTATTGATCAAGATTATATATTATAAAGGCAAATGTGTGATTTTGCAAAAATCTAAGTGTTTTGAATTCAGGAAGGAATATTGTTTTTCCTCCTGGCATATAACTAGTTCAAGTTTCCCTAGGGCTTTGTATTGATTGCTGTGGTTCCAGAGAATTAAAAATAGGTTTTGCTATGAAAGTGACTTCTAAGTAGGGATGGCGCGAACCGCGGCAAAAAAGTTCGCGAACACGTTCGCGAACTTGCGCAAAATCGCGAACGGTTCGCGGACTTGCGCAAAATCGCGAACGGTTCGCGAACGGTTCGCGAACCCCATAGACTTCAATGGGAAGGCGAACTTTTAAAGCTAAAAAAGACATTTCTGGCCAGAAAAATTATTTTAAAGTTGTTTAAAGGGTGCAACGACCTGGACAGTGGCATGCCAGAGGGGGATCAAGGGAAAAGAAAAATCTATTATTTTCTTATGTCAAAAGTGTTACAAAGTATCTTACCTGCACCTGTTAGCTGTTCTGGACTCTCTGCCAAAAGCCAATTAAGTTCAAATCTTTGCTTCTTTTTCTGGCTGTTCAGTGCAGAGAAAAGAGGGACTTTCCAGTACAAATGAGGGACAGAGGGTTGAGCTCTCAAAAGAGGGACTGTCCCTCCAAAAAAGGGACAGTTGGGAGGTATGCACATTTTTTTTTTTTTTGGTCCAGGGGGTGTGTGGGGGTGGTCCAGGGAGATCTTCCTGATTGGCTGCCATGTATCTGCTGGTCTGGGGTGAGAGGGCAAAAAAAAAGCGGCAAAAAAAATGCGGCAAATTGACGCGAACCCAAAATGCGAACGTCGCGCGACGTTCGCGAACTTTTGTCGAGCGCGAACAGCGGATGTTCTCCGGCGAACAGTTCGCGCCATCCCTACTTCTAAGGACATGCTTTATTTTTACCATATATATTACTAAAGCAGTACTAATGACTAATCTGTAGCATTCAGTTTCCTTCATCCTCATCCTTCTATAATTCCCAACATCCACAAGTAGCTTTTAGCTCTAGGAGGATCTATACCAGTGATCACCAACCTTTTTTTAGCCATGAGCCACACTGAAATGTAAGCAGAGTTGGGGAGCAGCACAAGCTTGAAAATGTTCCTTTTGTTCACAGGGCTGGCTATTTAATAGCTCCAGTGTAACCTGGCAGCCTAAAGAAGGCTCTGTTTGGCAATTTGAGTTTTTATGCAACCAAAATTGCCCCCAAGCCAGGAATTAAAAAATAAGCACCTGCTTTAAGGCCACTGGGAGCAACATACAACGGGTTAGGGAGCAACATGTTGTTCCCAAGCCATCGGCTGGGGACCACTGATCTACACAGTTGTTGGTCAGGCCACATAGCTAGGGTTACCACCTGGACGGTATTTTACAGGCCTGGCTGGTAAAAATTATGGTTGACCCCAATGTTATTAATAGGGATAATATATAGGAATAAATATATAGGTAGGCCGGTATTTTTTTCCAGAAAAGTTGGCAACCCTACATGGAGCAGTGGCTTGGAGATCAGCCACAATTTTGTATTATGTTGCTCACATTTAATAGTGTGTTCTAAAGCTACATCTTTAGGAGAAATGTAGAAGCAGTTCCATAGAAGTGTTGCTGCACTTCCTCCCAACAAACAGGAAGTTACTAGACCCTTAACCCTTTACACTCAAATCAGCATACAACAAAAGCATTGAATATGTACTCAACCAGGTTTTTTTTTATCACATAACAAAAGCCTGATGCCAATTAATTTCACAACTTTAACTGATGAACCAAAACTTGTCATACGCTTAATATAGAAACTGGTTCCAGTTTTCCAATTTAATTTAGTTTCTTTAGGGTGTTAAGAGGCTTTTAAATGGATTCCTTCTGTATGGAGGAGGTTTCTCAAATGAAAAGTCTCCTGCATAGGAAGCCCCCTGTTTGGGTAGTGGGCTCTAAAGTGACAGTGTAGTGCCACATCGGTAGAGCTGTCATATGATCAGTATATAACAAACCTAGCTAGTAAATATGATGCTTAATGCCAATATTATAAATAAATGTACTTATTTCCTGAAAAGGGGCCACTCGTAATTTACCTTCCTGCAGTAGTCAGTATGCATTCCCCTGTATGCTGGTACACTGAATATTGGTATAGTCTGTAGTGTGATAATGACAAGTCACTCACAATAAGGTCCACTACAAAAATGTACAATACAATGTAACTCTCTTGTGTAGGCAGAATCTACAGTCAAAAGTCTACTCAAAATGGGGTTAAAAAAGTAGATTATAAAAGTGCTCAGGGGAATTCTTCCTAGATATTTCTGGGCAGATTTATCAAGGGTCGAATTTAAGGATTAAAAAACTCTAGAATTTGACCATCGAATTTTGGTCGAATTGCAGGATCAAATTCGAAGGATTTTAGCACAATTCGATTAATCGAACGATCCACTATAAAAATCGTTCGAATCAAAAGATTTGAACGATTTTAACCATTCGATCCAATTTTTTTATTCGATCTAAAAATGCAGAAATAACCCTATGAGAGCTTCCCATAGGTTTATACAGCAATTCGGAAAGTTTAATCTGGCGAACTAGGCAAATTTTTTTTTTAAAGGGCAAGTACTTCGACCATCAAATGCTCAAATGATTAAATAGATTTTTATTCGAATCGATCAAATTTTTTTTAATTCGATGGTCGAAGTACCCAAAAAAGTTATTCGAAATTCGAATTGGAATCTTTTTTAAAATTCGATCGAATTTCGAATCCTTCACACAAATTTAGTAAATCTGCCCCTTCATGTAAACTGCTCCTCAGGCTTGCCAAGACACACCCACCCCATCAATGCTCATCATTCTTCTCCATCAGAAGATTACCTGATGCTTGGCTGATTGACAAACGCATCTTTATAGAAACTAGCTACTCTCACATTACAGTGGTTGATGTTGCCACAATGATGTTCCTTACAAGGAATTGCTTTGTTATTCATGTGTGTTTATCTCATAGTAGGAGTTTTTTATTCAAGTTATATCTAAGCCATTTGTATTGTTACAGTAAATTTAGATGAATGGATAAGGGAAGCTGCATGTTAAAGGGATACTGTCATGGGAAATTTTTTTTTCAAAATGCATCAGTTAATAGTGCTGCTCCAGCTGAATTCTGCACTGAAATCTGACATGGGGCTATGCATATTTTCAGTTTCCAAGCTGCCCCCAGTCATGTGACTGTACTCTGATAAACTTTAGTCACTCTTCACTACTTTACTGCAAGTTGGAGTGATATCACCCCCTCCCTTTCCCCCCAGCAGCCCATAAGCCGAACAATGGGAAGGTAACCAGATAACAGCTCCCTAACACAAGATAACAGCTGCCTGGTAGATCTAAGAATAGCACTCAATAGTAAAATCCAGGTCCCACTGTGACACATTCAGTTACATTGAGTAGGAGAAACAACAGCCTGCAAGAAAGCAGTTCCATCCTAAAGTGCTGGCTCTTTCTGAAAGCACAGGAACAGGCAAAATGACCTGAGATGGCTGCCTACACACCTATTTCACAACTTCAGATGTGAAGCTTTCAAGATTGATAGAGTGGACTGAGCAACTGGGCAGCATCTAAGTAACACTGGCAAAAATCAGAAGCTGATACTTGGGACTGGATTCCTACCAATGACATGACAGCCTCTGTTGTCAACCACCTTGTTCATTGCAGATACCTAGTTTGGTACTTTCTTTTATTAATAAGGAAGATAACAGGATGGATAGGTAAAGGTCTGCATGGACTCACAAGTGAATATCTACAGAGCCAGCGGTCCTAGCCTTGCTTTGGTATAAGATTAAAGAAGCAAGTTAACAAACTGGCTGCATTGATGAAGGTGACAACATTATTGACAACACTGCTACAAGTCTGCTGCATATGAGTCATTTTATGTCTTATCTCCTGGCCAAATAATATCTCTGACCTGTAATTAACTCCATCCATTCAAATACTCAATAAATCATGCAGCCTTCAACCAAGTGCATTTTTGGTTTTCAGAATCATTTCAATCATTTAAACATTCTTGAAGTGGAAGAAATTACCAGTGACCTCACATCACATCAATATAATCTTCACTTATGTCTCAAGGACATTTTGCATGTCTTACACACCCTAAGAAATCCCTTTCATAGTGCTATCAGAGAGCCACAGAGCCTCTTAAGCTAGCCATGCTTCAGAATATCAGCCTGTTTGGCAAGGTCAGCAACTTTATCACAAGGGGGCTGTCTGGAAAATCCCACTAGGCAGCGAATGCTGTCCTTTACCTAAAAGATTTTCCTGCTAACTTGATCAATATCTGGCTAAAGAGTGGGTGGCAGTTTTGATACTTAGGCCACAGAATTAGCCTGCAGTCAAAATGGACCAATATCTTAAGCTGTGACATACAGCTCTTTATCCAAGATTAAAACATAATCAAGAACTATCCCATGTTCTAACTCCCTGTCAGCTTTTCAATGCAAACTGTAATGTGGTTTATTGGTTGAATATGTAATGCCAAAATCTAAACAAGAATCTCTGCTACCACATAGGTCACCAACACCTTATATTGTACTACATTTTTAGACTGTGAACTACTGCAAGAACCTTCAACATTTCTTAATGCTTTGCAATAATATTTGCATTTGCCACAATGCAATTTATCTTGTGTCTGAATTTCAATATCTTGCAGTTGTCTGTAGTACAAAGGAAAATAACCCTTATCATTAGTATTGCACAAATACTCCACAGAAGACATCAAGATTGTGGACAAATAATGATTGCATTCAATTTTCCAGAGAACTAAAGGAGAACTAAATGCTAAAAATGAATATGGTTAAAATACCCTAGTTAACATGCTGAACTTATTGCACCAGCATCCTAATATTCGTCCAAATCCCAAAGCAAATCCTAAATTCAGTACATTCTTATTTGATGTTTACTTTTTGAGCTCTATGCAGAAAGAACTAACCAGGGGAGAGTAGCATATGCAGAATAGGAACAAACTACTGTACTGGTTCTGTTAGCATTTTGATTCATTGTATACTACACAATTACATCTGCAGGCAAAAGGGTATCCAAGTTGCCATTGTATAACTGTGGGTCAGATAAGCATTTTCACAAGTTGGAAATGGGTATGCACTTTTTTCATTATATAACATTTACTGGAAGAGTATGGAGGTGACTGAATTATCATCTATCACCTATACATTCAACCAATTGCGTTGGGTCAGGGGTTCGATACCCTAAACTCTAAAAAGTATAAAAGAAGCATGCCAGAATTAAATATTTATCATTGGGTTGAAAATTGCTTAGATTTTCAGTAAACTTTTGGAGGAGTCAAGGTTAGTTTAGGACTAAACTGGCCTAATCTCTGCCCAGGAAAAGGAGTACTTTTGGAATTCTTCCTTGAATTAAGGCAGGTTCATTAGTCTTGATCACTAATTGATCTTGACAGTGAGAAACTTGGGGTATTTATGTTTTTATGATTGAAAGCATTCATTGCTTTTTTTTGTAAAACGTGAGTGGCCATTTCCTCCAACACATTCTTCAGTGGAGGGGACCATCAATTCAATCTACCTTTTCTGCTTCCACTTCTGCTTAGAAGACAGAAAGTTTTAGTCACACTTCTCCCCGCAAGAAGTTAAGCCCCCTATTCAATGCACACCATAGGGACACAATTTTCACTTGCACATTCTTAGGCTAGGGCCACAGGTGGAGAATGTGTCTTGGGTGCTCTTCTTCTCTTCTGCAGGCAGAAAAAAACATAACTTTTTTTGCTGATTACAGACAGATCTTTGTTAGGATTTTGCTTCCTCGGGTTACAAAAACTACCTAGAAGTATAGGATAAGAAGATAACTCATCAGTGTTTAATTCCATAACACATTGATTTATGTTACCTAGGAAACTACATGTACAAGTGAAATTTAATTTCTGCTTATAAAAAATGCTTCGCTCAAAATACAGCTTTATACGAAGACTTGGTGATAGCTTACTAAGATATTTTAATCTTGTGCTCTTGATAATGGAATAAGCAGCTCACTGGCATAATTAGAACATAGTATGCCCCACCAAAATCATTTGAGCCCTTTAAACTTTTTAACAGAGAACATTTTAATGATAGTGCTTTATCAGAGTGCCACACTTGACCCCATATACTGTTTTGACCCCATATACTTAGTCTTAGCAGTCAAGTCCACTTTCTTAGTAGTTAAACTCCTGTAATAGCCTATTTAATTTCTGCTGTTAAATGGGTAGAGGATGTTGGAGTCCAGCAGAAAGTAAAAGCAATACGATCTTGCTTTATTGAAATCTTTAATTAAACAATGCTTAGTACTGTAATATGTACTTTATATGCAAATTTTCTAGTTCTCAAAAGAAGTTACAATGCAGGAGTCAGAAAGTCCCTTTAGATGCTGATTGGGAAAAATAGAATCATGGCTGATTACTTCCTGTTAAAGAAAATTATAGAAAGAATTAATTTGTAATTAAAGTTTTACAGATTTTATTCCCTCTCCCCACGGTTTTCCAGCCCCAAAAAAGAACTTTTAAAAGAATATCATTGCCCACAAAGTTATTTTTATGTCTTTTTCACTAGGACTGTGTATTTCTCTTGATAATTTGTATGTTTAAAATAAATGATACAGTGTATTTTAAAGCTTTGTTTCCTTTGCTCACTATGCTTTCTACTTGCTGGTAAGTGCTCAGAATTGTGCTGTGGTGTGAACAGATAGGATCTGAAAGCGTGTTAGAGTTCTGAAAAACTCTGTGAAACCATTTGTACAGTCACTTTTGTATTTTCATAAAGAAATTTAAGCACATGGAAAATTCCTATTCTCTTTCAAGGCAAACCATTTCACAATTTAAAGAAGGCAAAAATATGTTAAGCACATGGCATATGGCTAATGTTCAAAATGGGAGTATAGTCCTACTTTAATTAATTAATTACTTTAAAGGGATACTGTCATGGGAAAACATGTTTTTTTTTAGAGCAAACAGATTTTTTATATTCAGTTTGAAATCTGACATGGGGCTAGCCATTTTGTCAATTTCCCAGCTGCCCATGTGACTTGTGCCAGCACTTTGGGAGGGAATTGCTTTCTGGCAGGCTGTTGTCTTTGCTTCTCAATGTAACTGAATAGTACGCAGTGGGACATGGGTTTTTACTATTGAGTGCTGTTCTTAGATCTACCAGGCATCTGTTATCTTGTGTTAGGGAGCTGCTATCTGGTTACCTTCCCATTGTTCTTTTGTTAGACTGGGGGGGAAAAGCGAGGGAGTGATTGAAGTTTATCAGAGCACAAGTCACTTGACTTGGGGCAGCTGGGAAATTGACAATATGTCCAGCCCCATGTCAGATTTCAAAATGAAATATAAAAAAAATCTGTTTGCTCTTTTGAGAAATGGATTTCAATGCAAAATTCTGCTGAAGCAGCACTTTTAACTGATGCATTTTGGAAAGTATCCCTTTAAGCTAAAGAGAGTGAGTGTATGGGGATAACCATTTGCACAATGTGGACAGCCTCATACTGTCTTAGCTTTCCTCCAAGTGAAACATAATAGGTTCCATGCTGCTGTCTCCTTGCAGTATAATATTTACATAATTCCTTGCCTTTGTATACAGGACGTTTAATTTATTCTATACTATAAAGGAAAAAAATACCTGGATATTTACATTGATAACCCTTACAAAGAAACCCACAAATAATACAATTGATAGATGTCAGGTTATTTTTAGGTTTAAGGCAAACAAGTCAATGTTATCTGAATATACCATGAGAAATCATCCTGACAATTCACTACTAGTAAGTTATAATGATGCAAATCAGGTATTTTAAATTCTGTCAAAATCTGTTTTAAAGGCAAGCTAATTACAACTGTTTAGTAAACTATACATGCTCCTTACTACCCTTAAAATGCTACAAATAGACCAGAAGGGATTACCATCATTTTGAATTTGCATTTCTTAAAAAGATACACTTAAAAGGGCATTAATAACAAGGCTCCAGAGAGTTCTGAAGATGAGCAAAGTGAGATGTGTCTCTGGATCAAATCCATGAATGAAAGACTATCCAGTTTGGCAGGGGGCGAGACTATGTAGCAAGGATAGAGATAACGTATAGCATAGGCAAGCTGTGCACCTGCGCAGTGCTGCTGGATTGTACACGGGCAGAACACTCTGACAGCAAGGTCTGGTTTTGACTTTACAGAGCATAAAGGTGGCCATACACTCACCGATATTAATGTACCAAACACATTTTCGTACAATATTTATGTATGGCGGCAGACAAGACGACCAATACCATCAGAAGACTTAGATATTGGTGGGCTCGTTGATCAGCCCAGGAGGAAAATTATGATGGGGCACCTTTGAAGGCACCCAAACACCGGCCACTGGAAAGTGCTGAATTGTCAGATAAAGGTAGAATTCTATTCTATTTGTACCTGTATATCTGACGATTTGTTGAAACAAATTAACTATCTTGGAAAAAACTTTCTTGGAAAGATCTTAATGGCTACGTCTATGGCCACCTTTCAGAAGACTATACAAAATAACATGGTGTTTTTGAGATGCATTCAGTCAAACATTTTGCTCATCAAGCAAACAATAGCTTTTAGCTTCTGCTTGCAATAAAATATGCTAACACCACCATCCCTTCTTTTAAAGCAGAACCTCTGTATTTGTTCCACATAGATACCCTTGTATAGGAAACTATTTTTAGATACAAATCTGCAAATAAAAAGCTTTGTTACTGCCAATGACATATTCATTTCTAATAAGCCCCTGGATGGTTTGAACACCCAGAACATAGTTACTCTCTCTATACAAGTCTGTTTTACCTTTGCAGTCTTTTTGGAAAGGTTTTCTCTTGCTGTGAAGAAATAATCTTCAATGTCTTCCTCCAGGCTGCAGTACCCACTGCTCATACTTCCGCTGACTGTCATGGACGCCCTCACCAGAGTAACCTGTGCGTAGTCAGTGAAGGGACAGATCCTTAAAGATTCAGCAAGCCATATCTAACCCTTGAATGTCATTCTGTATTCTTCTGCTTAGGTGCACTCGATTGCAGTCTGCTCCTTTAATTGTGTCAGGAAGAATTTAAGGCAGGAGGGAACACATTACACAGAACAGTACTTTAGCTGTGATACTCTTGTATCCATCCCCGTGTTACACCATGCAGTAGTGAGGCTCTATCTGACTTAAACTCTCTCAGCATCTGCGGTTAGCTCTCAGCCCTTGCAGCAGCAGCTCTTCTCACAGCCTCTTTCTTTCGCTCTTCCCCCCTCCCTCTTCCTTTCCTGCTACATGCACTTTGTATTTCTGTTAAACCACTTCCCCTGGCTTGATTTTTTTTTTTTTTATGCAGCGATTTGCTGGGTGCTGCAATAAGACTGTTGATGGATAATTACATTTTGGGTGTTTCCAAAAAGGTAATTTTCTCTAAAATCAATAAACACAACGCACGTGAAAGGATATAGTTGCTACTGCTAATTTTATAGACAGGGAAGACATTTTATTAAATGTAATGTGTTTTAAATATATATTTAGATAAATATTACATGTATATACATGTATTGGTTTATCACTGGAAACAAGTTCAGGCTCATACAACTGTGTGAAAAATATGGTAGTACCCAGGCCCGGACTGGCAATCTGTGGGTTCTGGCAAATGCCAGAGGGGCTGCTATAAGGTGCCATAGAAAGTCAGTGTTTAGTGGACTGGTGGGGGCTGTTTGGGCCTCTGCAGAGGTACCTGAACAGCCACGGCTCTGGCTGAGCATGCGCATGTGTGGGCTAGGCGACAGAGCAGGTACATACCTGGAGCCCCCCAGTTTTGCACCCTAGGCACCTGCCTACTCTGCCTACCCCTTGGCCCAGCCCTGGGCCTCTGTGTGGACTGTTTGGACCTCTGTGTAACTGAAATGCTAGGGCCTATTTTGATTCTCAGTCCGGAACTGGTGGTACCTCCATTGTAATATATTGGTCATGCTGTACTTATTTTATTTTACAAGAAATTTCAATTCTCTTCCAGAAAATCAATCCCTATGATAATGTAATATATTTAGAAATGTGCAAAACACAAACAAATCTTGTTTTGATTAAAAAAAATTTCCTTTCAAAAGATCTACCGTGTGTCTCTTCATTTGCGCTGTGTAACAGCAGATGTCCAGGCTGGTAACCTATAACAATCATCTATCAGGTAGCTTTTTTGTTAATAATATATTAAAGGGGGGGGTTCACCTTTAAGTTACCTTTTAGTATGTCACTGTATGTTATGGCCAGTTGTAAGCAGCATTTCAATTAGTCATCATTATATATTTTTTTATAGTTTTATAATTATTTGCTTTCTTCTGCTGACTCTTTCCAACTTTCAAATGGGGGTCACTGACATAAACTTTGTAAGGCTATATATTTATAGTTATTTCTACTTTTTATTACTCACCTTTCTATTCAGACCCTCACCTATTCATATTCCAGTTTCTTATTTCAATCAATGCATTGTTGTCAGGTAGTGATGGGTGAATCTCCCCCGTTTTGCTTCGCAGAAAAATTCGCGAATTTCCAGCGAAATTCACAAATTGGCGAAAAAAATTGCAAAACGGAACGAGTTGCGGTTTTGACTCTTTTTTTTTGGCAAATTTTTTTGGCGAATTTTCGCTGGTGATTCGCGAATCGCGGGAATTTACCGCGAATTCGCCTCTGGCGAATAAATTCGCCCATCACTATTGTTAGGGCAATTGGGATCCTACAAAATAATTGCTGATATAGCTAAATAACTCAAAAATAATCACAAATAATATAAAATGAAAAACAATTGCAAATTGTCTCAGAATATTACTCTCTACATCATGCTAAACAACTCGTTTAGGAATAAAGAAAAATATAGATCTGCACTGCTGTGCCCCTTACAGATTTATGGCCACGTTACCAAATACAAGGCGTCAGGCACCTATAGAGTGCATGTAATTGATGGGCTTGACACCATCTTTGGAATAAGATGCAAGATGCCTATGATTAAGGGATTGTCTCCCGAAACGCGTAGGGCTTTGATTCCCGAATAAACTTGTTCCTGATCAGAGTGCCGTCTTCTCTTGGACTTTGTGAAGAAACTCTTACAACTGACCAAAGTATTTTATGGTTTAACATCCTTGGAAGGCTTTGCTAAACCTAAAGCTGAGCCATTATAACAATAAATTATTACATGTACTTTAATTTAGTTCTTGATAATTGTCACAGAATAAAAAATGGACAAGATGGAAAGGGTCACATGTAGCCAGCCTTATGGGTCAAAATTGGTGCACAAAATACCAGGTACAGCATCTCTTGCTTTGTTTAGCAGTGATAGGGCCTGACACAATTTACCATTTTTTCC
This sequence comes from Xenopus borealis, assembly GCA_024363595.1. Classification (NCBI taxonomy): domain Eukaryota; kingdom Metazoa; phylum Chordata; class Amphibia; order Anura; family Pipidae; genus Xenopus; species Xenopus borealis. The sequence continues at coordinate 60,467,111 of CM044434.1, read as the reverse complement.
CATAGTTTTTGGAAGTTGAACTAACAAAGTGTAGCCATTCAGTTAAAGTTAAACTACTTAAAGGACCACAACTTCAGCCATACTAGTAATGCCCTACATTCACCATCCGGCCATAGCACACTTACTATTCCACCACTCTCTGCCTTCAGTTGCTGCACTGCAAGTAGTTGCTTTCTGGGGAGTCCCCTAAGATGGTAAAGTTCTTGGAAACAAACACACCAAAAAGCTACCTTTTTGTTCCATCCCCAGTAATATAATTTGTGTGCCACTGCCCAGATAAGCAGAGACCTGCAATAAAACAAAACACATTAGGCAGGTGCTCTGCTTAGGAAGCAAGAAGGCAGATGATAAGTGAGATACGATAAGTGAGAAGGCAGATTCCATATTATGAACCTAAAAGTAAATTGCACAGGAATATGAGGGTAAAGCATTGACTGCCTGCAGGTAATGTTCCTGGGAATCAGAAGTCTGTGCCATATTTCTAAAAAAGCTAAGAATAAAAACTACTTTATTGAATGTATTCAGCAGCTTGGACAGCTTTCTGACACGCCCCATATTGTGTATACAAATAGTAAAATAAACTTTCAGGCAACAGTCACTCACTACAGGATCTGTACCTTTCAGCACTTCCTATTACACAAATCCAGCAGAAGTGCTTGTTCTACATATAGACCAACATCCGGGGTTTCAAGTGTCAGGTAACAATCTGTTCCTTAGACGATTCAGCTTCTCTCTGTTTAGAGTGTCCCTAGCAGAGTTGTTCACTTGTTTGGTTCAGCTCCGCTTAACTCCAATTTAAGGAAAACGCCAATGCAGGTGCAGTTAATAGCCATCACCATTTACATCCATAAAGAAAGTTTTAAGCACAGCACTGGTCTTCTTTGGAATAAAAAGTCTTTATTTGGTTACATATAGTAACAATAGTAGCTATGTCCAGATTGTTACTATATGTAACCAAATAAAGACTTTTTATTCCAAAGAAGACCAGTGCTGTGCTTAAAACTTTCTCTAGCAGAGTTGTTACCATGTAACAAGGGAACTATATTGTTCTTAAAAATATACCATTATAATATATGCACAAAAAAATCTTAATGAGAATCATCTCTTTTAATCTGTAGGCTATAACATGGCCCTATTGTAAAATATATACAGGATAATGTACCCCCTTATTTAACTGAAAAGCATGATTAGAAGTCAGTGAGGAGTTTGATGACCCTATGTCCACTACTAATGCTACCCCCAGACACCTCACAACCATTCCTCACCAGTACCTTCAATTTCATGGACTCCAATGCATTTCAGCAAAGTTTTTAATGAGATGTGCACCTACAAAAGATGCAATTTATAGGTTATTTGTGAAATTCTAGTTAATTTAGAAATAATATATGCCCTAATGTATAAAAAAAACTTTCAGAAAATGAAATTGACAAAAAAAAACAAACCAAAGGCTTGAAATAAAAAATCATGGTTAAATCTAATTAAATACATGAATACAGCTAGCACATTGCAGATTGTATTACCCTAACGCTTTTGTTTATTTGTTGCATTTCCAGATTAGATATAATAATAATGCTATTCAATAGGGTAAGAGATTGTATTTTGTAAGTGTCTGGTATAACACTTTGGGTTTCACAATATTAAAAATGTGGTCTTTCAGATAAGAGGCAAAGCAGGATCTGGTCCTACCGTAATACTAGCCGTGTTCCTTTATTGTGCTCCTGATTTGCATGTTGGATGTCTTGCGTATGTGAATTTGGTGGGTCAGTTTCAGTGCCAGAATAAGCTAAAGAGACTATGATGGATGGGGAAAGTGAATGTTTGATAAAGGAATCATTAATAATGTATTGAGGCGTCTGTCACAATGAAGATACATTTTAGCTGCTTTTATTTACTGCTTGAAAAACCTTGAAATGGGTTCTATTAATGTTATTTAAATTTAATTTTTTTTTTATAATTCTGGTTACACTAGAAGCTAATACAAAATCGGATAACAGAGACATGACAGGACACAAACCCTTTTCTAACTAGAGCTGTTCTATAGGAAGGATTCGTGTTCAGATGTGACTTGGTTTAGTTATCTGAAATGAAAGAGCAGTAGGAAAAACTCAATGGTAAACATCGAGACCTATGTTATATTGCTAAAGAACATGCAGATTTTGAAACTATTGAATATACTTATGCACCTAAAAACATTTTTATACTGGAATGCAACCGAAATGTCTGAGCCTGAAAATATTTGAATTCATTTTATAACAAATATTTATGTAGTACATAAACACAGGAACTGCCAGAAAAAGTCAGCAGCCCTGCAGAAAAATGTATTTATTGTGTTAAGCAAGGATATCAGAGACATCTTGCCACTCTTTTAATATTCATCTCCTTCCAAGCTCTGCTATCTTCATCTTAATGAAGAAAATCAATTATTTTGTTGTTCATGCCCTACCATATACCACATTGGGCATACTTCATTCCTGTCTGCAGTATTCTGTGATCCTGCAAATAAATTCTGCTCACCGATGCATCAATAATATTGGATTCCTTTTTAAAAAAACAACCTGACAAAAAAAGGGCAGTAAAAAAATATGGTCACATATGGAAAATATGGTGACATCATATGGTGTATCACCACTCTCTCTCTCTCTAATACTCACTTGGCAATTTAGTTGCCAAAAAAGTTTGAATGAGCACCATGCACAAAAAAAGGCTCAAATGGTACTCAATTATCAACAGTTTTTTTTCTGTTTTTAAATTGCATTTCAATTTTGACAATGCAGAGTGGGAACAGCCCCTTTAGAGAAAATAATAAATCTGAAGAGATGCATTCACCTCCAGCCACGGTCCCCAGATGACTTATATACAGTATATAAATATATCAGGGCATCCATGGGCCTGATGTACAAGTTTTTATTTTGGTAAGAAGTTTCTAATATGTTTTTTCAACACAGGCAATATTGCCTTTTTAGCATAATACAGGTATGGGACCGTTATCCGAAAACCCATAATCCAGAATTACGGAAAGGTCGTCTCCCATAGACTCCATTATAATACATGAATCCAAATTTTTTTAAATGATTTCCTTGTTCTCTGTAGTAATAAAACATTACATTGTAATTGATGCAAAACAAGATGTAATAAATCCTTATTGGAAGCAAAAGCAGCCTGTTGAGTTTATTTAATGATTTTCTAGTAGACTTAAGGTATGAAGATCCAAATTACAGAAAGATCCATTAACCAGAAAACCCCAGGTCCCGAGCATTCTGGATAACAGGTCCCATACCTGTAGAATAACTGCACATAACACAGTTTAGCAGGGGGGTCTCAGTGGGGTGCCCATTGAGACTCTTGGGACACTGGTCTAATCTTTGTGGGGTAAAATAAACTCTATTAAGGAACTTGATCTGTTAGTATCTGTACTAAGGTACTAAAACTGGGGCATCCTTCTACATTTTTCCTCTAAATCTGGGATCTCTTCATACCATTGTTGTTGGGCTTTATTCAATTTAAAAATCGGTAAATTGTCACCTGAGCAGTAACCCATGGCAGCCAATCAAAATTGTCCTCACTGCTCTACCTGCAGCTAGCCAAAAAAAGCGAATAACTGATTGGTTCTTATGGGTTACCACCCAGGTGTAAATTGGAGCAATGTTGATGAATGATTGCTATAAAAATGTTTCAAAGGTTGATGGTACCAAGCCACCTCTCTTTATGGAAGTATATAGCATGCTTCTACTGAGTCTAATGGATTTCTTACCCCTCAGAATTAATTTTTTTTTGCTTTACTAAACTTACAGCAGGTGCATGGAAAGTTAAATTCATCACTTCAGACTCGTTTCAATGTAATTGTGTTGAACATACGTAGAGCAAGCGGTTGTCTGCAAAACAGCAAAGCTCCCTGAATGCAGATCTTTTTTTCTTGTGGTGTTTTACTTTAATGGTTTTGCTTAAGACATTAAACCATTGTTGATATAAGACTGGGAGAGAGTAACATTTAGGGGCAGATTTACTAAATTTGTGTGAAGGATTCTAAAATTCACACGAATAGTCTCGAATAGTCTATTTTCGATCGTCTGACTATCGAATATGCAAATTAAGTATTTTCGACCATCGAATTTGGAATATTCGTTCGCATCGAATAGATCAAATAAATATTTATTCGATCACTCGACTATTTGACAGTCGAGGAACTTGACCTTTAAATATTTTTTCGACTGCCTACTTTGCCAGATTGAACCTAACGAATTGCAATAGAAGCCTATGGGAAGTCTTTTGCCGAATTTCAATCAATTTTGGCGAATATTTGAACGATTTCTCTGTGACTTTTCATAGAATCGTTTGATCGTATGATTCTGGCGAATGTTTGAAAACGTGCTCAAAACTGGCGAATATTTTATTCTATTTTGGCGAATATTTATTCGCCAGATATTCGCCAGTTGAATTCGAGGGCTAAAATCCTTCAACAAATCTGCCCCTTACTGTCACTCTAGCAAAGGCACATTTGGAAAGGAAAATTATTGCTGGAAGTGTTTGCTGAGGGAGGTCAATTTGTTTCAGTTTCCCCTCTGGGAATATCCTTTCACCTTAGCAAGATGTTTTTTTTAGCATCAATGACAAGAATGATTGGCCTTTGTGGGTAAGTTTGATGACAGAGTACTATGCAGTCAAAACATGCTTTTGTGTCCTTTACAGTACAAATATGTATATACTTAAGGATAAGGACAAAGTCACTAAGCGCTGAAAATTAGGTGAATTATTGCCAGGGAGCTGCTAATTCACTAAAATGTGAAGTTGCGCACAGGGAGGCGAAAGGTAACGGAGTTGTCGCTAGCGTTACTTCGTCAAACAAAGCAATGTTATACTAGTGATGCCTAATTTGCATATGGCGCAAAGTTTAAGTACAATGGACGTATATGTTGCCACAAATACATTACACTACACAAGCCGGGGAAACCTTCAACCAATAAAATATAGTTATATTTTTGCCCTACACATGTGCCCACTGTTTAGTTTAGGTGCCATACTGTATGTCAGGAAATGTAGGGGGGAAGGGGGGTACTCTCAAAAACATTTACAATCTTTTTCTTTAAAAAAGTAAAAGACGCCAGCGTTTTTTGGGACTTAGAAAAAAAATTTTTTTTTTAAGAAACTCCTATCTATTCTATTGCATTTCGCCTGGTCTGAGGTGGCGAAGTCAAGAGGTAACATTCAGTAAAATCCGCAAGTCCCTTTGTCTGAGCGCGATTTTGACAGGCGTTAGGGTGCGAAGATGCGATAGAGTAGGTCTACTTCTCTAGCAAAATTACACAAGGACCATTAGTAAATTGGCAAAGTGGCAAAATGATGTCATGCTGGCGAATTTTCACTAGCGATAGCCACTTCGCCATTTAGCCTCACCTAAATCTGCCCCTTCTCTCCAGTAAACATTACAGTCTGAAGGTGTCTAGGTGTAACTTCAGACATTCTCCCTCACTTTCTCAGCCCACATTTGTACCTCTTACCAGAACATGCTGATTTCTAAGAAACAAACATCCCTTTCTCTGTCCCTCTACTCATAAAACACTGGTCCAGGACATCATATTTTCCAGTATAGAGTACTGCCAATATATACAGGTATAGGACCATTTATTCAGAATACCCGGGACCTGGGGTTTTCCAGATAACAGATCATTCTGTTATATGAATCTTCACACCTTAAGTCTACTAGAAAATCATGTAAACATGAAATAAAACCAATAGGTTGGACTTGCTTCCAATAATCATTAATTATAGCTTAGTTTGGATCAAGTACAAGCTACTGTTTTATTATTATATAGAAACAGAAAATAGTTTTTCAAAATGTGGATTATTTGGATAAAATGTCTATGGTAGATGACCATTCTGAGATTTCTAGATAACAGGTTTCTGGATAATAATATTCACTCTCTCATAAGTCTCTTATTTAAAGGGATCCCGTCATGGGAAAAATTGTTGTTTTTTTTTATAAAATGCATCAGTTAATAGTTCTGCTCCAGCAGATTTCTGCATTGAATCCATTTCTCAAAAGAGCAAACAGATTTTTTTATATTCAATTTTGAAATCTGACATGGGGCTAGACATACTGTCAATTTCCCAGCTGCCCCAAGTCATGTGAAAAACAGAAAAAATTTAAATAAAGATCAACTGCACATTGTAAACGCCCTCTTTAAAATGAAGACATTAATAAACATACCCATAGGCGTTGCTAGAAAACATAGGGCCAGATTCAATTCAGTGAGAAAAAGGTATATCACAGAATTCAATTTGAGAATTTATTCAATTCAGAAAACCTTATCTCACAACTAAACAAAATTTGGAGAAAAGCTTTTTCTCCTCAAATTGAATCTCGTCCATAAATTTTCACTTGATAAACTATGAGATAACTTTTTCTCACTGAATTGGATCTGGACACTAGTAACTTAATTCAGGGTCGGACTGGGCTGGAGGGTCACCGGGAAAAAACATGGTGGGCCCCACTGGCCCAGATCCACACCCAGAGTAAATAGGCATACGTACAAATATAGCACAATGCGCACACACGTGGAGCAGTGCATCAGCGTTGCGGGGGGGGTCAGAGGGGGGCCCTGGGACAGTAGCCCTGGTAGACCCACCTGTCAGACTCTGCCTTAATTACCATTGGGATAAATGTGAATTTTCCATTGAAATTGGCCTAAATCTTCTCTTACAAAATATATATCACGCTGTCATGGAATTTCAAAGGATCAGCGCTTACAAATTCATCTGATATAACATGAAGGATCAAATGTCTCTGAATATTGGCAGATGTTGGCAACTTTATTTTTTTTACTGCTGACCCTGCAGTCTTGTGTTTTTATGGTCACAGAATGCCTTGGTGACTGTTTAATTACAGTCTAATTACTATTCAAACCATTACCTACTGTATGTAACAGACTACAACCTTTTTGCTAATTGTAACTAAACCTGTATTTCAATCTGTACATAAAAGGGGCAGCATCCTCGTGTTACTAGTAATACGCTTGCACGGGACTACAACAGCTAGGAATGCCTTTAGCTATTCTGTTCAACACAGAGCACTCAAGCAGAACAACATTATTTTTAATTAAGACAAATGTGGCATCAAGTGGCATTTTGTTCTGCAAAGGTCTGTATATACAAATGTTGCCTATGTATAGGATTACAAAGAGACAAACAGGATCAGCTGCAGCACATTAAATTGCTGATAAATGATTTTTGCTAGTGCTTAGTTAATGAATGTATCTTCAGTCCATTATCACTCAGTCTGATAATTACCAAAATTAATTAGCAGTAACGCCTATGTCATCAGCATAAATCAACACTGGAACATTGTGAAATAAGGAAGGGATATTCTGCCCGCAGGTAGAAATCAAATGATCTTTTAGAAGAACTGGTTTTAAACATAAGGGCTTATTTACAAACACACAAAATTTACACAGGCGCTTGTGTTTGGACTAGAGTCCTGCACGGGTCCATTTTTTTCGGACGCGTACCCGACCCGTACCCGCAATCCGCAACTGGGACCCGACCCATACCCAAACCCGCGATCCATAACCAGGACTTGCGACCCGCTGACCATCAAGAATCAGAAAGTGCTGTCATTGTAAACCGGAAGTGGCATCATCAGAAGTAGGCGTGATCAGAAAAAAGGAGTAAAACAGGAAGTGCTGTCATTGTAAACCAGAAGTAACATCATCGGTAGTAGAAATGCTCAGAAAAAAGGCGTAAAAATCGCTATGGCGAAGATCCGCGACCCGACCCTCAACCCGCAGAACCACCTACCCGCTTCTATACCAGCACCCGGAACTTCTACATTCAACCCGCAGGGTTGCACGTTTTATGACAGAACTATTATTAAAGGGGCGCTTCACCTTTAAATTAACTTTTAGTATGTTATAGAATTACCAATTCTAAGCAACTTTTCAATTGGTCTTCTTGTTTTTTTAATGGTTTGTTTAATCATTTGCCTTTTTCTTCTGACTCTTTCCAGCTTTCAAAACTTGGTCACAGACCCCAACTTAAAAACAAATGTTGTGTAAGGTTACATGTGTATTATTGTAAATTTTTGTTATTCATCTTTCTAGTCAAGTCCTCTCCTATGCATATTCCAGATTCTTATTTAAATGAATGCATGGTTGCCACGGTAACTTGGACCCTAGCCAAATAAAAAGCTAAATAACTCAAAAACCACAAATACTAATTGTCTCAGAATACCACTATCTACATCTTACTAAACGTTAACTCAAACGTGAACAACCCCTTTAATTGTTCAAAGCTCTTGATGTAAGACTACTGCACAATATAGCCTTTGTATCTATATAAAGATCTCCTATTTTTATGTAGGTAGTGATTTCCAATTTTTCTTTAAATGTATATGCATAGATTAATAAGGGGATGTTATTTTAGGAGCTAATGAAGACATTTGTGTATGACAGCCTTTTGTATAGTACGTATTAAGCCAACAAGGCAATTAAAGATCTTTTGAAACTAGGGTTGAACAGTATTCCTGGTACATATAACATAATTGGGTGAATTAACAACACTGTATTATTTCTGGCAGCCTATACTCTGGCAATAAAGTGATTATAAACTTGTAACTGAAAAGCTTTGTTTTTTTTGTTTTTTTTAAATGGGTTCACTTGAAGAGAATGTAGTAATAACATATTAAAGAAGGGGTGTAATTATGATTGCTTTTTGCTTCTGTGGGAAGCAGTTTTTATGAGATCACTAGCAATTCCCTTATAGGTTTGCCCCCACAATCCCTTTTTATATTTATTCCAGTTCTACCAGTTTTTTCTTAACTACTTCCCAGTAAGCAACAAAACCATAATGTTATCTAAGAATAAAGTTTGAATGCCCAGTCATCTGTAGTAACCATCCAGCGGAGGCATTTGTTAAGCATTCGCCCATTAAAATCGCCCATCTTATTGGTTGCTATGGGTTACTGCATCTGGGCAAACAGAATGCCTCATAACATATAGGATTAGCCTACACCTTTCTGAGACTGTTACATTGCAAATACTGTGCTCAAGTAAGTGAACCAATTTTAATTGAGCTTAAATGAAAACTATACCTCCAAATGAACACTTAAGCAACAGATAATTTGATATAAAATAAGTGGCATATTAAAGAATCTTACCAAACTGATATAAATATTTAAGTAAATATTGCCCTTTTACATCTCTTGCCTTGAACCACCATTTCATGATGGTCTGTGTGTTGCCTCAGAGATCACCTGACCTGAAATATTTAAACTCTAACTGTAACAGGAAGAAGTGTAGAAGCCAAAGACACAACTCTGTCTGTTAATCATGTGACCTAACATTTTGTTTGTGTGCACTGTGAATCCAAGGATTCCAGGAGGCAGCCCTTATGTTTTTTTAAATAGCAATTTTCTATTTAGGATTATCCAGAGGCACATGCTACTAAAAAAGTATATTATTACAGAGGAGTGTCCCCTGTTTCCATTGAGAGAATAAAACCCGAGACAAATTAGATATTATATTGTTACAAAATTAAAAGAAATAAGTTTACCTGTGTAGGGTTGTCACCTGTCCTGTTTTGACCCAGACACCCTGGTAATTTGAAGGGCTGCCTGGGTCAAAACTGCCTGCCAGGTTTTGAAAATTAGGAAAACTGGGCAGGATTCCATATGATTGACATGGCGACTGGCCGACATGGTCCCCAAGCTCTGTGGGACGTGGTCCCCAAGCCCCTTGGCTCACAGTGTAATGCAACCTCTTTATTATATTGTTTCATTGTGAATTTGGAATTTTTGTACTTTAAGTCCCTCTGGTTTCCATAATGGGTTGTCACCCTCATATCTTATTATCTTTTCTTATTTTCCATAATGCCAAGGTAGGGCTACCAGCTGTATACTGCTTTCATTTGTGGTCAAAAATAGTCCTGCTCTGACCTGTATCTGCTTATAAGCAGTTGTTTGTTTATACAGCTGAATACAACTGAACATGGGGCCATGCTATCAGGAGACTTGCCCCCCTGGCATTGTAAGAAGACAGGTGCATTTCATGGAATATAAAAACCTGGTAGCTTTAGGTCTGATGGGAATGGAGTAGAGGATGCAACTCATTAAGATATATTAGCAACATTATTCATTTTTACTGTAATACAAATTGTGCAATTTGATAAAACAGTGTTCTACATTTGTTTCCCATCTTTGTAGAAACATGCACCAGCTGCTGCCCACAGTTAGCCTCCCACACATCAGGGATCCGATTCACATTTGTTTAATAAGGCAAGATCCATGGCAACTGCAGAACTGTATTAGCTAAAACCTAGTTACAAAGAGCCTGAATCTATTTTTCTCTTTCTGAAGACAGGGGAAAAAATTAGAGCTGGAAGAAGACTGCAATGTAATATTTAGAAAAATATAATAATTGATTATTAATAAAACACATGTATTACACAAATATTATGAGTTTTGTTTAGTACAAAGTGTACAGATATTGAAAAAACAGACTCTCACAAACCATGTTACATAAACAACAGACATTGCTATCATTAGTCACATTATCCCATGGTAACCTGTGAACTAGTAATCTGTTCCTGGTATTACAGAAGTTCCAAAACTGGGGACATCCCAGAGTGTTCAAATTGGAGTACACAGAAGGCCAGTCTTAATGAATATTGGTTGATATTTAGGGTAAACACTTATTTTCAGGCCTAGTACTCTATCAAGGTGGCTATTGCATTAAATGTATTTTGTTTCTATAATGCTCTCAAAAGCTGAAACTGAGCTGACAAAAGTCCAAAAGCCTCTTCATTAGTGCAGTATGGTACTCCCCAGGGAAGAATTCACAAAATCAGTACTGTTCATAGCTAGTGATGGGCAAATAAATTCGCCCTAGGTGAATTTGTGGCGAATTACCAACATTCGCCGATGGCGAAAGTTTCGTCGAAACGCTCACGAAAATTTGCCGCGTTTTATGTTTTGTCGCGCGTCGAGTTCGTCGCTTCACTTCAAAACAGCACAATCTGTGCAGTGAAAACTATTTTTCAAAATAAATATATATTAAAATATGCCTTTTTAATGTTTCACCATTTTAAACAATAATCACAGATGTTTTTAAGAAGCTGGCAAAATGGGATGCCTTTT
>CM044434.1:60434452-60452129 GCA_024363595.1 Xenopus borealis | reverse complement strand
GAGGGAATGTCCCTCCAAAAAAAGGGACCGTTGGGGGTATGCATTTCACCTGGCAGTTTTTATACAATGCCACAGATTCGCCCATCACTATTCACAGCCTGTAAAGAGAGATCCCAGGTATTCCCCTGTATAATTCAGCAGGAACAGTCTGTAAGTTTGCTCATAGCCTGAACAGAGAGATGTCATAAAACTATGGCAGCATAGTTATTCCTCTGTACTAAGCACAATTCAGCAATAACAGCCCCTAAGTTTGCACATAGCCTAAACAGAGAGATCCCATAAATTTATGGCAGTATACATATCCCTCTGTACTAAACAGGAACAGGAACAGTCCCCTAAGTTTGCCCATAGCTCATAAAGAAAGAACCGTTAAATCTATGGCAGCAGAGGCATTCCCCTGTCCTAAGCACAATTCAGCAGGTACATATACAAAGTCTCTTCATAGTCTGTAAAAAGAGTTATAATCAAACTATGGCCACATAGGTATTCCCATGTAGTAAGCATAATTCAGCAGGAACAGTCAACTAAGTTTGCTCATACACTGTACAGAGAGATAACATAAAACTATCATAGCATAGGTATCCGCTGTATTAAGCCCAGTACCATTATCCCACATCCACACTCCCTTCCCAGAAATTATTATCCCATTGTTTCTATAGGCACCATCTCTCCCTACTACACCTGCAATCCCACAGCCAAACTCCCTTTCCAGAGACTATTATCTCACTGTTACTATAGGAACCATCTCGTCCTACTATACCTGTTATCATCCAGCCACAGTCCTTTCCAGAGACAATTATCCCATTGTTTCTATAGGCACCATGTCTCCCTACTATACATGCTATCCCACAGTCTCACCCCATCCCAAATAAGTGGAAAGGACCCCAATATTTGCAGAGAAAACTGCAGATGCTAGGTGGTAGCTGAAGAGCAGATCATGTAAATCAGGGGTGTCCAACCTGCATCTCGAGGATCCCATGAGGCCCAGAATGGATATGAATGCGGCCCAGCTTGAAATGCTTTGTTCGAGAGGATACGTCACATTGCAAAGGATATAGGAGTAGCAGGAGGGAGGGACTCTGCCCATTGCACAGTTAGTAATAATAGTAGTAATATAATAATATTCAATATCCAGGTGTCCCATAATCCAGTGTATAGCTTTATCTGGTTATCCAACTGGTATTGTAGTTTTTTTCTGTGCATTTGCTTTACTTTTACAAATCAAAAGTGTTAGTGAATTTCATGTGTGGCCCCAGAAAATGTTTCTTTTTCCAATGTGGACCAGGGAAGCCAAAAGGTTGGACCACCCTTGTTGTAGATGGCTTTTAATCTGGCATATGCTCTTCATATAATATGCAAAGTACAATCTGAAATCAATTGAACTGTAAAATGTGTTTGGAAGGTGAACAACTGTTTAAGGATATGGCACCAGCTAAACAAAAACTGTTCACTGGCTCCATATCCATCAACACTGACCCCAATAAGTAACAATACTGACTACTTACCTGGGATTGAAGATAAGGGATAAGAAACTGCTTTTGGGCTCCAGAATCTTCTATCGAGGCACCTTCTAGACATGGAAAAAGACCAGATCCCCATGTTCCTAAAACAAAGAAAAGCAGTGAGTTGTGGTACCTACAGCTGAAACATTACATGACATCTGTATCAATAGGAAATACTGTGTACAGATCATTAACCAGCTTTGAAACATATAGCACTATAAATACACTGACCCCAACTAACCCAACTATACTAAGTCATGGGAAACTGAGTTAAACCTCAATCCTTGAGCAAAACTGGCTGGACATTCCAAATAATCACAAAATGCTCAATAAGCAATAAATACCAGGAACAATGGAAACTCCTGTCTCTACCCACTATTCAGGCTGAGGAAGGGACTCCTCCCAAGCAAAGGACCCCCCCCCCCAGTTCCACCAGACTGAGCAACAGCAGCACCACTGATTGGAACCATGGCTGATGTAAATGGGCTGCTCACCTAAAAAATGCAAATGAGGTCTGTCTTTAATATGTAAATGAGTCAATCACTTTAGAAATATAAATGAGCTGTCCAAAATAGTCAGCCACAGCTAAGCCAATGCCTGCATTTGTTAGTGCTCATGCGTATGGGCGGAACCAGGAATTCTGACCAACTTCAGTTAGTAATATTAGAGTTGCTAGCTACCCAGTCCCTTATGCTTATGATAGGTATGTTGGCAACAGAGGATCTGTGATCAGAACAGTCACTTCAGCCTGTATATGGAATACTGTGATATGTATGATTAATTGCATGAGAGAGACTAGTCTCTTCAAGTATGACACACTTTGGCCCTGTGACACACATGGTAATTAAAGTCCTCTTATCTGCCAGGGTGCATGGTCTAGCTGGGGGCACACAAAGGAAAAGCACATAGGGTATATAATATTGCTTGGGATTATGGTAATAGTTCTAGTTAACCTTGGGGTTGGAAATATATATCATGCTTTGCATGCACGTGAATACATAGGCTGCTTTTTCCAGGGCTGCTTTTTCCTCCCAGTCTGGCCCTGGATATGGCAGTGCAGTAACTGCACTAACTCAATAGGCCACACATACAAAGCAATGCTCTGTGAACTTAATAGTCTGTGTATGTGCTGCACATCTAATTAGCAATAAATGTCATATAAACCTCACTCGTCAACACTTCCCCTTTAAGAGCAGGGAACAGAGGTGAATTCACACCTGGGAATTTAACATTTGGTTCAGTCCGTTGGTTGGCACTGTGGTGAGAGGTAAGTGTACTTTTCCTATGAGAGATTTTTTGCCAAATAACCTTTATTTTTGTGCAAACAGAGGGGGGAATTTGGGTAATGTCCACTCCCAGACTAGCAAGTGTTGCGCCTGCTGGAAGTGACACAAAGCTCAAGTTTAGGGGAAAATAGATTTCTGCTTCCTCTGTATTATATAGGAAATATTAGGCACTAAATTCATTAACTTTTTATTCTCTTTTCTATACAGATTGCTACAGAGCTTTTCCTGCTCTCCGTGATTTTTTTGTACTACACCTGCCTAATAACACCTGGGTTTTTTTTGGCTTCTCCATTGTTCAGTCAATTACATCTTTATCTGAACAGTGTAAGAGAGAGCCAGGGGTTCTTTAGGGAGCCCCGTTTGGGTGCCCCGGCCTTGTGCCGCCCCCTATTTTTTCCCATCTGAGAATTTTCTTCAAGGGGTAATATTGCAAATTCAACTGATTCAGCACATGATTTCTTCTTCAGCGAGTCTGTCCTAAATTCACTTGGGGGGTGGCGTTCCAAGTGGCTTTGTGAATATGAGCCTATACGGTTACTGTAGATGGGATTTACAAGAAGCCAATCCATCAGCAGCATTAATAATGGGCTTTTATGATTGACTGGAACTATGTTTCATACAAAAGGGAGAATATAGAGAAGGAAATAAATGGATGGCTAATTCTAAGCAACTTTTCATTACATTTTTGTCACTGACCCCATCAAAAAACAAATGCTCTGTAAGGTTACACATTTATTGTGCTTGGTAACTTTTTTCAAATCAGTGTATGGTTGCTAGAGTAATTTGGACCCTAGTAACCAGATGGCTGCAACTGCAAACTCAAGAGCTACTGAAGAAAAAGCTCAATAACTCAAAAACCACAAATAATAAAAATGGAATAAAGTGCAAAGTGTCTCAGAATATCACTCGCTCCATCATACAAAATGTAAATTTAAAGGGGAACAACTCTTGACTTAATTTTGCCTGATTATGTCTATTTGTACCTGTAGGTTTCAACGATGGACGCGGCGCAGAGAAATCCATCTCTTCTGGTAATGCCTCAGTGTAAAATAAACTCTCTCTCATCTGAACTGCTGTTTCCCTTTCACTCTTCTATATAAGCTCTACTTAAGCAGCTGTCTGTCTGCACTGCTTCCTTTTATACATATAGGTGGGAGCTGCCATACCATGTGCCTCTGTGCAGGTAGAACTGACATCCAGGGAAAGTTTATTTCCTTTTCAGAATAAAATGTCCTTATTCCTGGTATGTTTGACCAATAGAAACCCCAAACCCTTTTCGGTCTCATTTAGAGCCATTTAGTATTCTGTTTCTAATGCGCTTTCCTTTCACTTACAGAAGCTGTTCTCCGTCCTGAAGAACTTCAGGGTGGAATATATGGATTTTGAGGCCCTCGCCTCTTATTACTGTAAAATGATATATTATTTAACGGAAATGTGTTTTTCCTGCAGAACATCACTACCGGGTCTGTTTCGGAAGAAACACCATGCATGTAAAACATAGACTTATTTTACTATTGCCCCAGTATTAAGTTCAAGGGCTATAAGGTTAGACAATGTCAATGTTTTATTAACGATTAATTATATTTTTCTTTTTCTGAGTGCACTTCCTTCTTATGTGCATTTCTTATGTTTCAGGAAGTGCTCGAGAGGCAACAAATCACCCTTAGGAATCGTGCCAAGCTGCCTCCTGTAAGTGTCACTGGTATTATAATTATTATAGGAGAGGTAATTAGTCACTGTATGTCTCTATAATAATTAATAAGCTTATTATTCATTGTATCTCCTGCTCCCCCGAGGGGGACATCTAAAGTCACCCATCTAAGTGCCATTTTCACCAGCAATAAAAATGGGGTTATACACATAGAGTTTTATCACAAGGGGCCACATGGGCACAATAATGACATTGGTACAAAGAAGTGCTTAAAGGAAAACTATACCCTGAAAAGGAATTTTTGAGCAACAGAAAGTTTATATCAAATCAAGTGACATATTAAAGAATCTTACCTACCTGGTTTTTATATTTCAATAAATATTGCCCTTTTACATCTCTTGCCTTGAACCATTATTTCATGATGGTCTGTGTGCTGCCTCAGAGATCACCTGACCAGAAATATTTCAACTCTAACAGAAAGAAGTGTGGAAGCAAAAGACACAACTCTGTCTGTTAATTGGCTCATGTGACCTAACTTTATAGTTTGTTTGGCATATTTGTGTGCACCGTTGGATCCTAGGATCCCAGGAGACTGTCCTTATTTTTTTAAATGGCTATTTTCTATTTATGATTACCAACATGGCACATGCTACTAAACAAGTGTATTATTATGAAAATGGTTTATTTACACGAAGCAGGGTTTTACATATGAGTTGTTTTATGCAATATCTTTTTATAGAGACCTTCATTGTTCGGGGGTTATAGTTTTCCTTTAACATCGACTATCTTCTTCCACAGGATCATCAAACAAGAGTGCAGAACCGGAGACAGTAACTTGAGTATCTGCAGCTGCAGAATGTAAGTTCACCTGGGATCACTGTCCCTGATGCCTTTCTTGGGTGTTTAACCACTAGATAATGAACTTTGATTGGTGTGTTGCAATCAGGGCCACTGCACAAGGGGTGATTTGCCCACTGGTTTTTCTCCCTATGATGAGAAAAGGCTGATGCTCATAGTTACAATGCCATCAGCTGCAGGGAATCCCACACCCTCACTGCCCTCAGTATATAAGGTACTATTAGCAGCACATATACAATAATCCTTTCTTTCCAATTTGCTCCAATCCTTGTGCCTCACCTGCGCTCATAGACAACACCTTGACCAGCTTTACAACAAGCTCATGGAGAGGGAGCAGAGCAAAACTGCAGGATGCTGCTGGGTATGTACTTTGCGCTTAACACTTTCAAGTATAGTATGACTACTTGTTCCATTGAAACAATGAAGCAATAGTTATCTTTCCTCTAGCCGCGACATTTTTGACAGACAAACGAAACATAGATCCTATACCTACCTACATGAGTGTATACAAAGTCTACGTTTCCCTTGATCTGAATGTTATGCTATGTTTTTCTCCTACTTCTGTGAAATATTAACATGCTTCATTTTTTCTCCACTGGAAAACTAATCTTTAAATCTCCTTTTTTATTTAGTAACAGGGTTTTGCATTTTTTAGGACTCAAGTGCACAGAAAGACAAAACCACAACTAAGCCTTCAAAATTATCAACAACAATCAAAGTCATTTGGGTGGAGGGGCAATTGTTTCATTAAGGCTAAGGCCAGATGGGGAGATTCGGGGGAGATTTGTCACCTGGCGACTTCTCGCCCCCGAACCTCTTTAAGCCTCGCCGGTGCACAGCGGTGCCTAGCTATTCGGGGAGGTTCGTGGGCGAGAAGTCGCGGCGAGAAGTCGCCAGGCGACAATTCTCCCCCGAATCTCCCCGTCTGGCCTTAGCCTAAAACAAGCTTTTCTGTGGGGCCCCTTGCTAACTTTATTAATACTTTAATATTGCAAAACAATAAGTATATTTAACTTTATTTGAATATTCGACTATTCGATGGTCGAAGTACTTCCCCTTTAAAATTTTATTCGTCGACCTAGTTTGCCAGATCAAAGCTACTGAACTGGGTATCATTATTTTTGATCGAATAAAAAATATTCGATTGATCGAAAAAATCGATCGATTCGAACAATTTATCGATCGATCGAATATTTCCTATTCGACCAATCAAATTGCAGTAAAATCCTTCAAATTCGAAGGATTTAACTTCCCTAACTATTCACATGGTCGAATTTTGATTTTTTTTCAATTTGAAATTCGACCAATGATAAATCTGCCGCCTCATGTGTGTAGTAACTCATACAAATGGTATCCACCTCTCACTGAACACATGGGGCAGAAGGAGTCCAGAAAAAGCGCACAGTGATAGGTAGATGCCAGTCATGCCATTAGTGCACCCATGGGAAGGTAGCAGGTTGTATTAGCATTTTCTCAATGGGTGAAGTAAACACCACATGTCATGTAACCTCAGAATCCTTTAACCTTTATATTGGGACAGATTGGCTCAGGTGACCTGGAGAAAGTGAGGTTTTCTGAGGCAAACTGATTGACAGGGGCAACGTAAGTGCTATTCTATATTTCCCTGTTTTTCCCTATTGATGGCAACCCTATATCCATTGGATATATGTGGCTGAAGGATGCATCAGAGCCTTGCGGCCAGAGACTTAGTTACAAAGAAAGGAGAAACAGGGCTTTCTGAGTAACTCTATCCTGTTTATTAAATTTATTAACTACATGCTAGAAAGGGAAAGGCCTATGACTAAGGACTAGTTGAGTCCAAATCGCATCAGGCAAGGATGTGTCTACATGCTTTTATGTTATGTTTTCTAATAGCTAATAGTAAAGGAGAAATATTTTTATTGGAGGTGCCGGCCATTTTTTTTGAGAAACGAAACAGGAGCTTTTTTCTTTCTGATGATGCAAAATATAAAAGCAGTTATAAATTCTGAATAATTTAAATATATTGTGATGTGCATAAATGATTCTAAGAATTCATTTGCACAACCATGAACAATGACAATAGAGGTCAATAATAAGGGCAAAATTGATGGACCCACTGTTCTTCATCTGTCCTATTACTCAGGCAATAAACATTAATTTTCTATTTCATTCCAAAGGCAGACATACAGTATATTAAAGTCAGGGTAACTGCTAAGTGCATACCAGAACTAAGGTATCTCTGAAAATATGAACTCAAACACATCTTGATCCTTATGGATAATATCAAAGATATCATCTCACATACTATTTCAGTGCATGCAGTAAAGCCAGTGCTGGCATAGACCTTACACACATGGGGCCCTATTTACAAACGTTCATCATTCCTCAACGCAACAGTTTTGTGCGTTATTTAAGGATTTATTTATTTACAGAACAATTCATCAAAGTTTTTTCGCATGCACTAATAGAGATATCACAAGTGTTAATAGAATTAAACCTAACCCATAATTCACAATAGCTTTTAATAATTCATAATAACTTTTAAGTGATAAAAGCAATAATTACTGTGAAATTTAACACCTCCCAGGAGTAGGAGCTACTACATAACATCAGATGGACTAATAGAATAATATGTAGTGAAGGGCTGCAATTAAAGGCCTTCATGAGGAGCTGGAGCTTTGCATACAGCCACTAACACATTTCCATGGTGTCTTGGGCAGGTCCAATATGCACTACGTTCTGTGTAACTACCGGGGTTGCAGGGGGTCCGCCTCCCCTCTAGTTATGTATCTGGTCGGGGAATTATATCAGGTTTCCCAAGAAAAGGAATGACTGAAAAACTGTAAAAAGAGACTTCTACTCTGTCAGCGGCATCCCAAATTTCTTAGGTGCTATAGATTGCACTAATAACCTGTGCCAATCTCAAATGGTTTAAAATAATGCACAAAATAATGCACAAAATAACGCATGCTATAATAACCCGCACACAATTCACTGAAAATGAATTGAAAAAAAATTGCTTCTTAAGTCAGACAAGTGAACTTTTAGCGAATCGATTGTTATAAAAATATAAGAAGTGCTGTAATTTTTAAGGCATGCAATAATAACACTTACTTTTTCAACCTTTTGTGAATCAGCTCCATAATCTGTATTCTTTTAACATGTTCCACAAATAGTTTGGAATAGCAAAGATATTTGATTGTATATAAGATGTTTGGATCGGATCTTTACTAAAGGCAATAGGAGGAAGAAGGATAGGATTTGGGGCATTTTGCAGCCATGTTTTAGTCACTGAAATGCCCCACTTGCCTTTCCAAATGAAGATGGTGCCATCTATGTAACACTGCCAAAGGAACGGATCACCAAACAGACGCAACAGGGGAACAATAAGGTAACAATTATAAGAAGAATTCTGTGTAAAATTACATAACATGATAGATTAGATAATTCAACCATGCCAATACAAAAAATACAACAAGAAATATCCCCATTTAACTTACAAGCGGAGATTATGAGTGATAAGTAGTGAAGCTGTAAAAGTGGCCATAGACGCACCAATAATATTGTAAAAAAAGTTTTATACACTATTCAGTGCGTCTATGGCAAGAGACCAGCCAAACTGATATCAGCAGAAGACTCGGATCGGCGGCTCGTCGATTGGGCTGGCCGGAAAATATTGATCGGGTGCCTTTTAAGGCACCAGAACATAAGCCACTGTTAGTGCTGATTAGGGATGCACCGAATCCACTATTTTGGATTCGGCCGAACCCCCGAATCCTTCCCGAAAGATTCATCCACATACTGAACCGAATCTGAACCCTAATTAGCATATGCAAATTAGGGGTGGGAAGGGGAAAAAATTTTACTTCCTCATTTTGTGCCAAAAAGTCACGTGATTTCCCTCCCTCGCAATAATTTGGATAGGCAAATTAGGATTCGGTTTGGCCAGGCAGAAGGATTGGCCGAATCCGAATCCTGCTGAAAAAGGCTGAATCCTGGCTGAATCCCGAACCGAATCCTGGATTCGGTGCATTCCAAGTGCTGATCATCAGATACAGGAAAAATTCAATCATTTCTACCTGTATATCTGACAATTCAGCTCTATCGGTTATTAATGAAAAATCTTTCCTGCGACCAATGGTTACAGGAAAGATCATAATTATTACATAGATTGCCACCTTTAGATTCTCTGTTTCTACAAAGTGACTACATTTAAAAATGAATAGTTAAGCCTATAGCATTACCTTGAATTCTTTAAACAAAACAAAGATTCAAGATTAAGAGATGTTTTTCTGTATTTTGTTCAGTGGTCATGGCTGGATGAGAGTCTGACCACCTGCATTAAAGTTTCTGGCTGGGTGAAGCTCTTAGTACTTGCACTTAAGCTCATGGCTGAGGGATATCTTGCGTATTGTTTGGATTGGTTTTGAACCCTCACTGGACTCATTTAGAGATTGTTGTGTGTGTTCAAGGCTGAGTGATAGACATAAAGTGATACCTGTGGCACAAAGTCTGGATGAAAAGTGTCCCGAATCTCTGGCCAAATGGGAGAGACTAATACAAATGAAAGTTGAGGATATAGCTTTGATCTTCCTGTAATCCAAAGCCCTATTTAGCTCATTTGAATAACTGAATAAACATCCTCTAAACTCAGTCTCTGAATTTATGCAGGTCTCCTGCAGGTGAGGGGTATAGGGCTCACTGCACTAATATCCAGAAGTGACCGTGCTGGAAGTGACGTCATGTGCATCCATCCATGTGACGTCACATCAGTAAATTGGGGAGCTGTTAGGTGCCTAGGGTTGGACCAAACAGCACCCCCATTGCTCACTGTTGCTCAATATCAATACTTATGTAAAGTAGAAATTATTAAAATATAGCAATGAATAAAATATGGACAAGAAAGGGAGACTTTCCTAATTCCTCTGTGAAAAGCATGCAAGAAGTTGGAGAGTGAGTGATTAGTCTGAACATAAAGAGAAAAGTAAACAACAAAAGGAGCAAGAAAGGACTCAAACAACAAACTAGTTTTTCCAGGCTAATGAAAGGGACTCTTTCCTTCTTGAAACTTCATTATGAAGACTATCAGTCACTTAAATCACTGTAATGTCATAGAAAGAAACATTGAAGCTCTAAACCAGAGATTAACAAAGTTGGGCTTTCTAGGGAGCCCAAATGTGAATACCTGTGTTGGAATTGGGTCAAGGGTCTGTTGACTTTTCATGCCAGTTGGCCTGCCCCGGGATGTTAAAATCGACTAATGAATCTTTTAAGGCTTCTCCTGTGACCCTGTGTGTGTGCCTTTTTGGCAATTGAGGCAAACAAAGCTGGCCATACACGGGCAGATAAAGCTGCCGATATCTGTCGTTTAGACCGATTTGACAGCTTATCTGCCCGTTTATGGGGGCTTCCGACAGGTCTTCCCGACCAATATCTGGACACGATATCGATCGGGAAGTTCGGAAGTCCATTGCACTTCTCGTAATCCGATTGTTCGGCCATAGGGCCAAACGTTCGGATTACCCCGATGTAGCCCTGCCAGTTAGTGGCATATTGGGGAAAGATCTTTGCATCTATGGCCAGCTTTACCGATTGGACCTTGGTATGGAACATGTGTAATGGCTTGGAGCTCAATATTGATACTTTTCTAACAACTGGCCATGTATTTTCTTCAACTGAAAGAGCGCACACCATCTAGATAGGCTGGTGTCTGTGATGAGGATTAAACTGAGGATAAAACTGTTTGGATAGGGGTGATCTGGATTTGGGATGGACCTCTCTCATCCATTTTAGATACTCTTTGGACTTTTTTGTCTTGTAAAGCTTGGAAACAATGGAATTCTAGTTAAAGCTGTTGCATGTGGATAAGAGTGAAAGGGTCTACCTCTTTGGTGAATGTCATCAGGCATTCTTCATTGATAACAGAATTGAGGGGGTTGTGGAATTGAGCTTTATAATCTTCTTTTTAGTAAGAAATACACTGTGGACCTAAGAATCAAATATGAATTCTGTGAAAACAATATTCTGGGATAGATTTAAGCTCAAGGATGTGGTTACAATATCTGGTGATAAGAAGTTCTCTAGAGAGAAGAACAGATGAGTAAATCAGGCAGCTTGAATTTAGTCAAGATTGGGGCTGTAGCAATGCTGATAGCCTGAAATGGATCAGAAATGTATTGGTACTTTGTTCTGGCTGAACATGGTATTAGGACCATGCCTGCTATATCTGCCACTTTTGCCTGAAACCTCTTGAGAGTTTTACCCAAAGGCGAAGGTTTGTCAACATTTATCTGATAAATCTTCATAATTTAAGGGAAAGTATAATCACCTTTTTTTGTGTGTGGGTGTAATCTATTCTGGGTGGCTGTTGTAGCTAGGAACCAGCAGTCATTTAGAAGGCAGAACAGGAGCATCCCTAAGCAGACCAATGTTTAATGTGACTAGGATGTGGGGATGAGAATGAAAGAAAAACCCAAGAGCATGCCTTTGTCTAGTAGAAGATGGTGGACAAATGAACAGCATAGAAGCATGTCTAATAAAAACACCATGAAAATTACCCTAGGTCCCATTAGTATGGCAAAGCAAATTAATTCCATGTTGCTTTGAAGAGTATCAATGTAGCTTAGAAGCATACATAATGGTTGGAAACCCCCCAGGTTGCTCTCCAGGATAAAGAAGCAGGGGGGAGTGCATAAGCATGTCACTAAAGAGGGGTAGAAAATAGAGAGAATGAATGCTCTCTTGGAAAATAAGGAACATACCCTACATAGCCTGTCATCTTGCCTCATAGAGAGAGACTCCCAATATTTAAGCTTTTGCACCTTTGCTTCTGTGGGACTACATGTGATTAGCCTGAGAAGGACAGTTCAGTTATATTATTATTCTATTTTCTTGTATATCTTTCTTTTCTTCTATTCATCTTCCATTTTCACAAACTGCTGTTTGGAAAGTCAGGCCTGGAAACAGAATATCAGCTCAAGTTATTTAGCTTCCTAAAAAATTATATGGCCAAAAATTCCATATTTTACAACCTAAAATTTCAGCTTGTCAATAGCAACAATGATCCAGGACTTCAAACTTGTCACAGGGGGTCACCATCTTGGAAAATGTCTGTGACAATTACATGCTCAGAGGGCTCTGAGTGGCTGTTGGGAAGTTAGTTTGCCTGTAATATAAGATGATGCTACAAGGCTAAATTCTGATGCTAGTTACACTGGTTTCTGTGCTGCCATGTAGTAATTATCAGTAACTAATCAGTCTTATATTGTGACATTTCTATTCTATATGTACTGTGAGTGGGTCCCTAAGCTCAGTAAGTGACAGCAGCACAGAGCATGTGAATCAGTGACTCAGCAGAAAAGAAGATGGGGAGCTACTGGGGCATCTTTGGAGACACAGATCTTCCCTGCTAAATGGATGTGGTTGCCTTGGGCTTGTACAGAAGCTCAAAACATAATGTACAACTTTTCTAGCTACTTCTTTAGTTATGCTTTACTTCTCCTTTAAGGTGCAGCAGAGGATCAATATGGTGGGGGTTGGTGCTAATATAGCCACTGGTTTTGGTAAATGAAACATGTTCAGCCACAATGTCCTGATACAGTCGACTCATATCTATGACTGGCACATGGTGACAGTAGGTATGAAAGCTTTTTGCACAACTCCACAAAATTTCTCCCACCAGTGATGACAGTTAGACAGTTACCATGACAACCTTTTGCATCAGTGAATTTAGATGGAATGGATCTAAACATACCAAGATATGATCTAACATATTTTACAATGAAAGCAGCTAAAGATGCATGTCAGGATAATCCAAAATGATGGTTTGATGAATGAATTGCTGTCCAGGGCTGCAGACTAGTCTGAATGAGCTGGTGCATCTGATTATTTGAGAGCCAGCTCTCCCTCCTTCCTCTAGAATGTCTGTGTCTATGAAACTAAGCCTTGTGGAATCGGTGACCTTTATTCTGGAGTTACACAATACCTTAATTTACATCACCATCTCGGCAGAGCTGCAAGTTCCAGGTATTTTTATTACCACTATGTATGTAATGTTGAACAAGTGTTCAACATTGCAACCGTAAACATATTTATTCTCTTTAACCCTCTATAAAAGAGGATTTTGTTTATGATAATAACACTGAAGCGAAAGCACTGCAATATCAAAAAAGAGTGCAGTATTGTTTCCAATTGGAGATCGAGGATGGTTTTTCTAAAACATTTTTATAAAGTTGAAGCTAAAATATATTTTTTTAATTGGAGATCTCATCCACCTTCTGCAAATTTGATTTCTTTACAATTGCCAGTTTTGGTGAGGGTCTTCTTTATTACGCCACTGCTCAACAGTTCCACACTTTCCAACACTTAAATCAGTTTTACTGCAGTAACTGAAATAGAAAATTATTTAAAATTGCAAGATGCTTTAGCTCTTAAAATGGGTCTATACTAGCACCATGGTCTGATTTGCTAGTTGTGTCTACTCTGATGTAACTTACAACCAGCAGTGGATTAATGGAGTTTGGAACTTGGGTGCATGTGTGCCTGGATCTGTACGTATCCAGGGCACATGCACATGCTTTGCCTGCGTTCTTCTATCAGGTGCACCCAGTGCAAATAAAAATAAACATTAAAAGATTCATAAAAAGAAATATTTACTTTTTTTTACATAAAAAAAAAAACTAGATGAACCCCTGATCACACCCCTAGGCTATAGGCTAGGTAAGCCTATGCAGTAATACGCTCCTGCTTATAACTGCTTGACCTGGAAGTAAGTACAGTTCTTCCTATATGAGCTGTGCCTATACATCTTTAGTGTTATGCCAGTTAAATAAAACACATTTAAAGGGCATGTAAATGTACACCAGTGTGCAATTTTACAAAGCAGTGCAAATCTCTGGTATCAATATATTGAGCTTGATTGTATTATTTTACAATGGAGTGGAATTTTACATTTTAGGTAAAACCTGGTGAGCTGTATCCATTTAGTAAATGAGTCTACTGTGTTTCAGTGGAAGGAAATATTGATTTGTCTCATAGTCAGTCAATACTGCAGTCCAAGGCTAATTTTCAAGGCTCCAGAATCGCTACAATTAAACCACCTATAATCCAACTTACCCTGACTTCTTCCATCTTATTAACGTAATTTTAGAGTCAAATTTAAATTAAGCAATGTTGTTATTAGATGCTCGTTTATCAATTCCATTGAGTCACAGCAGGCCATTCCATAGATAGCCATGTTAACATATTCTTCTATATCTATAATACATATACCGGTAATGGAAATTCTACATATTGAGTCCTGTAATTGGTTCTGCTTTTTATGTATTTCAGTTCATGCATGCCCACTACTGCTTATTCCACCACCGCTACCAACAATAGTTCTGTGAATGTTAATTTCTGTTACCAGTCAAAGCACTATATATTATACTTTATAAATTATATTTAACCTCTCCTGTCTTTTGAATCTTTAATATTAAGAATTGGCTTCTTAAAATATATACATAATGAAGTTTATATGTTGATGTACAGCAAAGCCACAGTTATAAATTTGGCACAGGAAATAATTGATAACCTGAATTTTTGTGGACCTTATATCAAGTATTAAAAGACTCTCAGCTGTGTGGCTAGGTTTCTTCATACCAAGCATTTTTTAAATAATCATTTTATCTACAACAGAGAATAAATTGCTCTTACGTACCTCTCACAACCAGTCGCTCCTGGCTGGGAGCAGGGAAGAGATGTAGACCTTCAGACCAAGACTTAGACTTTGGGAAGTGTCGGAATAGGTTGCGGATTTTTTTTGTGACCACACCAAAGCATGCAGCTGTTGTCTCAGTCCGTCTCTGCGCCATTCCGTATTCAGATTAGATCCCAGAGGAAGCCATGAAGGAGCCAATAATACTCCCCTCCATCATTATTACTTCCAAGCAAAAGCGACTTTGGACAAACAATGAGGTCCATATACATGCACATACAATAACAATGTAGCAAGTATGTTTTCTAGGAAGAGGAAAATCACAGCCCACTGTTAAAAAAAAAAATCTAATACTATGAAAAAAAGATGGACATACTTTGGAAGATCAGTATTTGCTCAAGGTTTTTCTCCCCTGATATACACAAATAAAAATGAGTTGGAAACCAGCTTCTAGCTTCTTTGGCTTATAGAAAGATTTTGCAGCCAAGAATCTCATATGTCTGTTTTCTCTGTACCAGCTCTAGGAAAAAAAAAACTTCTATTTCTGGGGCTTTTTGTAATATAAGATAAAAAGCAAGAGTGTGCAAGACTGTAACCTAAAACCGTGCCTTGTTACATGGGGAATAATCTGCCCACAACCCATTTTCCTCTTTGCTTCTCTTTCCCATTCTCAAGTATTGTTAGCTCTTCATTTAATTCAGTCACTTAACCCTTGAGGGCCAGAGTAGTAAACGAAGCATTTTGCGTTCCATCAATAACGGATATGCCTTCTGAATATTCACAATTGCATAACTGTTACCAGAAATCAGCCACTAGCAGCCATGTATTTAAACCCTTTAGAGAAATCAGTAGTCCTCAAAAATGGAAAATCATTAATTGATTTTTGGATGAGGTTATTTTTGGATGAGGTTCACAGGCATGAAAAAGTATAGGAAATGTGTCTGCGCAGTTTAAATTTGTAAAAATTTGGCTTCTTCTCTCTTGCTGTTGGATACTGGAACTGCTCTCAGACAAAACTGTGTAAAGGACATGTTCTGCCATCTCTCGGATTTCCTTCAGATCCTTTGAAAATGAACAATATTACTAAAAAGGGCTGCAGCAATGCAAATGTGTAAGGCTATTTTTCTATGTAATAAAAGAAACAAAAGTGCCTTCCTGGGTATAGTAACCCATAGCAACTAATAAGATGTTTGCTTTCTTATTAGTTGCTTCTTGCTGTTGGTTACTATAGGTGCTTAAGCCAGTAGCAAACAATGTACAGGTACGTTTTATTCCATTTCCCTATATACATTTTTTAATTAACCTAATTTTAGAATGGTGAAGTGTGTGCCATCTGTAAAACATACATATTGACCAATACCAGTGCCAACTACCTAGGATATGTGCCCCTAGGCCTACTGTTTATTATATCATGTTAATATATTTTTGTATATTACGTACAAAACAGTTTCTCATAACAATTAAATAACATCTCAAAATATACCATTAAAGCTTGTAATACTGTTGCAGAACATAACATTACAAGTGCACTTTTTGACACATGCTAGGCCAATGCATCCTGCAGTTCTTGATCAGTAACTCGCCATGAAAATAAAAGGAAATATATAACACAGAAGTACCCCAAAACTGATTTCCTTTAACAACTGGATATTTCTAACACAGTATTATGTATTCAACTGAGGAATAAAAGTGCTACTGACTGTAATATTTCCAGTGGGTTTGTGCCAACTGTACAATGATATGAAAGTCATGGTAACTATCCTAAACACATGTATAAAGCTGCATAGTTCAATCAGGATTTTCTTTCATTTCTTATAGGATTTAGTGTGTTCCTTTTCTCTTCAGGCGGAAATTTTTACAATATCTTAAAACATCTTTTGGCCTATCTGACCTTCTTCAATATCTCTAAGATTACTGAAATCAATTACAGCTAATTAATAAACAAGCAACTGATCTTTTGGGCAAGCCAGAGAGCTGCAAGTTCCAAAAATGTTTAATTGGTTAACATTAAACCTGCCTGTTTCATTTAATTAGGTCTTTGGAAAAGTGAGATTAACAAGTCAACTCCCAAGAAAGTAAGCATGTGCTCCTTCTTTTGTGAATTCTTCAATTTCCATTTCCAGGAAATAGAATAGACAGAGAGGAACCTTTTCCATTTACTTCGGGGCTCAACAAAAATGATGAATTTTGGCATTTTCTGATGTCTCCCATTTAAATTATGAAAGGATAAATTAGTTACATAAGGTTGTAATTTGTGGAAGCAGCTGCTTAAAATAGTCTCTCACACACCGGGGGATGATGTAACGCCCAACCTGAAAAAGAAGATTTGTTTATTTATTTTTGTTGTATTCCTGTACATGAGTGTGATATCATGAACCTAACACCAAAAATTTGAAAAAATATTTTACTATTTGTCTAAAAACAAGCAAGCCTTATCTGAGAAAGCATCTTTGGGCTGTGGGTTCACAAGACTGATATCACGATGTGCCTTACTAAGATGTAAAGAGGTTTTTTCTGTGGACATGATCCCCACTAGCATCTCTTGTGGCAATTTAGTCTGCTGAATGACACTAGTCTAAAGCAATACAATAAGTCATTTAAATTGGTAGTATTGAACAAGTATATTCAGTGTCAGACTGGGATGTCAGGGGCCCACCAGTAAACCTTAGACCAGGGGCCCACCAGAAAACCTTAGACCAGGGGC
>CM044434.1:60422275-60432459 GCA_024363595.1 Xenopus borealis | reverse complement strand
AATTGGCTCATGTGACCTAACTTTATAGTTTGTTTTGTATGTTTGTGTGCACCATTGAATAGATCCCAGGGGGTGGCCCTTATTTTTTTTAAAATGGCAATTTTCTATTTAGGATTACCCAATGGTACATGATGCTAAAAAAGGATATTATTATGAAAATGGTTTATTTACATGAAGCAGGGTTTTACAAACAAATTAGCTGTTTATGCAATATCTTTTTAGAGAGACCTACATTGTTTGGGGGTATAGTTTTCCTTTAACAGAATCACACAGCTGTAATTTACACAGCAAATTGAGTGGGGCAAATGTTATCCTTAAAGAGAGACAACTTTAATATACAACAGTAGGAGTGAGCTAAATTTTGCTTGCAGTCCTGATCATGCTTACATTTTTTGATAATCCACTTTAGAATTTCATCATACAATTTGCTGCACCCAGAAAAAATGCACTTAAAAATGTGATGCCGCATGACTTTCACCTGTGTATCTAACAAGTGAGCAGATTTGGAAAAATTTCTATGAAAAACAGCTGTATCATAGTGGAGAGAGAGGTTTCTCTAACAAGGGGGCAAATTATTTTTGGGGGGTTACCCTCCTTCCCCTACATTTCCTAACATATGGCAGCTCAACTATACAGTGGGCACATGTTTAAGGCAATATGACAACTTTATTTTAATTATTAAAGGTTCCCTGGGCTTGTGTAGTGTAATGTAGTGGCTGTTACACATACTTCTATTATATGTTTAACTTCGTGCTGTATGCAAATTAGGCATCCCTAGAGTAAATGCGCTTTGACTGACGAAGTAACTGTAGCGCAACTTCACTACTGTTCACCTTGCATAGCGCTGGTGAAACTACGCTGGGTGAAATACGGCGAGTGCTAGCGAAGCCAACACAGGCACAACTACACAGGTTAGTGAATTTGGAAATATACATGGCTATTGTAGTGCTAAAAATCCCTTTCCATACCTTACACACTTCACGTGCACACAATTTTCTGCGAAGCAGTTTGCTCATCACTATACCTTGGTTCAAAGAAAACACAGAAATTAACACCCTTACCTCTCTATAACACTGTTGTTTTGTTCTAGTTCACAAGTTACTGTTTTCATCTGATCTCTCAGCTTTAGCATCCTGTAATAAAAACATTTACAAAGTACAAATATAATATACGGTGGTAATTTCGTAAAATGTACTGTTCAGAAAAAACATTTTTCCAACTGCTTCTAGGTCAAATTTACTCTTGGATATGTCAGAGAAGAAGCTGAATAGCAGGCTTACTGAGGTTTCTTCATGCAGTTGGGGAACAGAGGTAGATCAGACTGGTTTACTAAAGTACCAGACAATATCCCTGTTGGCACAGTAGGCCTCAGTCAAGAACAACAACTGTTATCCCATTCGTATTTCTGTTACGGAACTATGTAAAAACCTATACAATTTGTCACTATTTATATGTAAATGTATTGAGAGTGGGTCCAGGTTGTCAGTTTCCCTTGTGGGCCTCTGAGTAAAGTAAAGCAATTTATTTAGCAAAACTCATCTTAACCCTACTGGATGATGTATTCTACGTTCAATAACATTAAAGGAGACCTAAACCCAAAAGTGTTGATGGGTGCAACTTTGCTGGGCATCCCTTCCTCTTTTTCAAAAAGTGCACCTTGTTACTTTATATTAGAGCCCAGAGCTGCAATCTTGTATATTCGTGGACTCCCCTGGGCCAAATAAAACTGTCCACATAGGTGCAGGATTCACTTAAAATGTTTTTGTGTGTCCAGGGTACAATGTCATCAATCACAGTCATTGTGGTGCCTAGAAAATGTGTTTAGTCCTCCATTGATTGACATTATGTGCCTCTGATCATCATCATCATCATCAGCAATAAATGAAATAATGTATATTGTAAAGTTCCTAAGAACTACACTTTCATAAATAAAATTCTAAATAAAATTGGGGTGGTGTTCACTTTAATTAAATAAATAAATAACATTCCTCTACTTTTTGTTATTAAGAGAATGGTATTTAGTATTACCCGCCTTACATTATGACACCTCCGTATTCATTGTAATTGAAACACTACTGTAACTTTTATGACATTTCTAAAATCTGAAAATGTTTTTTTTAGTCACAGACTCACCTTAATGCTAGGTCTTCTTTACTCTGATTATGGCACGAAGGGAGAGGATTGTGATTTGGTTGCCTTGAAATTTGTTGAATCCTCAGAGACAGATCATCTACAGTCTAGAACAGACAGGTACAGAGGCCAGTGAGTATCACCAACCGAACATTACAAAGGATAACCATTTTCATGCAAATGTGTATGCAGAAATACTAATTGCAGTGAACACCAACACATCCTACAGTAGTGTCAGTTATATAGCTTATTTTTTAATATGTTTTTTACTAATGTGAAAAATGCAAACAGTATACTACTACCGGTATGGGATGTGTTATCCTGAATCCCGTTATCCAGAAAACTCCAAAGGGCTGTCTCTCATAGGCTACATTTTATCTAAATAATCCAATTTCTTTTTTGTTTGTAATAATAAAACAAACAGTAGCTCGTACTTGATCCCAACTAAGATATAATTAATCCTTATTGGAGGCAAAATTGGCCTATTGGGTTTACATGATTTTTTAGTAGACTTAAGGTATGAAGAATTAAAGTACAGAAAGAACTGTTATCTGGACTCGAGCATTCTGTATACCTGTCTATGATATAAATTAACTGAGGGTTCCATATTTCAAATATGTTGGAAATTTTTTTTTATCATAATAGTTGGGATCGAAGACAGATTATTCATATATTTTATGAAACCTTCTCTCTTCAGCACCAGGGACTCCGCAATGTAAGGCTTAGTAAGGCTTAGTAAGGACTTAGTAAGGCTTAGTCCAGACGGGGAGATTCGGGGGCGATCCGTCGCCTGGCGACTTTTCGCCGCGACGGATTGCCCCCGAATCTCCCCGAATCGCGCCGCTCCGTGTGAAGACGCGCCGGCGTTTTTAAGCTATGCCTAGCTATTTGGGGAGATTTGGGGGCGATCGCCCCCGAATCTCCCTGTCTGGACTAAGCCTAAGAATCAGTGTGGACAATTTTGAGGCTTGCTGCTGCAAGTACAAGGTCAAGGCAAAAACAAGTCCAGCAAATTCACAGCCTCCAATTTGTGCCTTGCAATAGAATGCTATGCACTCTTCTGTTATGCTGCAGTGCAGTCACCAGCACTGAATTGGAGTGCCTTTGTTTTTTTTTTTTAACATGAAGGAGAGACTGAGGTATTGTATGTTTTTTAATTACATTAGAGAAATAATATGATCAGATCACAAGGAGTTAGTAAGTTTCCTGGTGGGAGAACTTTACATCATGTTGACACCACTAATGCTAATGCTTGACTTATTGATATTGCTAATAATGAGAGAAGTCATTTACAGACTTAATGTACTGTTTGATCCCGCTCCCCACGGTAGTCCATGAATTGTGTAGAGCTACTTGCCTAATGACCAGTAGGTGTAGTGCAGGTAAATGAAAACTTTGTTGAATTAAGCACGTTAGTAGTATCTATTAAAAAGTATCTAGGCCAGCAAAAATGTATTCCTCAGAAATTTTGCTCCAGCAAAAGTATTCACATGACAACTCAGTCCTGCAGCTTTGGCAAAAAAAAAAATCAGTACTGTATATAAATGTGCCAGTAAGAAATACAAAATATACAATTTTATATTATATCTCAGTATAGTTATGGGACCCATTATCCAGAATGTTCAAGACCTGGGTAATTCTGGATAATGGTTCTTTCTGTAATTTGGGTCTTCATAAGGGGCACATTTACTAAAGGTCGAAGTGAAAATTTGAATAAAATTTGAATTTTTTAAATTCAAATTTCAACATAATATTGGGCTACTTCGACTATCGAATAGCCCATAATTCGATTTGAATTTAAAAAATTAGAATTTTCAAATTTCGAAGTACTTGCCCTTTATAAATCCCTCGACTTCAACTATTCATCAGCTTAAAGCTGCTGAATTTCCATTTTAGCCTATGGGGGACCTCATAGAACCTGTCCAAGTTCCAAGAATTCGAAGGATTTGCAAAGAATCGTTTGTTCGATCGAATTGAACGAATCAAACTATTTTTTATTCGATCGAAAATGGACCTATTCGATCGCAATAGGTCCATTTTCGATCGAAAAAGCCCTTTAAAAAAACTTTGAGGGTCGAATTTTTTAGTTTTTTTTACTTCTAAAATTCTGCCCTTTGTAAATCTGCCCCTAAGTCTTACTAGAAAATAATTTAAACACTAAATTAACCCAACAGGCTGGTTTTGCTTCCAATAAGGATTAATTACATCTTAGTTTGGATCAAGTACAACATATTGTTTTAATATTACAGAGAAAAACCATTTAAAAAAAATTTGATTATTTGGATAAAATGGAGTCTGTGGGAGATGGCCATCCCATAATTCTGAGCTTTCTGGATAACGGGTTTCCTGATAATGTAGCCCATACCTGTACAACTTTCAGAGCAACTAAATAAAGATCACTTACTCTTTTATTTCCTGATTGGTATATGTAATCCCCTCCATCAGATTAGAATAAACAACATAAAATCAATAAAGAATGTAAATGGTTCCCTAGCCCAGGACCCACACATAGTGCTGAAATAGTAAGTTACTGTACGTTGCTGACAGATTCCTGATATTTTTGTAGATCCAGGAGACTTGCACCAAGGTATCCATTCACCAGGTCCACATGCTTCTGGATATCAGTAAAGGTACTGCAAGGCAGCAAAGCAGGTAGGTGAACTTCGATATAAAATATTACTTAAAAAATGTGAAGTACAAATATTGTGGCTTGGTAGAGATCCATTTAGTTGTAGCTGACAAGAGCTGTGCAGTCATGAGTTAGAAATGACATACACAGGCATAGCTAATATCTAATCTGAAACTGATCCAAAAATATAAACATTTTGAGCTGCACTATGTATTGTTTGTTTTTGTGTGATTATCCTGTCATTTATGCTTTTTATATCCTTCTGTGTCATTTAATGCTCGTTAATGACATTATTGTCCCCAGGTTTTTAACTTATTGTTTGATGTAACATGTTGGCACCATATAAGCAAATAATGATGTATACAAAATATTTTTGTATCCACTCTATGCCACTTTCCCATCAGTATGTCCTATTCTTGTTTACATGTATATTTCGGAATATATACTGTATATTTTCTAAGCCTTTGTCCAGTATTTCTGTATTTACCTCATCCTGGTGCTGTGTTTGTCTATTGCTGCCTGATATTTCTGCACAACTCCATCCTGAAAGATTGACAGAACTTTCTTGGCCAGATTTCCCAGATTAACTCTGCAAATACACAAAATAAGAATGTGATGTATGATTTAAGATTCCTGTTTTTAGATGAGCAATTGGTTTTGGTAAACTAGAATTATAACTCACTTATCTAGTTTGTGAATTTGCTCCTCATTGTAACCAAGCCCTAAAAGGAAAAATAAATGCAAATATAAGCAGATGAGTGCTTTTTATATTCAACAGCTTTATTTATAACAATATACTTGTTTAGTGATATGTGCCATAGGGTAATTTAAAAGATAAGGGCTGCCCCTTGGGATCGTGTTTCACGGTTCTCACAAACAAACCAAACATATTAGGTCACATGAGCCAATTAACAGACAGAGTTCTGTCTTTTGCTTCCACACTTCTTCCTGTAAAGGTAGCCATACACAGGAAGATCCACTCGTTTGGTGAAGGTGCCAAACAAGCGGATCTGAAGTGGATGATATTGGGCTGATACGATGCGGCCACGATCCAATTGTATTTTTTAACCTGTCCGATCGGCATCTCCTCAACTTTTGGCCAGATATGGATCGGGGACGCCCATCGGATGGCCCCACACACAGGCCAATAAGCTGCCGACTCGGTCTGTC
The DNA here is from genome assembly GCA_024363595.1 of Xenopus borealis. NCBI lineage: Eukaryota > Metazoa > Chordata > Amphibia > Anura > Pipidae > Xenopus > Xenopus borealis. The sequence continues at coordinate 60,426,530 of CM044434.1, read as the reverse complement.
GATAGCTTTTATTGGCCTGTGTATGGGGGCCTTTACAGTTGTAGTATTTCTGGTCAGCACACAGACCATTGAAAACCCTATGATTAAGGGACACGTTCCCGAAACGCGTTAGGTGGTTCTGCAGCAGTTTCTTTTGAAATAAATTTGGATCTGGATGTGCCGTCACTACCTGTGGATTTCTTCGTTCTTACAGTGGGGACACTGACTGACTGAGCACCCGGACCAATTATAAGGGAAGCACGGAGAGCTTGAGCGGTTTTTTTCTTTTTTTCTTTTTTCCATATGGCCTTTACAGTTGTAGTATTTCTGGTCAGCACACAGACCATTACAAATGGTGGTTCAAGGCAAGAGATGTAAAAGGGCAATATTTACTTAAATACATATTCCAGTTTGGTAAGATTCTTTAATATGCCTCTTAGTTTGATATATATACAGTGTATATCTGTTGCTTAAGTATTCATTTTGGGGGTATAGTTTTCCTTTCAGTTTGCTACTTGTCTAGTAACCCATTGCAACAAAGGTTACCAGGTTGCATTTACTAGTTAGCGGTTTGAAAACCAACATTGTATTTGCTACTAGATATTGGCAAATGTAACACTTCCTGAACATGTTCTCCCCAACTGTACAGTCACAAAACTGAAAAGCAGGTGATGCTGTTTTTAACAATATCATTATATTAGAAGTGTAACAACACCCTGAGCAATTAAAAAAGAAATAGTGAGTCCACTGAGTGTGATAAAAAGTTGTCATACTACATTATGGTAAATCTCTTTGTCAGGATAATAAGTAATTCTGCAACAGTTTTAAAAATAGAGAAAAAATTTAGATCTGACTTGCAGGCCCGAATTTGTGGAAAGGCCACCTAGGCCCGGGCCTATGGGCGGCATGCTGCCCAAGCACACCCACATTTGTTCAGAAACACTGGGGATACGCAGGAGATATGATTTTTGAAATTTCCCGTGCACCACCTCCCATTGCTCCAGTCTAGTGATGGGCGAATAAATTCGCCCTAGGCGAATTCGCTGCGAATTTCCGAAATTGGCGAAAGTTTCGGTGAAATGCTCAAGAAAATTCGCCGCGTGTTTTGTTTCGCCGCGCGTCTCGTTTTGTCGTTCGTCGCTTCACTTCAAAACAGCACAATCTGTGCAGTGAAAAATATTTAAAAAAATAAATGAATATATATTAAAATATGCCTTTTTAATGTTTCACTATTTTAAATAATAATCACAGATGTTTTTAAGAAGCTGGCAAAATGGGAGGCCTTTTTTTTCTTTTGAAAAGAGAAGAGTCCAGTAACAATGCAGGGCATGTGTGTATACTAAGTGAAACACGTGTGTAAATTGCTCTTCTCATTGACTCCAATGCTATTCAGCACATTCAGACACAAAGCAAAAGATGCCATTTTTTACAATTTTTTTTCACATTTCCATACCTCCCAACATTTTGGAAGTAAAAAGAGGGACAGAAATTTTTTCCATATGTAGCGCTGCAACATTTTGACCACACCCATTTTTGTGGTCACACCCACTAATTAACATGTTCGTTTTACCAAATTTGGCAGGTTATGAAAGTTTGAAAATATTTCTCCTTATCTAAACTGTTACAAATACAATCAATTACTTATTTTATTATATCAAAATTGTTAAAAAGCATCTTTTTTGCACCTGTTAGCTGTTCTTCTAGGCTCTCTACCAAAAGCCAATTAAGTTAGAAACTTCTTTCTTTTTCTGGCTATTCCGTGCAGAGAAAAGAGGGACTTTCCAATACAAATGAAATGAGGGACTGCAGGTTGCGCTGTAAAAGAGGGAATGTCCCTCTAAAAAAAGGGACCGTTGGGGGTATGCATTTCACCTGGCAGTTTTATTTCATTGCACTGTGCGTCAAAACTATTCTGACGGGCGTCAAAATAAGCGCACATCAACAAAACATCATCGCGACTTGTTTCACGAAAATTCGCAAATTTTTCGTGAATCGAAACGCCACAGATCCGCCCATCACAACTCCAGTCCTGATAATGGAAATTTACCCGAATATAGGGGAGGAGACGGGGTTGATGAACGTCAGTGGACCTAGGGGCACCCACTATATAAATCCAGCCCTGCTGACTTGCTCTTTCTAATGTAATCTACTGTAAATCACTTAAAATACAACCGTACTTTTGAGGTTTGTGATAATAGATTTAGGGGCAGATTTACTAAATTCGTGTGAATGATTCGAAATTCGATCGAATTTTTTAAAAAAAATTAGAATTAGAATTTTCTAATAGTTTTTTAGGGCCACTTCAACCATCGAATTTAAAAAATTTGATCGAATCGAATGAATCGAATAAAAATCTATTTGATCATTCGATGGTCGAATTACTTGCCCTTTAAATTTTTATTCGATTGCCTAGTTCACCGGATTAAACCTACTGAATTGCTGTATAACCCTATGGGAAGCACCCATAGGGTTTTTCCTGCTTTTTTAGATTGAATTAAAAAAAAATGTAATCGAATGGTTAAAATCGATTTTATCAATCGATCGAATTTCTTTATTAGATCGTTCAATTAATTGAATTGAGTTAAAACCCTTCGAATATCGAATTCGACCCTTAGTAAATCTGCCCCTTAGTGTCTATGCCTAGAAGAGGAGCAAACAGAGAACTTATCCATTAAGAAAAAAAGACGTCTGAATTTGCATGTTAAAACTCCCAATGACTTGAATTTTGACTATTATTTGTAGAGTTTTATTTAATGACTAATAAATAATTATTTTAATTGTAATTAATACTTTATATATAATGACACAATCACTGTTTTTGTAATTTTGAGGAGCTGCTAGAAGGTTAGAATTTAACTCTTGTTAAACAGTAGCAGTTACAATAAAGAGATATCAATTTTGAAATGTCACAGTAACAAGTTTTTCTAATGTTCCATTAAAGGAGAACTAAACCCTTAAAATGAATGTGATATTTTATGCACTAAACTTAATGATCCATTTCAGTTTACAGCTTGCGTTGTCAGCACCATGTACAGTATATTCACTGCTCTGTTTATAATATTCAACTATATATTTTTCTTTTGAGGGCATTTTGACATTTTCAACATATGTAATAGGAGGATCTATGGACTGTTTCTTTTGTTTTTTATTTTTAGTCATTTCCAACATAGCTCCACACCAGTTAAGTGATTATTTGCTGTCATTAATATGGGGAGGGAGAAGCTAGCCACCACTTTTAATATTTATTATATTATTACCTTATTATTTTGTTTGGTGCTAATGGATATTTTAGATACATACGTGACTGCTGCTTTCTTTTCTTGAATTGACTGAATATCAGTTGCATTTTTTGCAGGCAATATTCCATCCGGTTAATGCTGTAATATAATGATAATAATTACTATTCTTTAGAATCAGTAAAACAGTTTGACTGAATTACACCAGCACCAATAACCATTACCCTCAGCCATTGGTTCTTACAGGTTACCAATCAAGAAAAAACACATCTAGGTTGTTATGGAAAGATATTCCATTTTATAAATTAGCTTATTTTAAATAAATAGCAACCACGGAAGGGTTGGGTTAAATGTAAATCTCTGACTTTTGTCCAGTGACACCAGAGTCCATTTAGGCAGGGGTGGGAGCATCTTGCATGGTCTATCATTGTACAATTCTAAATATCTAAAGGCCTGGTTTCAGTTGTGCCAGAATTTATCAATCAATACGGCAACTATTCTGCTCACACATGGTACACTTTCCATTAAGCTTTCAACCTATTCAAAATTTGTATTTTAAATTCCTCCAGATCAGTCACTGATTGTTCACCCAATAAACTTTAAACAGAGGGAAAACAGATGGAGAAAGAAAATGAATCATAATAAACTGGAAATGAAACAGAGCCATCTATATTTCTTGCAATACTCACCTTGTATCTGACTGAATCTGGTCCTGGATTTGGCTTACTTCTAACAACATAAATCCCAACATTTTCTGTTTTTCGGCAATGTGAGAACAACTGGACAAGGTATGGCCAATCTGCAATAATAGTAATATTATATTTCTGTATATAAGAAGAATATTATAAATTATACACATTTTCAATTCCAAATTTCACAGGCTTTTCAGCCACTATCTTTAACTGTTGTTGGACTACATCTCTCAAAATCTTCTGGCAATCATCAGCTGATGTGATTCATGGAATTGCATAATATCATGGAATTATGCAAAAACATTGAGATTGGCTACTTTCTTGGGTGTAGATCTAAACATGTGGTAA
>CM044434.1:60390191-60409162 GCA_024363595.1 Xenopus borealis | reverse complement strand
GATATTTTGTTTCACATTTCAATTTCTTTGTGCTGTGTATGTAAAGTGATTGTTTGTGTGTTTGGGGGCTCTCTGCTATCAGAGGTAGGTTACTTACCTGCTACAATCATGTACATAGACCATGTGCATAGTGGCATGAGGCAGCGAGAACACATGAACAACAATCCGTTCTAATACATTATTGGTTTCTGCAAAGAATTTGTCAAAGCCCCAGCACTTCTCTTGATCAGCTTCAAGAATATTGGGAAGTATATTTTCCAAGTGGATCTTTAACCCTCTGCAGAACAAGGAAGGAAGAATTAATAAAACATGATTATTTGATTTTGTAATACATTACCAATTGAATGTAATTTATTAATAATGAAAAAGTGCAGAACATGACAGATTGCACCATGCACTAGTTATCACCAATAGACCTGCTATTTTCAAAGAGGGCAGCATTCAAAACACAGATTAACTGCTGCGATTAGTTTTTATTAAAGACTTATAGACAGATTTGCAGTTTTATGGCAAGGTTCTGAAACAAGTAAAAACAAAGAAGCACCTAACAGAAGAGACAGGGGAAGCCTAATTTAATTTTTCATTAACAAAAGTAGTCAGATTGCTGTTTCTTACTTACACAGATAGGCGACAGCTTATGGGCAGTTCATAAATCCATTCGATTGGTCCCTTCTCCATCCTCTGTATACCCGCAATAGCAGTTGGTGGTTTTTCTGTTATTATCTTGTGCCTGTTAAATGATAATGGTGACGTTTATTTGGATAGTAAAATATCTCACATGAACCTTACTAATCAGATTTTTACCCAGGCATGCATAACTAATCCCATGCCCATCAAACTTCATAGAAATAACACTATTAAAATAGAAGTCAAAATGTGCTATGATAATTAAAGGAACAATGAAATCAAAAACTGAAAGTGTATCACAGTAATTAATATGTAATATATTGTTTTCCCTTTGGAATATGAAGCATCGTGTGTGAATTGCTGCAGGCAATATTAATTTTAGCCGGTGCAAGACAGGGGGAAGTGGTTCAGGGAGATTAGTTGCCCCAAAGAAGAGCCAATTTGTCGCTGGGACGACTAATCTCCCCGAATCTCCAAGTGTGGACTGACCCTTAAAGGGAATTTCACCTTTGTTTGCAAAACTGTTACAATACCTAAAACATGGCCCTACAAATCCCAGAAATGTTCAAACTTTCTTCACCTGCCAAACTGTGTAAAACAGGCATGATATTCAGGGGGTGTGGCCATAAAATGGGCATGGTCAAAATGTTCACTTGAATGGCTGCCCCATGGCTGCACGGCAGCTTGTTTATGTAACCTATAGTAGTGTTTCTGAAGCAAATAGATTTGTTTTATCAGCACAGAGAACGGTTTATATTGTTATTTATAATAATAATATTATTTAATTTTTGGTGTTATTTTTCCGTTAACTCTCATCAGATATCTGTTTAGGCCAGATGGGCCCTTGAATTATGTAGGTATTATTATTATTATTATTATTAGGTAGGGTATACAGTATATAGATTTGCACACAATAAATAACAAGGAAAGCAAAATTCTCTCGGGGAAGAAGGCTGCCAATATTTTTGACAGCCTTAAATTAATTAAATACATTTTTCTCCTTGCCAGTACATGGGGGTCTGATGAGGCCTGCAGCCATAAATTATGTGCAAGTTAGAGGGCAGGCTGGGGGCAGGATACCCTACAGGTAGAAAATGCCCAATAAGTATTTTATTTGCTTGAATTTACACTAATGTATTTCTTGCATTTCACGTTTCAAACTAAAAACACAAGTCCCAATAACACTGAAAGCTTAATTCCCCAAGAGAACAAGTAAAATTGCAAGCAGCATAATAGTGATGATTGTACTACAACTGCAGTCCAATGTTGTACTGTACAATATATTACCTACTGTATGTCTATGTGAATGTGTACTTATTTTAAGTTTATGTGCTCTCTTACCAAGAATTATTTTTATGGAAGCATGTATAAATTATGTTTGGAATATTTATAATTTCCTGTAATCTCCCTGATATTTCTTTCCCAGCTACTCTGTTAATATTCAGACTAAACACTCACATAATCTCTTTGTTCCGGCGGGGGCCTCCGTATGGGATGAATGGGAGCCTGCCACAGGCTGCATGGTAAAAAGTTACTCCAATACTCCACAAATCAACGGTGACCCCATAAGCCTTCTGCTGGGGTTTCTTTAGCACAGCTCTCTCGTAGATATCTGGATGCTGAAAACAAGACAGGTTTACTACCAACTCACCAGATACAGTTCCTCACATCATTTGCAAAGTATTTATAGCCTGTGCCGCCATCAGGGGCCCGGCCTATAGGTAGGCCCAGCTGTGCTGCACTTTTTTAAATAGCTAGGCCCCGTCTCTTCCGATGACCTGAACCACCGAAGTCCCAAAGAGCGGAAAAGACAAAGTCCCCAAGCCGCGAACCCCCCCCTAAAAGAGCTGAACTTGAAGCCAAAAGTTCAGTTCTACAGAACACCAATGTATTAAATTAATACTCTGTAGGTCCCTGCCACCAATGTTTTTTATAAAAAAATATTCACTGGGGCCCCAATGTTTTTTTTTTAATTAATAGGGGTTCCTGGTCAACAATTTTTTTAGCTTTTAGGTAGGGTTGCAACCTTTTCCTGAAAAAAATACTGGCCTTCCTATTTATTTACTTTTTTTCCTATTAATAACATTGGGATCAACCATCAAAAATACCAGCCAGGCCGGTAAACTACCGGCCAGGTAGCAACGATACTTGTAGGGGGGCCCTGACCACCAATTGTTTAAAATATTTTTATGGGGGGCCCAAGTACCACAATTTTGTGAAACATATCGGGGGGCCATGACCATCAATGGCTTTTTATAACTATATGTGTGGGGGCTTACCATTTTTAGCGCTGATGTCTTTGTGGTCTTTTAACTGTGGTGTGGAGGGATCTGGGTAGGGCTTAGGGGTTAGGTGGGTGGGGCCCAGGGGGTTCCCAAGAATTTTGTTATAAGGGGTTAGTGATTTCTACCAACAGCCCTGTTTATAGAATATAGTATTTATAGTTTATAGAGGTGATTTTTAATAATCAGCTGTTAGCTTTAATCAGTCTATTGCATGGCAGATGATGAAAACAAATCTCTGATTGCATGCTAAGGGTAAATATAATATAATTCAGGGGGCCTATCAGCTGTCAACCACATGTACGCCAATGGAATTTTCTCCTTAGCCCAGTTGTTACCTGAAGAAGCCAGACCACATATTGAATACAAAAGAGAGAAACTCAAAGCCCAGCTATGCTTGTGGAGAGGTCTATTAAAAGCATTCTGTAACTGTATACTGTATATGCACCATGACATCAGTTAGTTAGGAATGCCTCCAGTTTCTATTCACAAAGTATCTTGACAACTGACATGGACTGGACCATATTTATCAAGATAACCTGATGTACTACTGAGGCAATGTGACCTTTCATATAAAACAGTAAAATAGTTAATATATTTTAATAGAATACTTTTCAATAATGAATTTATAAAATTTGGTAACATTCACTTTAACCTATGTTATTTTGATTGACTTTGTAAAACATGCCCTATCATACATATACTAAAGTAAACTCACATTAAGGGCCTTATTTACGAAATTTCCGATTTTTTCTGGTAATTTTATTTATAAAAGTCCACCAAACTAGAATCCACGATTTGGCCTTTTTTATTATTTTAAAAATAACACAATTTAATTGATCGGGGGGAAAACGCAATCAAATTGTGTGAAAATCTGAATCATATGATTTTTTTTCCTGAATAGCTGTATTTTTTTTTTTTACCTGAAAAGCCTGAATTTTCAGATTCAGACTTTTTCCATCCTCTGGATTTAATAAATCTCCCCCAAAAAGTTTCCACCTGCCAAGGAATCTAATAGACAGGGTATGATTTGCTCTGAGCATCACATAGTCTATAAAGCATTTATTGTAAGTAAATTATGCATTATCAGTTTGAAAAAAGAATGCAGCACCATTCAAACTATAAAAGGGCAGTTCACCATTAAAACTATGTTTTTCAAACATGGAGATCATTATCATTAATATTTTTATTCATATAGTAACAGCAAGTATCATATTACTAGTCTAAGACAAATAGCAATTAGTGAGCATTTTGATTTAACATTTTTATGTGTTTTTTTTGCAGTATTTAGGTTAGGTTTTTAGGTCTGATTTTCATCTGGTTTTTAGGTAAACCAGGCAACAGTTTGCAAGTTGTATGAAAAACGGTCCTGAAAAGACAGGAATAAAAAAGAATGAAGGTCAAACTGAATGCTCACCATAATATTTTTTGTTGCAGAATAGGAATGCTAATAATTCAAAAACACAAAAAGATAAAATGATGCTTAGCATAGGTCCATCTATATTATACTAGTAGTTAATGTAAAGTTAAAAATCCCATTTAAATGATATATTATTGTTTGCCAATAAAGTTTTCAGTAATTAAACACCAAATGTGTAAAATAAATGCCTACCAAGTATTCCTCTGTCCCATAAATAGATATGAACTTTTCGTCATCATCAAGTTCTCGGGCAGCACCAAAGTCTGTCAGTTTGTAGATGCTGCGCCCATCCTCTCCAATCAGACGCATGATGTTCCCAGGTTTGATATCTCTATGTACAATACCGTTCTGGCGCAGATGGTTCATTCCTGCAACTAGAAGCACAAGATGCATGCCAGGTATTTTACAAGGACGCTGGCTGGTTTACATTACAACAGTTTTATGACAGTTACAGAACACAGTTGAGAAGCACAATCTCAATTACTCTGATTCATGTTGGTTAAAACAAACACTTCATTAAAAATTTCAAAAATGTACTATATATATATATATATATATATATATATATAATCACCAAAGTAGAGGTCTCGGCACTCACGACAAATCTGGTTCAGGTGCCTGGGTGCAATCTGGAAAGGTAGTATATACTCCAAAGGTAACAGGTCGCACTCGCAGGACTTATAAACAAAAATAAGCATTTATTGCAGGCAATCTACTGACGTTTCGGCTGTAACACCAGCCTTTCTCAAAGCATGATATATATATATATATATATATATATATATATATATATATATATATATATATATATATATATATATATATATATATATATATATAACAATAAGAAGTCTATGGGAGGAATGTAATAAAATGCACATTTGCCCTGGTGCAGTAACAAATATTTATAAACTGTTATATGTATGACAACCACTTAAATAGGCTATTTTTTATAAGGGAAATATATATGTGACCCTTTAACAGAAATTAACATATATAATTGCATACTATTCACCTATCTGGAGCTAGCAGAGTAGAGAACTAGAATGCCACAACTAGAACGAAGTAGACAGGTATATAAGTAGCAGGAAATATTTTCACATGTAGAGAATACTTGGTTGTGACTTTCACTGCACAATGTGTTTGAGCTGAATTAAACATTTATGTTGACAAAATTCCACTATTGGATAACCTTTAAACTATAAAGTATATTGGCAAGTCTGTAAATGTGTACCAGTAAAAATTTTGAGAGATCCAAACAACCGCAGAAAAAATACATTAACTGGATGTACTCATTTCGGAAATTTATACCATGTAACTTTACGGAACATGTTAGCATTTGGTCTCACCAACACACTGCAGCACAATGAGGAACTCCGCCTCACACAGGCCATAGGCATTTTCTGGATTCTCTAGTACAGAAAGCAAACTGCCACTGGAACAGTACTCCATAACAAGGACCTTCTGCTTACTGTTGCCCTTGGAGAAAAAGAAAACATTATTAGGATCAAGGAGAAGAAGAAAAAAATAACAAGGTTAATTGACTATATGCAATGTATATACCAAAGTACACTTTGTGAAAACCAAAGACTTTAAATAGTATCTATTGTATTTCAGTAACCTACTTAACAAAATACAAAAGGTTATAGGGAGAAATGGATGGCACCCTGTTTTCAATGAGAATTTAAATAATTTTTTTCTACTCTATTTTCACTTAATAAAATATGCAACTACATGTAGTGGTTTATAAATAAAATTATACATACATTCATTATTTAGGATAGTAAACTGGAGAGGAACCCTGAGCCCCAGGAGCCCATTATATGTAGGCACTAGTCAGTTCTGTAGGAACTTCCCACCTTAGTACTGAAGAGGGTCCCCTGGGTTACAGGTAATCACCCTTGGTTATTTGAAGTGCATTGTCACCCTGGAAGATAGCTCCACAAAACTAAATAAAATAATAATTAAAAACTAGGGTGAACTCTGTTAAATGCATTTATATAATAATATCATACAATTTAAATAATTGTATAATAAAACTACTCTTTCCAAGCACTGATTTTGGCCACATAGAAGTTGAAAAGAAAAGTACTTCAGTGACTCACAGTCTCTTCCACAGTGAAGAGCTTGACTATATTGACATGGTTGAGCTTCCTCAGCATCTCAAATTCTCTCATCTGCACCTCCAGAGGCCGCAAGTAGCTAAGGTTATTAAATACCTTTACAGCCACTTCTTCTCCGGATTTCTGTAAAAACAAAGTTGAATAATAATTATAGGAAGAAATAGCATCTAAACAAACAGCTTAAGAACCTTAATTCTAAATTGAATTCTAAAGCAGGTGAGTGCTCTTTATTGTTAAACTTATTCTTAATCTGCTACTCCTGCTAGTTGTTGATGCTTTAAGGGAAACATTAAAGATTACTCCCCCTTCAGACCTGGGCTTATTCTATTTATCTTATGTATAAAATGTGTATAAACACTGTCTGAACTTTCAAACGTACACAAATATATATATATATGTAGCGACCCTGAGATTTGGGTGTAGTTACTCAGGCAGTTTCCCCTCAGTATCTGGACACTTAAGGGTCCTTAAGTAACTCAGGCAGCTATGTCCTTATTCCTGGGTCCATATTAGTTCCTGGGGATTGGCCACCAGGGGGCAGTAGTTAAAATATAAAAGGAGATAGCACAATGTGCTCAGGGTCTTACTCTTGGGACCGTGCCTCCCAGAGAGGTGTTACAGGGCCAAGGTCTGGTTCCTCTAAAGTTAGGTTTAGCCAGTGGTAGTAGTCACTGTGATAGTCACTCTAGGAGTGAAAGGCAGCTCAGGGTAGCTAGCAAGCAGCTGTGGCTCCACCAAGGAGAAATAGTGGGGTTAGGACCCCGTGGTATGTACACCACTAGATCAGGGATTAAAGTGGGTGAGTTGAGGACCAGATAGGGTACCAAGACCCAAGACCCCAGGCTGAATACAGTGGGTGAGGTGAGGACCGAATCGGGTGCCAAGAAACAAGACCCCAGGCTGGGAAATCCAGGGCCTAGTGCTATCCACCTGAGAGGCGACATTACCTATTGAGAGGGTAACTATCCTGTTGAAACGTGAATCATTGCTGCGTGCTATCTATCTTGCATATTGTCTTTATCATCCCACTGGAGGGGTTATCAGAGTATCCTACTACGCTGTCTGTTCAATAAATAACTTCAAGTTTGCTGCAAAGAACTGTGTCTGACTGAATCTCCTGCTGCACTGAACAACACCAGGTACTGGGAGTTGCAGGGAGTTGCACGGGTACACTGGGGGTCCTGGGCACAAGCTATTTTTATTATTATAGGCATACTCCATACTCCACCTTGAGGTGGGTGATATCGGGCTGATCCGATTGTGGGCCCTAGGGCCGCGATCCGACGGGATTTTTAGTCCTGTCCGATCAACATCTGCCTGACTTTCGGCTAGATATCAATCGGGGAAGTCCGTCAGAGGGCTCCATACAATGGGCAATAAACTGCCGACTCTGTCGGCAGCTTTTATCGGCCAGTGTATGGCCACCTTAAGAAATATAAGTAAAAAAACAAATGCCCCACTAATGACTTGGGTTGGTTTCAGTTTATTTATCTTGTTTTTATCTTAAAATTGCATAGCTTTATTAAGCAAGGTAGCGACTAGATGCAGGTACAATACAAAAAAACTACATAACACAATTCAAAGTGCCTACTACAGTGAACTGTCCATACCTCTATCTGTGAAATTCCTCCAAAGTTTTAAGGAGATTTTGCTTGTCTGAGCTTAAAGAATTGTAAAGAGCTATATGTTATTCAGTAATGGTTTTTAAGGCAAGATTTGGAGGGATTAAGAACTTTATATAAGAACACCTAATTAAAAAGAATGTACTAAGGTTGGTAAAAAGCAAAATGGTGTAACTTTGTGTACTTTTTTTTACCATCTCACCACTGCAAATCAGGGCTTTGAAAGCACTCTAAAGAGAAGTAGCAATATTGCATTAAAAATAATTAATAAATAATTTCCAAAAGCTCCACCTCTTCACCATGACTATTATCATGCAACCATATATTTAGGAATGGTTTAATAATCTCATAATAACCTCATATCTCCAAGTGCAATATATATTCATAAACCTGCATTTTAGGTTTCTCTAAAAGACTATTGGGGGAATGTAATAAAAATTCACAGTGCGAAAAGTTATGCCTTTGCTTTAACAAATTTTACTTTGAGAGAGTGAAACCTGGAAACTGTTTAGCAACTTCTTCTGACAGTGGAAGTATAGCTTGCTCCCAGTGCACAGTGAATGTAATCAGTGTCAGACTGGCCCACTGGGATACCAAGAAAATCCTGGTAGGCCCAGTTGTCAGTGGACTCTCTTGTGTCTAACCATTTGGCCTATTTCATGCTCATTCCCTATTTCTTTATAGGAAAAAGAGAGGCTTAAAGGAACAGTTCAGGGTAAAAATAAAAACTGGGTAAGTAGATAGGCTGTGAAAATAAAAAATGTTTCTAATATAGATAGTTAGCCAACAATGTAACGTATAAAGGCTGGAATGACTGGATGTCTAACATAACAAAATACAACACAACATCCTGCTTTTCAGCTCTCTAAGGGGACCACATGGGACATAACTGTTCAGTGAGTTTGCAATTGATCCTCAGCATTCAGCTCAGATTCAAAAGCAACAGTTATGATCAATGTGGCCCTCCCTCAATTCACTGACTACCTGGTAACCAGGGTCACTCCAGCCTTTATACATTACATTTTTGGCTAACTAACTATATCGAAAAAAAAAAAAATTTTTTTACTTCTATACTGAACAATTTCTTTAAGGTTAGTGGCAGATGAGCAGATTCAGGGAGATTTAGTCGGCAGGTGACTAATCGCCTCTTCTGCCAGGCAACAATCTCCCCGAACTGCCTTCTGCTCGTTTGCCACTAGCCTAATAATGGAAGAATACTGTGAGTAGATATAAAACACTAGGAGAATAAAGAGGTTAAGTGAGTAGAGGAGGAATAATAGAGACCCCTGGCATCCCAGTCCAAGACTAAATGTATTAAAAGTTCTTACTGAAAAAAACACCTTAAAGCACTTCTTAAAAGTGTCCAATGTGCAATTAAAATATGCAATGCGAATGCCCAATTAAAATTCACAATGCAATAACAGTTTAAAGGACATGTCAACCCAAAACAAAATGTTTTGCCTAATAAAAGAAAGCATAATTGTCAGCAACTTTCCAATCTGAATTTATTAAAACACGTTAGAGCTTAGATATTTATAAATGTAATTACTACTGATAGCAGCATTTGCTAAAAGAAAAATGAAAAAAAAAATATTGTTAGCATACATTGAAAATAAAACGCCAACACAAATTAAACTTTAAAATCGCAAAGCCTTCATTAAGAAATAACTTACCGAAACCCTGCATCCACTCCTCTTCAGAAAAGGCAACAGGGCGACGATCCATTGTGTGGAGCTCGAGTTCTCCACCCTGCTATCTCATATAACTAATTCAGGGAGGAGAAATTGGCCCTGCACAACTGATCACCTTTTGTGAAGAGGAGCAGAAGCTGAGTTTTGGTAAGTTATTTCTTAATGGGTTTTGCAATTTTAAAGTTTAATTTGTGTTGATATTTTATTTTTAATGTATGTTAACTAATTGTTTTTTTTACACAAATTGATGTTACTGGTCCTTTAACTCCTGGTTTAATTTTTTTTAAAATGTTGCAAACATGGATGCTCCAGCAAGACAGGTCTGTCAATCTGTTGGCTTGTCTTACATTGTTTCACAAGAGTCACCGGGGAAGAGAATAGAAAGGGACAGACAAACATTGCTTTCAATAGCAACACAAATATAGTAACTTAAAAACCATAGAATTAGTATTATATTTTTTTTAATTAGGTAAAAAAAAATTTGGGTTGACATGTCCTTTAAGGAAGAATATTACATTGCAAAATGCAAATTTTTTTGTGCAAATTGTTTTTCTCTTTGCATCTTTTATTACATTTCCTCCCAAAATGTTAAAAAAGTGGGGAAAACAACTATTCCTAGGTTAAACCTACTGTAGGTTAGCCTGCCTGAAAGCACCATAAAAATTATTTTAAGATTTATATAAACAAAGGTATCAGATAGTAATTCTATTCAAGTTTTCGGGTCAATACAATTAGTCTGAGCAGAGAAATGTATTAATACATTCCGATTGGTCAGGTTTATGGGAGTTTATGGTAATTTTAAAAACTCACATGACTTCGAAATTCGTCCCTTGATAAATGTGCCCCTAAATGTGTCGCCTTTCAGAGTATTTGTTTTTTAGGTGGGGTCAGTGACCCCCCCCCATTTGAAAGCAGGAAAGAGTCAGAAGCAGAAGGCAAATAATTGAGAATTCTTTAGAAATGCAAGAATGAAGATAATTACAAAGATACTTAGAATTAGCCACTGTAATACTTACTAAGAGTTAGCATAAAGGAGAAACACACCTTTAATCTGTTACATGAAATTGTCCTGAAGCTAGTTTATTATTATTTATTTTTTTAAATAAAAAAATCTAATATTTTAACATGTTGTTCATTTCTTAGTATTGCCTTTTCATTTACTCTTTATTGTTGCAGCATTAGATATTCATAAGGTTGCATCAGTAATCTACAACATTGCTCCAATGCAATATATCACATTCTTACCTTATTCCGTGCCTTGTACACACTGGCAGTGGCTCCTTGCCCCAATAAATCATCCAGCTCCCATAGGTAATTAGGGGTGCTCTGCATTTTCCAGTGATGTAGTAGCTCAAGGCCCTATGAGATATGAAGGAACTAGTTTATGATGTTATTCAGATTTTTTAGGATCCAGACAGGGACAACAGAATTGAGACAAGCAGAGCAGCAGCAATAGGCAGGCTGAGGTTTTGACTAAAAATAGATTATAACAACATGACAATCATAGGCCTATTGGAGATAATATTTACTGAACACTAAGATGGCCTCCAGGTACTCATTCCTCATTGAGAGATTATAAAGAACAACAAGTTGCCAGTTCAGGTTCCCAGTTGGGAAATTAAACTGTGAATCCAAAATGAATAGTTTAATCGAATTCCACATTACTTACTACAGGTATGGGATCCGTTATCCAGTAAGCCATTATCCAGAAAGCTCTGAATTACGGAAAGGCAGTCTCCTATAGACTTCATTTCATGCAAATAACACACATATTTTAAAATGATTTCCTTTTTCTCTGTAATAGTAAAACTGTACCTTGTACTTGTTCCAAAGTTAAATACAATTAATCCTTATTGGAGGCACAGCCAGCCTATTGGGTTTGTTTAATGAGGTTTTCTAGTAGACTTAAGGTATGAAGAATCAAATTATGAAAAGATCCATTATCCAGAAAACCCCAGGTCCCGAGCATTCTGCATAACAGGTCCTATACCTGTTTTATCCTTCATATTCCCTCTCTGGGAACAATTACAAACTCAACTGCATTAGAGTATCACTGATAGATTGACAATATTTACAGTAAAGGAACCTTAAAATGCTGCTTTGATGTAATATATACCTTGTATTCTAGGTGCAGTTCAGTTATTTATACATTGACAAATTATGTTCGCATCCAATTTAATTCAAAAGCAAATGCAGCAAAATGTAATGTGTGACAGCACATATGGACTGATTTTGATTGACCATCTACTGATGCTTCTGGTCGGGCAAATTGATTACAGAACAAGTTCAAGTTTCTGCATTTTGGGGTTCTTTTTGGGAACAAGTTAAAAAAGACAAAATGCCACACGAGGGTTAATGCTGGAATAAAAAGCTCACTACCTAAAACCTGGCAAGTTTTTGTTTTTTTTTATTTCTTGCGAAAACCCTCTTGTGGGAGGGAAAAAAGAAAACCAAAAAAAAAAACCCCAAAACACAAAACTGATTGCAGAAAAGATGTTTTTCACTTCAGTTTTCTGCAAACATTTTGCTTATTATGAGCATTGATAGATGAGTTAGGTGAAACGAATGCTGAAGAAGGCCTGGACTTTCAATCTCTGGGTTCTGGCAAATGCCAGATGGGCTGCTGTAAGTTTCCATAGAAAGTGACTATTAAGTGGGCTGGTGGGGGCTGTTTGGGCTTCTTTGTAACAGAGATGGCAGGGCCTATTTTGAATCTCAGTCCTGTCCTGTGCTGAAGTAAAAAATGTTTAAATGTTAGCTGTTGTTTTTCACGTTACCTGTTCTGACTGATATGTTACCCTATACTTTGGCTACACTGATTCACTTTTACTTCTTTGTATATGTATATACACCAGTACTTAACATGAGTCACATACATATGTAGAAAAAAGTGGTAGGCCAGTTTTTGCCTGATGTGCACAAAAATTCCGGACATACACATACTGATATTGTTATCAGTGGCGTAACTAAAGTACCTGGCAAAAGAATCTTCAGTGACTGTGCTGAGGGGCCCAGCGCACTCAGATCCCCATCCGCCCGCTCACTTCCCATCCCGCCTGCTTCCCACCCACTCTCCGCCAGATCCTGGCCACTCCCACCCGAACTCCACCCACTCTCTGCCAGCTGGGAAAGGGGGAGGGGTTTCTTTTTAACTACATCTAGAGGAAGCAGACCTGACAGTCAGGGCCCACCTTTTCCCCGGCTGAAAGCTGGACTTTCAGTTAGGATTTTATCATCATGAAAGAACAGCTGCTATGGTAAGACTGGCCCTACTTGCACAGATCATGTGAATAAAATTTCCTTGCGAAAATTTGGTCAGATTTTTTACCACAATATTTGGATTTTCGTCTGACCTGAATAAGCCTAATGTAAATCAGCAAATCTCTGTGTTGACAAAACACCCAATTCTGTTATCACTATTCTCTATAATCACCTACTGATTATCACTATCATGTTCTGATAAATATTATTTTACAGTATCTTGGCATTCATTATCAAGAAGTATTTGGGATCTATTACTACCTTTCAAATATAACATCTGGGGGCTATTTATCAAAATCTGAAAAGTTCTCACTATTTTCTGAAATCTCTCTGACCAAATCTTTACTGACTCAACCCCCACCCCCCATTTACCGATACTTTTCCGAAAATTTCATGTGCATCCGAATAGTACACAGTTTTTGGATTTGTCGCCAAAACCTGCAAATTTTTCAGCCTCCAACTATTTTGGATTTGACACCCAAAAAACCACAAAATATGTGGTTTATTGAAGGAAACCAGGCACAGATCAAGATATGCACTGAACTTATGCCATTGACTTCTACAGGAACTCGGTAGGTCTAAGTTGGAGTACTTTTTTATTCTGACTTTTAACACCATCAGGGTTTGATAAAAAAATTTAGGTTTTTTTTCCTACGAAAAAAAATTTGTTTTTCACCTTTAATAGTCTGACGGGAAAAATCAGACATTAATAAATAACCCCCTTCCTGTCTCATGTGCAAATGGTTATCCTTTAGCTCTCAGTAATTTAGAAAGACAAGGTACGACTGCAAATTTTAAGTCACATTGGTCCCATCCTTCAGTAGATAACTCTGCCCATGCCCTGCATTCCTTCCCATTGCAAAATCACTATAATTAGAGTATGAATAACTAACCTGTGCTATTGAAGATGTTGATTTACTCTCCCTGGTCTTCACAGATCTGTGTTGATGGATAATGCAGAGTACTGTAGTTCAATAACAGGGGAAGAGTCACGAACTACAAATCAGTGATTGCTGCAATAATAAAAAGAATATTATGCTGGGGCACTAGCAGGAAACAGGGATTACAAAATCAAGATGAGGCATATTGGAAATTGACAATGGTTTGTTCTTCAGTAATGATTCAGCTTGTTGAAAGCTGTTATTTATACTTCCTGCTTGATGGAGAAAGAAAAAGGTAGACCAGAGGAAAAAAAGAAAAATTACCCTTGCACACCCTGGCCATCCACGTACTGTGACTCCCTGGCACAACAAGGATAATGCTAGCAGGGAAGACCCCTGCTCGTTTATTGCACATGCCGTAATAAACAAGCAAGGGTCATCCCTGCTAGCATTATCCTTGTTGTGCTGGTGATTTTCTTACCTGAAAGAAAAGGTAGAATCACTGAAGGCACCCCCAGGAAACATACCCCAGGCCAGTTCATTTTTTGTGGAAGAGGGTTGTGATAATAAAACATAACCTACTAATGTTTGTACCCCATTTAATTAGATTGTAAGTGCTCACTGCACTGTAACATGGATATTCTATATGCACACATAGAAAGGAGGTTAGAAAGGAAACTGCTGGTGTCAGGTGATGCATTCCCCTTTGGCAATTATTGAGCAGGATCCCTAGAGGTTTTAAACAAACTGTACTGCGATCTACAGAGAATATATCAATTTAATCAAGCATTATGGCAGTTCCCTCTCCTGCGAATGCATGGATGCATAGAAGTACTGTTCCATCCACATAATAATCTGTGCTATTTTTTTTTTTTTTTTTTTTTAAGCGTGAGTAGGTGAACAGGAGATAAATAATTAAGATTCAATTTCAAAGCACTGATGTAGGGTGTAGAGAGAATAACGGGGTTCCATAAGAAGACAGAAGTTTGCAGTTAATAAGATACAAAAGCATGCATACAACATATACTTGGAAGGAAGTTACGAGTTGCCTAAACATCCAGGGGATGTACGCTAGGGTTAAACACAATCATCAGGTGTGTGTGCTGCAGGGTATAGCCAGCAATTTAGTTCAGTGGGGGTTTCTAGGAGATTGCCACATACATACCACATATGTCCGACTGAAGATTCAGTGCTACTGTTGGACCATCCCAGGGAGAAGTGCTGTATACCGACCTGCCCTTGCCTGCAACTTTATACACAAACATAGCCACTATCGTTTCTGCACTCTCACAATGTACTTCCTTGTTTCCTTTCGTGCAAAGGCTAGCCTCTTAAAGGGGCAGAGTGCAGATTTCACAATGCTGACAACAAACACACACGTTAAAAAACTATACTTATCTAACCCATGAAATTGTTTATGATTGGGAATTATGAATACTTGTCCCCCCTCCCCCACACACATGTACCTTCAATATTTCTTTTGCAGACACTGTGGAGCTGCCTTAAGTCTCATATAAGATGCGGGTCTGGGTCGGTGGGTCCTGGCCTAGTCCAATCTTGGGGCTATTTGTACCATCCAGAATCCAGATCTGTGTTTTAGCAAAGCTGCGTCATATTGTTTTCTTTAAATACTGAAATGTTTAAATATTGCATTCTTACTTGTTCATAAAATAGAGAGATGCATCTTGAACTCACTAAAACACACTTACTAAAATAAAAGATTTCTCACTATTTTCTTGAAACCACTTCAACCAAACTCCTGTGCTCTTTTTTTTTTATTCTTCATTTTGATTTTTCCATAACAAGTATCAACAACAGGAGAGAACAAATAGGCACAACAAATTACGATCTCCTGTGCTCATTTTTACCCTATTTACCAAAAAATTAACTTGAAATAATTTGGTGTGGGAAAGACTTCATAAAATTGTGAAAAAATCCAAACCATGTGATTTATTTGGATTTGAGGACCGAAAACTCAAAACGGGACATCTGCCATTATTAACTTCTACATGACTTCGGCAGGTTTGATATGGCTTACTTTTTTTTAGGGATGCACTGAATCCACTATTTTGGATTCGGCCAAACCCCCAAATACTTCCTGAAAGATTTGTCCGAATACTGAACCAAATCCGAACTCTAATTTGCATATGCAAATTAGGGGTGGGAAGGGAAAAAACATTTTTTACTGCCTTGTTTTGTGCCAAAAAGTCACATGATTTCCCTCCCTGGCCCTAATTTGCATATGCAAATTAGGATTCGGATTCGGTTCGGCCAGGCAGAAGGATTCGGACGAATCCTGCTGCAAAAGGTAGAATCCTGGCCCAATCCCAAACCGAATCCTGGATTCAGTGCATCCCTACTTTTTTTATTCGGACTTGTAGCAGCCTCTGGGTTTAAAAAATTCAAGTTTTTTTTTCTCCAAAAAAAATGGCGCTTTCCCCATTAAAACTCCGACCAGAAAAAAAGGAGCACAGCATGTACTTTTAGATGCAGAAATAATGCCCATGGCAGTGGCATCTCTGAAAAATGCCAGATGTCAAACACAACAACCATCTACAGGGCTAATAATACGATATAATGATAGGGGGGCAGTAACATGGACCTAGGATTGCCACCTGGCCGGTATTTTACCGGCCTGGCTGGTAAAAACGATGGTTGATCCTAATGTTATTAATAGGGAAAAAAGGATAAATATATAGTTATGCACATGCCTCTTTTGCCTACCCCTAGTTGCGGGCCTGACATGGACTAAACCATCACACATTAAAAGCAACAATAGATCTCCACATCAGTGGCCTAACTATATCTTAATGGGTCCCACAGCCAATTAATTTTAGGGCCCCCAATATTTGCAGCGGTTGTGCTGTTTTACCAATATATGTTGAAATTGTCATTAAAGGGATACTGTCCCACTGTGACTCCTTCAGTTACATTGAGAAGGAAAAACAACAGTCTGCCAGAAATAGGGTTGCCACCTTTTCTTATAAAAAATACCGGCCTTCCAAAATATTCTGCTTTTTTTTCCCTATTAATAACATTGGGATCAGCCATCAGAAATACCGGTCAGGCCGGTAAAAAAACGGCCAGGTGGCAACCCTAGCCAGAAATCAGTTCCCTCCTAAAGTGCTGGCACAAGTCACATGACATGGGGCAGCTGGGAAATTGACAAAATATAAATTTTAAAATTTTGAATAGTAAAACCCATGTCCCACTGCGTACTATTCAGTTACACTGAGAAAGAAAAACAACTGCCTGCCAGAAAGCAGTTCCCTCCTAAAGTGCTGGCATAAGTCACATGACCGGAGCAGCTGGGAAATTGACAAAATGGCTATTCAAAATTGAATATAAAAAAATCTGTTTGCTCTTTTGAGAAATTGATTTCAGTGTAGAAGTCTGCTGGAACAGCACTATTAACTGATGCATTTTGAAAAAAACATGTTTTCCCATGACAGTATCCCTTTAATTAAAAATTTGCATTCTTTTCAGGGGGCCCCCCTATACTTCCAGGGCTCCTCTGCAGCCGTGGGGTCTGCTTCCTCTGTAGTTACACCCCTGCTCCACATGTTGAGGAAATAGAACTCCCCAACAAGGGATATCTCAGGCAATAAACTAATGCTACCCCCCCTTAAATCCCACCCCCTTCCCCTATTGTTTACCTCCAGCAACTGGACCACAGTCTCTGGCTGACCAATCCTGCTTTAGGCACTAAGGGGAAGATTTATAATGTGGTGTAAAAAAACTGTGGAATAATATGTCACACATCGCCTTGTAAAAAACAGTGTAATAATGGCATCATTTTTACGCACTCTCTCTCTTTGAGCAACTTCTGCAGGAACTTACTTACAAAGGGCCAAAGTGTAAAATAGCAGCAAATTTGGCATTTACACAGCTCTTTACACTATTTTATAGCTAATTTTGTTTTACGCAGCATAATAACTAGGCCCCTAAATGTTAAATGGTAACATTCTCAAATAAATGACAATTACGATCTAAAATTTGCTCTCTGAATTCAGCTTACTATATGGGAATATACAGGAGATAAATAAGCATGCACATGGGCAACCAGCCTGAGACACTGTCATTATTATCATCATAGAATTTAGGGGGGGAAAAACAGCAAAAAGTACAATAAATATCTATCTCTTAATACTTACATGAAACAAAGGGAAAACACATTGGATATTTGTCAGAGGAAAAAGAACAAAATGCAAAAATTAATTTCTCATAGTTTCTTAGATTCTTCTTCAACTTTTCTTTTTAGAGGGGTACAGAAAAAGGAGCATGTAGCTATGATTATTATAATAACAAGGCTTTGAATTCAAGATTCAGTTTTATCATTAGCAGACTATTGCTACTGTTTTTCTGTTCTAATGAGTGTTTGCATTTGTTGCAGTGAAGGAAGGGTTAATACTTTCCCTCACTTGTTCTACATTCAGGGACCTTGGAGGTGGAGCTTCCCATACTACTATTAGTTGAAACCGGTAGAACTGTGAAGAGCGTTATGGGGAAATTCCCTCTGTAAAAGTCATATCCTTGTAGTGAAACTGTGACTTGTTATTTAATGCCTTCATGCCTAATGCCAGCTGAGTGTGACTGAGAATCGTTAGAAATAGAATTTAAAGCTTGGATTGTACTGCATAAAAGTTTGATTTAGAACAATGACTTACTATAGGTATAGGACCTGTTATCCTGAATGCTCATGACCTGGGGTTTTTAATAATATGGGGTCTTTTCATAATTTTAGTCTGCTAAAAAGTCATTGTTTTGCCTTCATTAAGGGTTAATTATAACTTAGGCTCAAGTACAAGGTACTGTTTTAATATTACAGAAAAAAAAAAATTTATTCAAAAGCATTCTGTGAGATGGCCTTCCTGTAATTCAGAGCTTTTTGGATAATGGGTTTCTGGATAATGGAACCCATATCTGTACTTCATACCTAGATGGCAATCACCTTCCCAGGTGAAGGGCTTGTGTACATCCAGGGCCACCATTAGAAAGCACGGGGCCCCGCACAACAACATTTTTGGGGCCCGCCCCCCATAGCACACAAGCACATCCCCTCCC